>NQII01000012.1:958749-1058809 GCA_002778355.1 Clitarchus hookeri
ATCACAGAGCATGAGGGCAGGGGGGTGAATCACACTTCTGTTGACGCAGGACGAACACGCCTGAACAACGACAGAAGTTTCCCACACCTGGGGAACGTTTCTCATTGGACGGCGTGTCCTACTGTGTACAGAGCAGGCCGTTGAAGCCAACTTCATGCGCAACGTCCCATATACAGGACGCTGTGACTGAAAGTGTTGAACAGAATATTTAAAACAGGTCGTTCGCAGAACGAGCACTTTTGAAAGCCCTGCTTAAGATCTACTTTGTAAAAACATTGTGTATCCTTCCGCCATATGGAAAATCTACATTACCGTGGTTAGAATAGTAAACGTTTTACAGATTTTTTAATTCGTACAGTTATATGCGTTGAAAAAACAAAAAAAGAATAATCAATCATTGTAGTATCGAACAATGTTTACCGAACACTTTTAATTGAACGCTGAGACATGGAACTACTTTCCCTTCATCGTTACCAACTTTACTGGGCGCATGTCACTACATGTGCCCGTTGAAATACACGCAGGTAGGGACAGTGGCATTTGTCAAGAGTTGATTTCAAAAGTGCTCACTTTATCGTGAACAGTATTTATATACATGCGCATCGCGTGTATATAGTCTATTTGCGGTTTCTTCGCACTTTTTTAATCAAACCTTTTTATCTCATCCTATGTATGACGTATTTGGTTGCTTTCTAAAAATGACACATATTAAAAGCATTTTGCAACTGTGTTAATATAAAAGTGCCTTGTTTTTAGTTAAATCTAACTTTTTCTTACAATCTGTCTATAAAACATATTTCGTTAGTTGGGCTGAGCTGAGAGATGTTGGCTACTCTTAACGAGGACTTGAGAGACGATGAGGGTGAAATGAGGTTTGAATGGAGAAGAGGCGAAATGAGAAGGGGGGCATGGGAGATCCCCGAGGAAACCAACTGACCAGCGGCATCGTCCGGCACGGTTCCCACATGCGAAAATCCGGGAGTCCATGTGTTAGGCGAGTAGTCTGACCATTACACCACCGCGGCCCCTAGTTCCTGCAGGTGAAGCAAGGATTTCAAAGAAATTGGCAACATACTTTAGCTGAGACAGAACTTTGTGTTGAAATATATATTTTTTTTTTTGGAATTTATACGAAATGAGAATTTTAACCCATTCATTGACCGTGTGCGCGATGGTGGACACGTTGCACATTAATGGTATGTATGACCTCTGCTGTACACGACAAGGCATCGGCGCCCAGTCTTCCATGTGGCTTATCTGACTTGTGGAATTTTCTACACCTCTTTGACGTGATTGGTTAAAGCGAATACCATCAGGCACGGAGTACGTCATTCATTGGCTGCAGGAAACGGACTAGGCGCAAGTGCAGGTCACGCCAAAAAAAAAACGCGATTACAACAATTGAACTCACAAATTAATTTCTGAGCCAACAGGTTAGATTAAAAATCCTATATTTACGCTAAAAAAAAACAGGAGGAATGATATTTTTAGAATTATTTTGTTTCGTAATTAAGTTGTCATCGATATTTTGTCAAGGAACCATAAAGTAAACTCAACATCAAATATATATATATATATAGGAACTAGGACAGAACTTGCATTCGGTGCAAACATAAATATTTGAGATGAAGTGTTGCAATCAGTGATTTTCTTTCATCCGCGCTGTACTTGTGCTCAGCATTTGTCTTGAAACCAGCGAAAAACGTGATGCGTGGTCGATATTACTGGCTTTAACCATTCACGTCAAAGAGGTGTAGAAAATTTCACAAATGAAAGCAGCCACAAGGCAGGTTGGGCGACAAAGTAAATGAGCAAATAGAGGCTAAATGGCGCCAGTGCTTCTGTGATGTGGACGTTACCATTCTCTAATTGGCTGGGAACGGACCATTTCACTGATTGGCTACTGCATGTTGTGAAAAGTCTCCTATTGTTATAGGTAGGGCCAGTGACTTTTCGCGTAAAAATCGGAGCACACAGTAGACTTCAATACTATACACACACACCTCAGCTGTTGTTATACCTCCATTGGCTGCTGGTGCCGTGTCCATCTTTGACCGAGCCACTCAGGACTAAGTAACTCCGACACTGAACATTCTTGATTCGTGCGCAAATGGTTAACACGGGCCAGAACATTTTTTAGCCAATCAAAAAGCTGGACGACCCTACAGAGATTTGGACTATATCTTGTCTCGAAATCTTTTCGCGAAATATCACTGCCCCTACTATCTCGCTTGTTTTTCAGAGCACAAATTTTCTGTGCAATATATCTGACATTAAAATTAAGACGTCTGCTGGACTTTTGTAACGACAATGCAGGGTTATTGTAGTCATTACTATATGGATAGAACATATATTATGTTTGTGGTGACGCAACGTTGCTTACAGTGTTTTGTATTTAAACAACGTTTTATTTGCGACAACAAATCGTGTGTTACAGCGAAGGAAGCGTTTTTACAGTGTAAGTTATCGGCTAGGCAGCAAGTCTAAACGGTCCTACGTACGTGAAGCTGTTTTGTTCGTTCGACTTCCAGAAGCGAGGGAGCGATACGGGCGACAACAACGCGCGCGCCTAACGCCCCATCGCCCCTACGCGAAAAGCGCTGAACCGGCTTGCAACGTTGCCGTTGTTGTGCTGCACATTGCAACAGCGGGGGTTCACTACAACAAATGCAGTTACACAGATTCAAGTACAGACGTATAGTTGTACGTTTCTCCTGCGCAGAAAAAAAAATCTATTGTACTTGCAACAAAATAATTACTATTGAAGCATTTCTTTACACGTTTATGTTGCAGTAAAACTATTAGTTTCGTGACAAATTAATAGCATCAACATTTTAAGAAGACTTATATTCCTATAATGCAAATGTAATTTTGAAGTGTTAATATAAGTAAAGCATTTAAGTAGTGATGCCGCAACAAAAAATTGTATTGCGCTAAAAATAACGCGAAGAACAAAATATTTTGTGTTAATGCGACATTAAAAAAATGTCCAACGAACACAAGTTCGCACTGACTAGGCGTTATAAAATGAGGGATAGTAATGAACAGCGATAACGTCGTAAAATGAAACCACCTTATTTAAATTTTAAAGCATAGTGTGAAAATTAAATTTATTATAGACCAGCTCTTAAGCTTTGCATAGTAGTGTACGTGTGCCAATTATGCATATATTTATAGAGTATAAAGTATTTCCACGTGAAGGAAGAGAGCTGCAGTTTTTCCTTATAAACTTCTGAATACCCACGATATGAAACACAGTCAGACATGTTATAATAATGCGGTTGGTAGGACGTTAAGTAGTCAAGGCATGGGTTCAATTCCCCTCCCAGCAGTAATTATTTTTTTAGTTGGTAATATTTATTTTCGTGACGAAATAATTGTACTTAATTTATTTTACATCGGAATTATTTTTTAAAGAAAATAAAATACAAGAGCATTTTTAACACAGTTGTAAACATCAATTCAACACAAAATTTGTTTTGTCACAAGATAAAACACCACCTAAATATTGACAGAATAGTAAGGAGGCAATGTTGTTACAAAAATACTTAACGTTACTTTAACGTTAGGGACACCAGTTTTTCGCGAAAAGATTTCAGGACGAGTTGTGTTCCAAAACACTTCAGTTCAGAACCACTTTCGTGGTTGGACCATTTAAATTGTTACGCATCTTAACTGTCTGCCCATGAATCACAGACGTTCAGTGTCGGAGAAACTTAATTCTGATTAGTTCACTTATATAACCGGTGTATTCACACAAAAACAGCCACCTAATAACAAAAGGAGGGGTGCAAGTTTTCACGTAGAATATTGAACTCTAACCACCACGTAAATCTTTCAGCAAAAACAGTTGGCCCTAATAATTTCTTATCAGTAGGGCAACCTGTTTTTCGCGTGCAGTACATGTTTCCTATTTGCCACCTGTATTTGTGTTAAGTCTGGCTGTGACATGTTAACCAATCAGAATTAAGTTTCTCCGATACTGACAGTCCGTGATTCGCAAGCAGACGCGTCACAATTCAAATGATCCAATCACGAAAGTGGTTCTGAACTAAAGTGTTTTGGAACACAACTTGTCCTGAAATCTTTTTTGCCAAATACAGGTGCTCTTACTTTCTGACGATTCACAGATAACAAACAAATTGCGGTAGTAACATTAATACTGTTGTCCCAACATTTGAATATTTTTTCTGTGTAACTTAGATGGAAACTGCACAGCTAGGCTTTAAAAATCCAATATATTTTTTTTTCTTTTTCTAAGTTTTTTTTTGACTACACTTATTATTAGGGCCAGTGACTTTTCGCGTTAAAATCGGAGCACACAGTATACTTCAATACTATATACACACCTCAGCTGTTGTTATACCTCCATTGGCTGCTGGTGCCGTGTCCGTCTTTGGCCAAGCCACTCAGGACTAAGTAACTCCGACACTGAACCGTCGTGATTCGTGCGCAAACTGTTAACATGGGCCAGAACATTGTTTACCCAATCAAAGAAGCCGGACGACCCTACAGTGTTTTGGACTGTATCTTTTCTCGAAATCTTTTCGCGAAATATCACTTATTATGATAAAAGAAAAACCACACGGGAGAATAGTATGGGTATTTACCTTTTCTGGCAAAAATTAGAATTGCAAGAACATTTATTTACCGAGATACGCGTACGAGTGCAAACGATTTGGCAGAAAGTATTTCAGTACAGTCTCCTCTAAACTCTTTCAGACCCACTTTAATTTAAGGTTTTAGGTGTTGCAAACCAAAGATTTTTATGATTCGTGCTGTACTTAAGATGACACAACACTTGTTTCGCTGTCACAGCCAATGAACTGTAGTATATATGTTCGGCGACAGTTATGTGAACCATATATGACCTAGACCTGTAAGACGGTTTGCGAATATTTCCCCCACAGGTAAGATCATTGGCATTGAGCTTCGCGTGTACAGCACAGACCAAAAATTACCTACACGTGCGTAATATACACAGTCGTGTACACTGGGTCTGAACGGGATAAAAGTAGCGAGGCGACGAGATCTTTTTAAGGAACGAGTACACTCGAGTCATTTAAATAAATAATCGAGTTCGAAGTCGATTACAAATACTTGAGTACTTTACTAGTAAACTCGGATTTTTAATAGTCACAGCTCTGTTCTGCTTGTTTTGTACTGATGCTTTTTTTTAACTTTCATTTACCATGAAGCAACCACGTTGTTTTAAACACCACGATACAGTTCAATTTTTTTTAATTTCCCGTAATATTTTGTATAATCAGCATAGAGTCTTTCAATGTTGAAGGAGAGATGCAAGTGATGAGATCACAACAATAAGTATATTATTAGTTCTATATATTTATATTAACATAACTTTAGCATCAAATAATATTTATTCAATATTTCACATAATATAATCACTACAACAATCGATATTGAAGTTTCTTGCCTCGCCACCTGCAGACTCGAAACTGCTGCGATTACTGTTTGAGTCAGTCGAGAACCTTCGAGAATCTAGTCTGGCGCCGAATATGCTCGACTCGCATCACTAGCTAAAAGTATCGATGCGTCTGGACAGGACACAGCTACTGTGCGTGTTAGTACGCATCTCTGCACGTCCGGGTGCGAAAACCGGCAAGCACGAGCTCGCCGCAGCCAATTACAGCAGGAAGACCCGCTGTGTTGATTGCCTCACTTCCGTTGTCAACGCCCTGGAGTTCCGCTACGTCTGACGGAACCAGTCTAGACCTCACATCCTCCTTCAGCATCGGGCAGACTTCGATTGCTCGTTAGCTGCTGCGACAGTCGGAGATCGTTTTCCGGCTCGACTCGGCCGCACGGAATCAACGCGTTCAGTTCCACGTGTCCACGGTCGAGGACGTGTTGCGCATGAAGGATAGTTTTGGTCGGAACTGCACACGACAAGGAATCACTGGCCGGTGTCTTGAGATTCCTCGTTCCCATAGGCTGTTCTGTATAGCCTATTCACCGTAAAATGAGCACTTTCTTAGGACCTCCTAACAGCCACACTATCCAAATAAATATATTTTATTGTAGCCTGGGACTTCAATTTCGAGAGTTTTAAAATGTATACATAAGGGCAGTGATATTTCACGAAAATATTTGGAGACAAGATACAGTCCAAAGCACTGTTGGATCGTCCAGCTTTTTAATTGGTTAAAAAAATGTTCTGGCCCGTGTTCCGTTTGCGCACGAATCACGAAGGTTCAGTGTCTGAGTTACTTAGTCCTGAGTGGCTTGGTTAAAGACGGACACGGCGCCAGCAGCCAATCGAGATATAACAACAGTCGAGGTGTATATATAGTATTGAAGTCTACTGCGTGCTGCGAATTTTACGCGAAAAGTCACTGGCCCTATGTATACACTGTGTTTTTTGGTCATACAATAATTTTTATATAAACACCAGTGGTGTGTGATGGACTGTTGCAAGGTAAGCTGGCGTTAGATCTGTGTTGTACCCTGTTGCCTGCTAGATTATACTTCCACCACTAGAACGTAGCTCGGCAGCTGACGTCACAGGACGCGTGTAATGAGTTCCTTGCTGCTCGTTTGTAATTGGCCGGAATGCATTTAGTTTCCCCCACGGTGCACGATGGTTACTGGCTTCTGCTGCATGCTCCGAGAATGTACAGCAGTGAGCATGAACCAGCTTACCTTGCAACACTTCACCACACGCCACTGATAAAACACTTTCAGCCCGTGTGATATAAGGGAAATAATTTATTTGCATGTCCTAGCTTTTAAAATATAATATCTGCATATACTAAATTTTGTTCAGAAATCAGGTCAGTAAAGAGCATAAAGTGAGAAATGCGTGCCTCAAAAATATCGCAAGGCTGAAAAACACCTCTCGACTATAAAATACGCGAATGAGATGGATATAGGTGGACGTGATTAGGCCCGCATTCTCGAACATATTGGGCCATTATCAACGAATCATAGGGGCCACGGTGGCTGAGCGGTCAGACTGCTCGCCTCCCACCAAGGCGAACCGGATTTTCGCAAGTGGGAATCGTGCCGGACGATGCCGCTGGTCAGCGGGTTTTCTTAGGGATCTCCCGTTACCTTTGTCCTTCCACTTACAGGTCGTTGAACTCGCGAATTTTTCAGGTCTCTACTAGCAGGTTATCTAATAACACGAACTGATAAGACTCTCTACTCTTTGGCCTCGTGGAAAGAAACCGGTACCGCACGCGAAATAACGAATCAGTGAAAATAATGAAGAACTCCTCGAATTGAGTAACTTGTAAGCTAAACAACAGGGCCACAGAATAACATCATAAATGACTGAGTAAATAAGAGGTAGGGCGGTGGCTGAGTGGTTAGACTGCTCGCCTCCCACGAAGGTGACCCGGATTCAACTACTGGCCAGGCCACTACCTGATTTTCGCAATCGTGCTGGACGATGCCGCTAGTCGGCGTGTTTTCTCGGGGATATCCCGTTTCCCCCACCCTTTAATTCCAGCGCTGCTCCATTCTCATCTCATTTCTCCTTCACCGGCTCTCAAGACCTCTTTGTTAAGAGTCGTCAAAATCTCTCAACTCAAACTAGTCAAGAGGTAAAATGGCCGCTTATTCCGCGAACTCCTGCAGCACACGCCACCAAAATGGCGTCACTTGTCGGCAAAATGTCGGAATGTCGTTCGCCAATCTGCGCCCGGTCAGCTATTTGCCAACTGGCACTTCAACTAACAGGGGAAAAAATCTCGCAGTAATCAATTAAACTCGAGATCCGTTTCCAAATCCTCGCGCAACCAATCAGAGAACGGGTACGTCCACATCAAAGGAACCGCCACGCCATTTTGCTTGTATGTGTTTATCTACTCTGTGATATAACTTACAATGTTGTACGTAATTTTACGGAAAAGCGCTGGTAAAATGTTTTTCCAGAACTCTCCATAAAATGACGGAGGGGTTTCATTTTCAAAAATGGACTTTCAGTAAATTTCGCAGAACTTTCCGTGAATTCAAATAACCTCTGGGTAAATTAGTTTTTCAGGACTTCCAGTTAACAAATACAAACTACGAAAAAACTACTTTATTTTTCGTTTTGCGGATTTTTACTATGTATAAAAAAGGACAGTTGTAAAAATTTAATTTCTTTTTCTCTGCAGCGAGGAACGGAAACGAATCAAAAGTTTTAGGAGTTTGTAGCTCTCGCCAATCGCTAGGGCCACTTGTTCCCCGCCAAACGATTTCAGGAAAAGTTGTGGTCCAAAACACTTTTACTCAGAACCACTTCCGTGATTGGATCATTTGAATTAGTTACGCGTCGTATCTGTTTGGCCACGAATCCCTTGTCATGCTTACTTTCTAGTTTTTTTTCCGCAGGCAAATTCTTTTTGTCGTATCTATAATTTTAAATTACATTTCTATTACATAATTTGGGGTTTTGGTTATTTTCCCCTTGTTCTTTTGTCATTACAGATTTTTTCTTTCTTTTTCAGTTCATTGGTCCCTATCCACCCGCATCTGAGCGAAAATATCGATTGTTGGTACTCATGTATTATATTACTGTTCCTTGTTCGCACCTTTGTAAACTGTCAGTTCAATAAACAAAACATGAAATCAAATCAATCAATCAATTAATTCTGATTGGTTCACTCATTTCACAGACTCTCTTCGCACAACACAAGAGGCCAATGGCCAATTGAAGACTGCAAGTTTGCACTTAAAATTACGAAGTCCAGTCTCCGCGCAAATATTTCAGCAAAAACAGGTAGCCCTACCAACCACGTGCTAGCTTATTATGACAAATGGGGTTTAAGTAGGTTATTTCTGCCTTGTGGCACAGGTAACTTTTTTCAGTTTCTAGTAATGTTTGAATGCTTTACGTCTTATTGACTGTTACAGGTGATTGATGCCGCGTTTCAATTTTAACCCCATGACGGAATATCCCTAGTGTACTCGTTCACGTTTGACATGTTGCAGAATAGGTGAAATCATTGTCTGTGATGATGACAGCGCCAATAGGGACAGCGCCTTTCCCTGGGCAATGCTATTGGCTACTGCTGACACACACACACACACACAATTATATCATTTGTCACTTATTTCGCAATGGATGTACTGGAAACCTTTCTGCGGGTTCCAATACGTCAGTTGTTGCACTGAACTCGAACACGGGTCTCCTTGAACATGGGTCTTCCCTGGTGTGAACTTGTGCGTGCAGATATCTGTGTTTATTATCCTGTGAATTAAAGTTGGCCTGTGTGAGAAATAAAACAAGCTGCCGGAGGGACAAGCCTCCCTCCGGCGGTCAGTGGGATGGGGCAAAGTCCAATTCAACCCCTGGTGCAGCGCGGCTGGCCGTGTGCGCGAGCTCAGATTACGACTGCACGTGCCTCTCGTTTACCAAATCGCTGCTACATTAGTTTCGCCTGTTTGAAACGTTTAAATACACATATAAACGAGGTTATTGGAATAAACAAATGTGTATTGTGCTTGCAATATTTATTTCACAAAACAAGTTGTTGAAATATTCTTGAAATAGGTATTTTTTCATTACTAGTTTTTTAAGTAACAATTTCACATCATATTGGTTTTATTTGGTTAATTTTAATTTTCAAACAGCCCTCAAAAATTGTTCGGGAATAATTACTTTTTATTGTAAACTTTTATGGCAACATCAAAATATTATTAGCATGGTGTGCTAGACAGTTGAATGTCGTGGTTTTACGTCTAAACTCTAGAAAAAGCTTAATACAAATAACGAAAAACGAAACTAGGAACGAATTATGATTTTGTCTTAAAATAGGTTTTTTTAATGCGTTTATCAGTCTCGCATGCAAATGGGATATTTCGTGCCCTGTGTGTAGGCGTGTGCGACGATGGCTCCCGTCACGCAAGACATTTTCTCCGGTTTCTCCTCGACGCAGTGGCGTACTCTCAGTTCGGCTCGGATCCTCTCCTCTTCGATCTCCCTCGATTTGCCCTCCGCTCGTGCGTCATAGTTTTCTGTACGTTGCAGGGCTCGAGCTCTTCTTGTTAATTGCGCACCTGTCCACCGCCGGGGTGACCCAGTGGGAACGAGTACCGACGCGGGAGACCGATGTAAGTGCACCTTGGATGTGGGTTGGCGGAGGGCGAAGGGACTCGCCTCTTCCAACCCTCCGCCAGAAATACACGACATCCCCGACTGGGCNAACAATCGACGGCTCTTCTTGTTCCTCGCCCTGCCCTCGCCTGATCACGTCGTCTGCAAGAACTCCCAACTTGGTCCGACCGCCGCGATTGTCGGCCTGCAGGACGTCGAAGCCGTGATGGGGGATCGTTTTAATCTAGGGTTCTTGTCCGAGCCGCCGAGCATTAGGGCGTAGATAACGGCGCGTCGTGGGCAAATTTTGTTGTTAGTTAGGCTGTTTTTTTTTTTTTTTTTAATTTTTTAGTGTTTGTGTGGCATAGCTGTGTTTGTCTTGGGTGACCAGTAATGCTAGAGTTTTTTTTCAAAATTGTGGTTTCGGTTGCCCTTCTAAATTCCGTCTCGGTTGAAACTGAAACTTTGTGTCGCTGTGTCTCCCTGTTTTAACGTGTCGTGTATTGTCTTGTTCGCTGCCCAAAAGTTAATTCTTTTTTAAGTAATTTCGGTCTCGCGTTGGGCTGTCTTGTATACGTTTTTAAAAGTGTTTAATCTGCAACATTTTTATTCGGTTGGAGCTTTGACAGGTCGTTCGACTGCCTCCATCGAAATCTTAATTCTTTTAATAGTAAATTTAATAGGTTACTTTTTAATGAAACGGAAGCTTTGCTGGGCTTAAACAGCTGCACTCCCTTCTAGTTGCTCAAGTATTCATATCAAGTCAGTTTTCTAATAATTGTTTTAATCATCTTGGCATTTAACGATGTTTACATTTAAAGTTAATGCAAGTTGTAATATTCAAATTTGGTGATCAATTTATCAATTTTATGTAAATCAAGAAGGAGTTTTAATTGTAATGCTTTTGCGTATTTTAATGTCATGTATGATCGCTCAGGGGTGCCTTGCAGTGTTTTAGTGTATAATTATATGAAAAAAATATATAATTTTAATTCATTCTTGTCAATATTATTTGCGCTACGGCACAACACCAAAAACGTCTTCTTTTGCAACACGTGAAATGAAAAATTAATGTGTACCTTATATGGTGAAAGGAACAGGTGTAATTCAAGTTGATATCCTAACTGCCACACCACCTCTAATGTTCGTGTGTACTCGAAATTGTTATTTCCTGGAACATGAAGCTATATGAAATATATAAATTCACCTTAATCAACATTTACGGAATTCAGCTCCGTTTTTTTCGTAATTACGTATAGTTAGGGCCAGCGACTTTTCGCGTAAAAATTGGAGCACACGGTAGATTTCAACACTATATACACACCTCAGCTGTTGTTAAACCTCAGTTGGCTGCTAGTGACGTGTCCGTCTTCGACTAAGCCACTCAGGTCTAAGTAACTCCTACACTGAACCTTCTTGATTCGTGCGCAAACGGTTAACACGGGTCAGAACATTTTTTTAGCCAATCAAAGAAGCTGGACGACCCTACAGTGCTTTGGACTGTATCTTGTCTCGAAATCTTTTCGCGAAATATCACTGCTCCTACGTATAGTGTTTTCGTATATTAGCAGTAGATTTCCGTAAAAAAAAGTGTCCGTGAATAAACGGACAATTTTAATTGCGTACAGAGAATAATCTGTTGTATGTGTCGCTATATGCTGTCCCACATCACAACCCCCCCCCCCNACATAATTATTAACTGAAGTATTTTTTGTTTGGAGCACTCGAATTTCGTGAAGAGTTGCTGCGTATAATCTAATCGCAGTCTCTGCACACTTCTTTAATAAAACATTTGAAAAACAGTTCCAAGTCTGACGTGTTTTGTTGTTTCATAATTATGTCATTTATCGCAAAGTGTTACTTGTGTTAACATAACAGTATTTTTTTTCTTTTAGAAAAACAAAACTTTTACATATATGCTGTCTGCAAATGACTATGTTTAATTCACAATTAATATGAATGAAAACAGAGAGAATAAAGGTTTGCTGATAACGTCTAGTAAGAAATAGCTTTCACGTCGATTATTATCGAACGGGTCGATTATTATCGAACGGAAGGCGGGCGAATGAGGTGTGCTGTTTTTTTCACTGTGTACTTAGTTAAACGTTGTTCTTACGAGGCGGAGGAATAGCATGGAAGTAGAACTATAGCAAGCCTTCAGCAAAGTAGGAGGTAACTATGAATGGGCTATATAGTTGTATTTCACAACGTTTCAGCTGAGATCCCCTTTGGCTTGCACATGAGAAATTGAAGTTTAGCACGCGCTGACATTTTATCGCGAAAATCAGGCGCCCTCAGAAATATTTTGGTTTATCTGTACAGCCGTAGCAGGATTAAATTCGCTAAAATAAATCCAACACCAATGGTGTGACGAAGAAAAGAATGAGAGTGGTTGTCGGCTGTGTGTGGTGCCCTGATTACCGCTTTAACAATGGTCGGGGGCTTGTTCGAAGGCTTTTAAGGGGATGGGGTGAGGCGAGTTAACATTTAGTTTGTCAGGTGGCAGCACTTTTCCACCCCCCTCCCGCGCAGTGCAGTCAACCCTACACTGAGGGGAGACTGACCGTTGCCAGGGCGACGCAAGCCAACACAAATTTCAAACGTCGAGCGTGGCGAAGAGGCAAAAAGGCCAGCCGAGCCAGGCGCCAGCCACTCGAATAGGGAAAACGACCCTTAGCGAAGATACCCGAAGTCGAGTGTCTACCGTCTTACGACGTCGCCATTTTGTTTTGCATATTTAACGCTTTGCGCTCTGTACTCGTCCACCGGCATTCAAGGCAAGCTAAAGTCTGTTCGCGGTAAACTGAGGTCGTGTTCCGATTGCCACTTTTTGTTAACGGAATGTTCACGTGTCCCGTTTTGTCTACAAAATCTATGACGTTATTTTATAATTACCGTTTTTCGTTTTGTCAGCTTAAAAGCTGGAAAAAAAAACCAAATCGCTGCTACATTAGTTTTGCCTGTTTGAAAAGTTTAAATACACATATAGACGAGGTTATTGGAATAAACAAATGTATATTGTGTTTACAATATTTATTTCACAAAGCAAGTGGTTGAAATATTCTTGAAATAGGTATTTTTTCATTACTAGTTTTTTAAGTAACAATTTCACATCATATTGGTTTCATTTTGTTAATTTTAATTTTCAACCAGCCCTCAAAAATTTTTCGGGAATAATTACTTTTTATTGTAAAACTTAATGTACTTCAAATATGTAAATAATGGCAACATCAAAATAATATTAGCATGCTAGACAATTGAATGTCGTGGTGATCCGACTAAACCTTAGAAAAAGCTAAATTCAAATTACGAAAAACGAAACTAGGAACGAATTAGAACACGGCCTGAGCATTTTTAAAATCCCTTCATAGGATCCACTTGTATTCTCATTGTGTATTCTTCCACCGTATGTACAGTTAGCATTGTCATGGGCGGGGACACTTCATTCATGTGTCGGTCACGTGAAACTGCGAAAAATATTAGAAACGTAAATATTTTATAAATTTCCTAACTCTTACGTTGGCAAGCATTAAAAAAACAGAAAGCAAAAAAATTATTTCGTTATACACAAAATGTTTACCCAACACTATAAATTCAACGTTGCTCCATCGTTGCCAACTTTACTGGGTGCGTGCAACTCAGAATGCCTGTTAAAATATATGCGGGCAGAAGCAGTGACATTTTTCGAAAGTTGAATTCAAAAGTTTTAACTTAACTGTCAACAGCATATAGAATTTAGTCATGTTCGTCTACCTATATAGGAATGACATTTCTGTTGGTCTACAGCTTTCCCTCTTAACATAGTCTTGTTGATTCGCAACGCATTTGACACAATTACTCCACTCAATAAAGTTTATTACTGGATTTCATCCAGCGGTCTCCCAATCAAACATCCTTTGATATGTAACAGTTTTTCAATCTATGTTGTTCATTTCGGTTGTAATAAAAATTTTGTTATGCTTACTCACGATAACGAGTGTTGATGTGCTATAAATATCTTTTAAGCCCCTAACAAGCATTAACGAAATAAGGAAAAATACATCCATGCAAATGCTGTTTTCAGTGACACGTATTTTTTTATTTAGTGCGGTCCGAGTTTCACTCAGGCGTAGAGTTCTAAGTATTAAACATAATAAGCCATAAACGATCAGGTAGATTTTATCTCTAGATACCGAAAAATCTTTGCTTGGTTACATATATTTTAATTTTGACGACGGCAGCACAGTATTCTTCGTCCATTGGGTGAATAAAGTACTTCGTGGCCTTAAGAAAATGTGGTAGTTATTTCTTTTTTTAGTGTCTACCACCAGATAGCTCCCATGTCGTACATTTACAAACCCATGGACTCAGTGACATTGCATGCGTACTTCGTGTTGACTGGTCTGGCCCAGACGAATTTGCTATTTTCAATCTTATTAAATCAGTGAAATTGTTTCACGTCACTAATTCAATAAGTGAAATTTTTTCACTGAAACAATCGGTGGTTTTTGATTCCAAGCGGAGCCATTTTCACTAATTCGGGTAGTTAAATTTCACTGCGAATCAGTGGTTTTCCTCTTATTCGAATTTAGAGTGTGGATCATTTGAATTGCTACGCGTCTTATCTGTCTGCCTGCGTATCATGGACGGTCAGTATGGGAGAAACTTAATTCTGATTGGCTCACTCATGTAACAGACTGTCTTCACACTTATTAAGTGGCCGATAGACACATGAAGGATGCAAGTGTGCACATACGATGTTGAAGTCTAGCCTCCCCGTAAATTTTTTTCTCGAAAAACAGGTGGCACTAGCTATAGTTAGGACCAGTGACTTTTCCCGTAAAAATCGGAGCACACAGTAGACTTCAATACTATATACACACCTCAGCTGTTGTTATACATACATTAGCTGCTGGTGCCGTGTCCGTCTTTGACCAAGCCACTCAGGACCAAGTAACTCAGACACTGAACCTTCGTGATTCGTCTGCAAACGGTTAACACTGGCCAGAACATTTTTTATCCAATCAAAAAGCCGGACGACCCTACAGTGTTTTGGACTCTATCTTGTCTCGAAATCATTTCGCGAAATATCGCTGCCCCTAGCTATAGTTGACACGGTGACTGAACTGGTTAAGAAACACATATGCGAATAAACTAGCTTTACAGATAATAAAAAATTGGAAAAAAATGTTGTGTCAATATATCTTCTATAACACTCTTTTCATAGTTTATTATTTCGTGTTTGGATGAACAAGGTCTTACCTCGGCTAAGTTGCTTACAGATCAATCACGATCTTTCAATATCAGTATCCTCATTTGTCCAGTGAAATGGGGTAGTAGTTTCATGCATGCATACCAGCCAATAAGAAAAGAACACTGTCGGACATGTGTACAGCACGTTGAATCCTAGCTAACAGCCAACTATTACCGCGATCAACCAACATTCTATCGATCTTTGTGACTCGTCCACGTTGGATATTTGTAAAACGAAGTTCAACTGTGTCAGAGACGTCATCTCGTCACATGGAGCGGAAGTTAAAGAATGCCGTGGCAATACCGGCAGAAAGTTTTGCGAATGTGCATCTCCCCCGAGAGTGCCAAAGAACGTGAAACTAGACGTGATAGTATTGGTGAAGGCAGCATGAGCGATTTGCCAGCAATCGAGCCAGATCCGATAATAATGCTGGGGTTTTCAGCAGTTAACGAACACGTGCGAATAGAGGCGCATATGCATAATCTCGATGCGGAAGATGTCGATGGCAGTAACCTACCCGGTGTCATTATGATGGAACCGAACGATGGTTTGTATGGGCCGCACTTTTTACTGATGCCGATGAGGTGTGTACGGAGCCGCGTTGGAATGCAAGGACGGGAGAAACGGGAGAGACTTAGATAAAAACCCGCCGAACAGCGGCATCGTCCGGGAGTGACCGCGTCGGGATTCGAACCCGGCTCGCCTCGGTGGGAGGCGCGAGCGCCCTACCCACTGCGACACCATGGCCACGCATTACGTTGAGGGGACGAAAGTAGGTATTCTGCACGATTCTGAAGAGCCTAAGAAAAACGGGCACGTGTTTTCAAGGACACACAAATGTGCAAAAGTATCGTTGCTGGAGACGCATTAGTCCTTGGGTGGAGTGGGCGGCTCTTATCATCGAGTTCTTGAGAGCCGACGAGGGTGAAGCAGCGTCGGAATGCAAGGGCGGGGGGAACGGGAGATCCCCGAAGAAAAAAAAACTGGCGACCAGCGACGTCGTCCGGTACGATTCCTAAATACGAAAATCCGGGAGCTGCCCTCGCCGGCAGGCGAACCCGGTTCGCCTTAGTGGGAGGCGAGTAGTCTGACCGCTACACCACCGCGGCCCCCGTTCGTCGTGGAAGCGTGAATCACGTGTGGGAGTGCGTGGGGGGAGGGGGAGGGGTGTCGTCAGAGTGCCGGGTGTCGGCGAGAATCATGAAAACGGCGAGAGACGAAGCCGTAAAGCGGTTGTGGGTCAGGCGGGAGTGTTGTTGATGAGTCCCCCGCCCGGGGCGGGGCGGGGCGACNTGCTTACAAGGGCTTCCTGCAGACGCCAGTTGTCCCACGCGAGAGGTATTTAATAGCTCGCAAGCAGTCCGACAACGCCGGTGTATTACACACGCATAGCGCTGGCGGTGCGGGGAGACTAGGTACGTGGCATTGCTCAGTTACTCGGCGGGATTGCAATCTCCCCCACCCCCGCTCCCTCCTCTCTCCCCAACCAAAGGATCTTAACGACTCGCACAACTATGCCACATGTTAACTAAGCGTGCAGACGCAGGGCAGCGGCTTGTACCTCGACTCCAGCTGTGCGCGTCAACGAAATGGCGTCGAGGTTCCTTTGATAAGAGCGTAACCCGTTCCCCGATTGGCTGCGCGAGGATCTGGGGAAAGGGTCTCGAGTCTGATTGGCTAGTGCGCACCGCGAGATTCGTTTCCCTGTTGGTTGAAGTGAAAGTGTGCAAGTGGGTTACCAGACGCCGATTAGCGAACGGAGTTCGGGCACGTTGCTGGCTATTGACGCCATTTTGGTGGCGTGCGCGCCTGGATTTCGCGGTACAAAAGGCTATTTCGCCTCTGTACTCTTAAGTACTCTGTGTTGATGACGGGCAAATTCACACACTGGCCCCCAAATCGTCGACTCTTCCAGCAGGAGGATGTGGCTAGGGACGCTTTTTTTTCACTAAAAGATTACACCACTAGTTGAATTCCAAAACCCTTCAGCTCAGATCATCATTCGTGGTCGGATTATTTGAATTGTTCCACGTCATAGCTGTCTATCCGTGAATCACAGTGCCAGGGTAACTTGTTTCCTGATTGGTCCAGTCAGGTAAGGGAACGTCATCTCACAGACACGCGCGCCAATAGCTAGAGACCAGACGAATTTACGGATTCATTTTGGGACAAGCTGTAATTCAAAACACATGCGTTTATATAACTTTAGCTATTAGTCCACGCGGTGTTTGCCACCTCCTGGAGAACATATGTCTAATTGTCGCCTTCCACTGTTACAGCAGACAACCAATGTGCAGTTGATATCGGCATATTTGTACATAAGAGTGTAGAGTCTAGTTTGCTGGTCACTGAACTCGCGAATGTTTCAGGTCTCTATCAATGGCTTAAGTAATATAAATGCACGTGTTTTTAATTCTAGTTCGTCCCAAAATGTTTTTGCGAATTCTTCAGTTCTCTACTTGTAAACAAGCGAGCAAAGTCCGTGATTTCATTGGCCGCTGCACTTCATAAACTTCATCTACCTGCTTGATCTCCTTAAGAGAGATCGGCCAGTTCACCGCTGATATTATCTTATTCGTTCAACAGTTCCCCGAGGCGTATAAGACTTATTTCCGGTCAATGGCTGATGTCGGTCAAACGCACAGTAACTTGGAGTTCAGTCTGACCTTAACCCTTTCATTCCCCCACATAATTTTATTGTTTCTGGTGTTGCAGATAGGAAAAGGATTTGTGTGTGCCATACTTAAGGCGACAAAGAACTTGTTTCATTATTACAACCAACAATCTGTGTAGTATGTTTTCGGTGATCACTGGCATGAACTAGACATAACGTACAACAGTAGCACGGTTAATCAGTTAGTTCCAGAAAAGATCGTCGGGAACTGACCTTTAAAGTATACAGTACCGGTCAAATATATCCTTAATTTTCAACGTGTAGACGATTGACTGCAATGGGTAGGGCCGCTGACTTTTCGCGTAAAAATCGGAGCACACAGTAGACTTCAATACTACATACACACCTCAGCTCTTTTTATACCTTCATTGCCTGCTGGTGCCGTGTCCATCTTTGACCAAGCCACTCAGGACTAAGTAACTCCGACACTGAACCTTCGTGATTCGTGCGCAAACGGTTAGTACGGGCCAGAACATTTTTTAGCCAATCAAAGAAGCTGGACGACCCTACAGTGCTTTGGACTGTATCTTGTCTCGAAATATTTTCGCGAAATATCACTGCCCTAGCAATGGGCATTAAAGGATTCAATAAAAACGCGAACATCGCAGGTCTCTGCGTTAAGTCGATTCGTCGAAACACTCAACAGCAAATTGAAACGTGTCGTAGGTTGCGGTCCGCTCGCTAGATGTCGCCTGCGTGCTCGGGTGATGTATTTGTTGTCGCGAGAGTGTCATTTCTGCGCCGGACTGCCTTTCCTCCGCGGAGTGTGTTGGCGACGAAGGACGCGTGGGAACGGCTCGGCGGATGCAGCGGCCGAACATTGAAAACGTTTTAAAACTGGGAGAGCGAGGAAAGGCGAATTGCTCCGGGATATCCCTACGAGGGAGACGAACAATGCACGCCGACGCCCGATGAGACGGAGCTCAGGGTGGCTAGCAGCATCCTTACAGCAAGATCCTTGACACTTCACTGACTTTTCTAGCTATCCTGTTACGTTTCCCTAACCAATTTACACGGCAAATATAAAAAATATTTGTATGTTTCTCCTAACACAAATTACAAATTTTGTTCAGTAATAATATCATAACTTTTATATACATATACGTTCCTATGCAAAAACCAATATTTATATTTAAAAAAAATTAAAACTACGTAGGTACAAAGATGGCAAATGGGAAAAGTGACAGATATTAAATAATAGCGATTCCAGAACCAGAAAAAAGTTATGATACAAAGACATAACGAAATACTCTGTATCAACTCCTGCAGACTGACTCCTTCTTACTGACTACTGCAGACTGACTCCTTCCGACTGATTACTGCTGACTGACTCCTGCAGACTGACTCCTGCATACTGACTCATGCATACTGACTCATGCATACTGACTCCTGCCAACTGGCTCCTGCCGACTGACTCCTGCTGACTGACTCCTGCCGACTGACTCCTGCAGACTGACTACTGTAGACTGACTCCTGCCGACTGTCTCCTGCATACTGACGCCTGCGGACTGACTCCTAACTGACTGCTGCAGACTGACTCCTGCCTACTGACTTCTGTCAAGATGTTACAGATTTGCTGGTTCAATAACAACTAACCTATGATGCATGAATATGTTAATTTATATATGCAGATAGTTCATCGCGTTCATTTCATGCAGTGTTGATTATCAACCATTCGCCGTATGGCGCATGGCCGATGCTTTTTTACAAGCTATTGTCCAAGGAATTCTCGAGCTGAAAGAAACATACGCTGGATAACTCACCATCCATACCGCACACTCGCGAGCATGCCCATGATAGTCAATGTAGCACCATCCGATCGGGACTCGAACCGACGACACACTCGCCATCATTTTCTATGTCCAGAAGCATGTCTCCCTGTTTGCGTAGCATTTCATGAACCCTTCATCCACTGTACGAATTTTCTCTCTTGAATTAATTTTACGAAACACATTGTGAACGAAGAATCTAATTGGAGGAACATTTCTTGTACTGCTCTTTTAAGGGGCCTGGCTTATGCACACAGAAGGAACTCTTCCATACATTAGAGATGTAAAATATATATATTTAAATTTCAAATGTAAAAAATATGGGAGCACTCTGAGAAGACCGACATACATAATCTATTATATGAAGTTTCCCTGATGTAGTCATTGTTAACGGTTGAATCTACTATGTTATCTGGTATTGGTAGGCCCATGCTTTTTATAATTTTTCCTTACAATGTCTGCACTTGCTTTTCAATTTAAATGAGTGCAAGGTGAAAAACTTCGTCATCGAATGTTGCTTGTGCATTAAATGGTAAAAACGCTTATTAGTATTTCTCTGTTGTAGATAGATATATGCTACCGCGGAGTTTTTTAGGTATTTTTATTCTACACAATTCTTTACTACATTACATTGTTCCATCTTTAACGGTTTAAACAGCGTATTGCAAGAGAGCGCGCTGCCGGCAAACATTTTTCCGACTTGATTCACTATTATCGTCAATGCTTATTCCTAATGTTACTTTACGTAACAAAATATATACTGAAACCTGGACGGAGAACATAGCTATGAATTAAAAAAAACACGTAAATCGGAGAAGTGGTTCTCGAGTGATAAGCACACTAACAGACAGAGAGACGTTGAGTTTTATAACATGGATAGATTGTTTTAAAAACGATCTGCAAAACCACCTAAAGTAGAGATTTCATTGGGAAAGCTAAATATAAAAGCTGTAAGGTAATAATGGACGTTTTCCAGAGTTTTGTAGTGGAACAAATGCGTACTGCATTCGAAGATTGCTGTTTAAACTGCTGTCTTGCATGTCAGTGAGTGTTGTCAGTCCTGAGCACAGAATTAAATCATTATTCCTATCACACTGTGGATAGAAACAACTCAACGGACTGCTTTAAAGGACGTGCATCGGGATAGTCCGACTGACAAGGGAAGGCAGTTAATGGTTTTGCACAAGGAGCTGCATGTGAGAAAGCCTCATTTGTAAAATAATACAGTAGCTGTTACTGCCCTGCTTCAGCTAAGCACGACTGTCTGAGAAATGAGATATTAAAATATTTAGTTTTTAATGTAATACAAATCTCACACTGGTNTCAGCTAAGCACGACTGTCTGAGAAATGAGATATTAAAATATTTAGTTTTTAATGTAATACAAATCTCACACTGGCGAAATGTATTAAAAAAAAATTAAAATACTCATATTTTTAAAACGATATCTTTCTATTGAGATAATATACATAAGCAATATTGTTTTCTTGGTATAAATTATAAACTGGCGTAAGACATTTTACTGGTATTGTAAAACAAAATGTTGTTTTAACTTGCGGTGCATAAATATTTATTTCGAAACGAACTTTGCCTCCCCAACGATTGCTGAAAATATTTCCTCTACACGTATCGAATTATTAAAATATAAGGCAATGCCACAAAAAAATATGCAATACTCTTTAATGCAAAACTTTATTTGCATTAAAAAGTCTGGAATATTTTCAATCTCAAATTTATGGTAGCCCACGCCGTATCAGAATGATTAACACAGAATACGCTTTTTCTTCCATGAAATGCGCAAGGACATTTTGCAAAGTGAAGGCAGCTGAACATCGTCAGGTTTCCCTCACTGACTTCATCTTACACTCGCTTCGCAGTTTTGTGTCCAGGTTTGTGTCCGGTAAAACAAAAGTTTGATAACGTCTTTTCTTATCTGAAGGACCTTTATTTCTGTTCCACTTACTCATCCTTATCTACATTATCATAATGTGTATTTTCTTCGTATTTTTCTCACAAAAGCATTTTCCATTGAAACAATTATCTGTTTACAGTTATTTCACAATTAATGAAACCACAATTTTGTAGATTTGATAACTGTACGCAGTAAATAGTTTGTTAGTTTTACAAACTATTCTTTCGAAAAAAATATAAGTAGTCAAAAAATAATTTTGCATTACCTTAGTACAAACCCCGTTTCTTTACAACGCACTTTTATGAAACATTCAAAATTATTTCTATGTAAACCAGTCTATGGCACTTGTTTGTAAATATATAACGTTAGCTTTACCCACTCCACAGCCACATGTAAAATCTGCTCTTTATTTACTTGTTATGTTAAAATAAAAATCTTGGTAACTAGTTTCCGAAGAATATTATGTAAAAATATAGAAAAGTTTTACAGTGCAGCTAATAGTGCAGGTTTATAGATATCGAGAAAATCGTAATCCATAAAATTATGCTGTACCGCGAAATAATCTCATTCTGACTTAAAAGTGTTGTCAGAATAACATTAAAACAAAGGCAAAACGCACGTTCTCATACAACACGATGTTCGAAAATTTGAAGAAGTCTTTTTATAGCACTTCTATTGCTCTTTACAGTTAATTACAAAGACAATTAAAATGTCTTTGAACTACAGATCAGAATACATATATGATAATGAGCAATTGAGACTCGTATTTTTATTACAGTGAACAGACACAAATTAATAGAGTGTTTCTGTAAAATTACAAAAGCAAATTTTTTTAAAAATTTTTTTTCAATATATTTCAAAGTCACGCTGTTTCAAAGCGTATGTTTCATTGTTGTATACTAATTTTAAACGATATTACAGAAGCTCTGTGAAAGATATATCTAATAAAAATAATTTGTACTGCATTTAAGCATTTCAGTACTTCAGGTAGAATAAGTTTTGAGTTCAAAATCTTTACGTCAGTGCTTTAATAAAATATTTACATAAATCACTAGAATTGAAATTTACATATTTTTTTTTATAGATTTTATGATTTTACAATGTTTTCCAGTTCCGTTTGTTAAAATGTTGTA
Source organism: Clitarchus hookeri (assembly GCA_002778355.1). NCBI lineage: Eukaryota > Metazoa > Arthropoda > Insecta > Phasmatodea > Phasmatidae > Clitarchus > Clitarchus hookeri. Next base: position 981,515 of record NQII01000012.1, read on the forward strand.
CAGGAATGAGAGACCGTGCTTGTAAATGATTGCACACTCTAGCGGGCATTGCACAAATTTCTGCCGGATTCCTCCGGATTGAGAAAAGCCAGCCGCATTGTGCAAAACACATTTTGTGTGAAAAATTTCGCTGGTTTTCAGAGAAATTTGGGAAATTTTGGGGGGAGATTCTGGCGAATTTGGCCGTTTTTGAGGGAATCAATGAAAATTTCTAAGGGGAAAAGGGGAAAAATGGTCACATGATGTCATCCAAGATGGCAACCGTGGCACCGCGGCGCCGCACCAAGACGCCAGGTGTGCCAGAACTCTCATTTTATGACTACTAACTTGCTCATCGAATGATTGTTAGAGGCCCGGAAATTTCGCGGATTCATTCGGCAACAAGCTAGACTCCACTATCCTGTGTGCATTTCAGCATCACTTAATAGTTACAGTCTAATAGCGGTTTCTTCACACTTTTTTAATCAAACCTTCGAAAAATCACCCCATGGATGGTGTGTGTAGTTATTTTCTAAATATTCCATGTTGTATTACAAGCGTTTTTTACCTCTGTTAACATAGAACTATGTTATTTTTCGTTAAATTAAAGTTCGAGAAATATTATTTTCATAAATTAAAATGCTCCATTTTTAATAAATATGTATAAAAAACAGTGAGAAAACATGTGTGTTGGAAACGCCTAATAAGAAATAGTTCTCGTGCAAAATTTTATTATAACTGAGTGCGCACGAATTTGGTGCATTGTCCTTTGGTGTAATTTTGTAGACTTATTTAAGCTTAGTTTGTACGAGGTGGAGGAATATTCTGGAAGTAGAACTTCAGCAGGTATTCAGAAAAGTGTGAAGTAACCGTGAATGGATTATAATTGGTTGTTGCTCCAGTTCAACCCCAGAGCAGGTAGCACGGGATACGGTTATTACTATTCTTGGAGGTTCGTTATCGGTTGAAAGTCGTTCGGGGCTTGTCTAACAAAACTATGGCCCAATGAAAGCACAAACACATATGTACACGTGAATGCAGTTTAACTTGTCCTCAAATGAATCCGCGAAATTTCCGAATCTCTAATGATTGATATTGTTCCGTTACTTTCAAGAGTGTGGCAGTAACCACGTCCACCTATAACAACAGCGAAATGGAACAATATTTGTATTGACCAGCTCATCAAGCTCATTCAAGTATTTTATGGTCAAGCGGTGTTTATCAGCCCTACTATTTTTTTAGGGACAATTTTCTCATCGTACGGTCCTTGCCAACCAGACTTCAGATTAAAATGCATTACGTATATGAACGTACGAGATTTTACAAGTGAATAAATGATTGCCCGTATGGCACATGGGCACCGTGTTCTGCTAACATTTACGACTGCCGCAGTGGTGTGAGCAGACCCGCTTTTCGGAGTGGGCGATTGCTAGAGCAGAGGAATTATTTTTGGGAAGGAAAGTAGGAGGAAATTGCCATAAAAATTACAGACTTTCTCATGCTAATATGCACATATAAAGTGTCAGTCCGGAGTTATCCGCATCGGGAATTTTTTTTTTTTTAACTTTTTCATTCAAAGTTTACGAATGTGTATACGTAGGGCCATTGACTTTCCGCGTAAAAATAGGAACACACAGTATACTTCAGTACTATATACACACCTCAGCTGTTGTTATATCTCCATTGGCTGCTGGTGCCGTGTCCGTATTTGACCTAGCCACTCAGGACCAAGTAACTCCGACACTGAACCTTCGTGATTCATGCGCAAACGGAACATGGGCCAGAACATTTTTTAGTCAATCAAAAAGTTGGACGACCCTACAGTGCTTTGGACTGTATCTTGTCTCGAAATCTTTTCGCGAAATATCACTGCCCCTATGTATACGCAGGGGCAGAGATATTTCGCGAAAAGATTTCGAGAGAAGATATAGTCCAAAGAACTGTAGGGTCATCCATCTTCTTTGATTGGCTAAAAAAAATTCGGACCCGTGTAAACCGTTTGCGCACGAATCACGAAGGTTCAGTGTCGGAGTTACTTGGTCCTGAGTGGCTAGGTCAAAGACGGACACGGCGCCAGCAGCCAATGGAGGTATAACAACAGCTGAGTTGTGTATACAGTATTGAAGACTACTGTGTGCTCCGATTTTTACGCGAAAAGTCACTGGCCCTATGTATACATCGCGCGTGAATTATATTTATGGCCGGCACTGTACAAAGCAAGGCTTCAATGCCGAGTCTTCTTGGTGGCCAATAAGATTTGTGTTTTTTTCTCCGCCTCTTTGACGTGATTGGTTAATGCCAATACTATCTAGCATGCAGGAAGTTGTTTCACTGGTTGCAAGACAAGTGCTGAACACGAGTACAGCGCATACCAAAGAATTGCGTGACTGCAACACTTCAAGTCAGAAATTAATATGTGACCGAATGGGTTAAGGTTAAAATTTAGCAGTAATTCATTTTATTTCATAACAAAATCATATGCATTTCTGTGGCACTAATTAATTTTTTAGCAGAAATCTGTAAATAAGGCTATACACAATTTCGGCAAACTTAAAAGTTTTATTCAGCTGCATCAACTTTAAAATTATTAAAATTGGAAAAACAATTTCCACATGTTTTTCTGATGCATCTACAGCAATGCGCAAAGGTTACTTTCCTGTCCGACAATATCATACTGCGGTAACTATACAAAAATTCGTATTCATGAGAGAGGCGATCGCTCTGATAGCTTCCCTTGCGTAGGCACATGGAGTGTGGCACACAGTTACACACAAGCCCGCCCACGCTGAGTCAACAGCCAACAAAATACTGCTTTTTGGCGGGCCAAAATAGTATTTTGTTGCCCCTGCAAAATAATTTGCTGAGTAAACAAAAGTTGAAAAGAAAATTAATTAATTTTGTTCACCTAACAAAATACGTTCTTGAATAAACAAAACCTTTTTTCGGGACAAAAGACACGAGACTGTCGACAAAATATTTAATTGAATCAAGTATTAAGTTTATATTTGTTTGTCCACTCCTTTGAATGCCTTCGTTCGAAAATACAACTCCAGAGTATATATTTTTTGCATTTTTTTACCATTAGGATTGTAACAGTGTTTTTTCGTGAATTTATTGATGCTTAATATTGGTGCAAACCCCCTTATTAAATAATTTAAAATGAAAACTAAAAAATAGAGCTGTAAAACTTGAAATACTTATTTTCGCAGGTTGTCCTGTATTTGAAATGTATGTTTTCAAAAACATTCCAACGTCATCAGTAGTCACGTTCGTTTAGGTTGCTTAAGGCGTAGCGCTCGAACACAGCTGCTATTCGTTCGAATCACGGTCGGGCTTCCGTTTTTATTTATATTAACAGAAACGGTTTAACGTGCGTAGAACTAAACAAATATTTAGTTGCCCCAACCAATTCTTTGTTCGGTGGAACCATGTAAGAACAGCAAAATAATTTTATTCCAAAAACAAAATATTTTATTGCCCCTATAAAGACCAATAATTTAGTTCCGTCAGACAAACTTTGTTTGGTTCAACAAAACCCTTTTCTCAGCGCATGGAAATTTTGGGGACTAGGGAAAAGCTATATTTTGGACCTTCTATTTAACGCGACACTACGTGCTTCGAATAATAAACCATTTTTATTCTATAGGTTACCGTTAGAAAACACGCTTGAAATCAGGTTAACCGTTTACAGCCCAGGCAAATAAACATTATGTTTACTATGGGAAATAGTACCCTGTTCTCATTTAAATATTGTTAGGGCCAGTGACTTTTCGCGTAAAAATCGGAGCACACAGTAGACTTCAATCCTATACACACACCTCAGCTGTTGTTATACTTCCATTGACTGCTGGTGCCGTGTCCGTCTTTGACCAAGCCACTCAGGACTAAGTAACTCAAACACTGAACCTTCGTGATTCTTGCGCAAACGTTTAACATGGGTCAGAATCGTTTTTAGCCAATCAAAGAAGCTGAACGACCCTACAGTGATTTGTACTGTATCTTGTCTGGAAATCTTTTCGCGAAATATCACTGTCCCTAAATATTGTAAAGAACTAGAACCGATGCAATAAGTTTACTGTTTTAAAACAAGTCGTGGCACTGTTTAATGCTCTCCATAAATGCATTGTATTTAAATCGTATAGACTTTTTTTTGAGAAGGTTTCGCATCGTCACATGGCAATGTCAGTACATTATGTGGGGAAAATCTTCCAAGTTGTAATGACTTGGAGGACACCTTCGGCATCCTAAGCCTGCGAGAAAAATGTCGCATTTGCCCCCCGTGTAGGTATTCCTGGTATAATGGAGATAATTGAGTGGCTATTAACAACGAGATCTTGACAGCCGATGAGGGTGAAACTAGGGAGGTGAAACGAGGTAGAAATTGCGCAGCTCCAGAATGCATGGGGAACGGGAGATCACCGAGAAAACCCGCGGACTAGTGGCATCGTCTCGCACGACTCCCAATTGCAAAAATCCGGGCGTGACCCCGCCGGTGTAATTGAGCCCGGTTTGCCTAGGTGAGAGGCGAGGGCCCTAGCCGCTATACCACTGCGGCCCCAATTTACAGCTATTCGTTATGTGAGTCATCTTTATACACCTCGGCGTGAGGGGCCGCGGTGGCTGAGCGGTTAGCCTACTCGCCTCCCACCAATGCGAACTGGGTTCAATCCACGGCCGGGTCACTTCGGATTTTTGCAAGTGGGAATCGTGCCGGACGATGCCGCTTGTCTGTGGGTTTTCTCGGGGATCTCCCGTTTCCTTCGCTCTTGCATTTCGGCGCTACTCCATACTCATCTAACTTCACCCGCATCGGCTCTCAAGACCTCGACATTAATGGCGCTGGCCTACAAAAAAATTTACTACTTTGTATTTCTACAAAATACTCTTCAACTTGAACACATTACTTGTATAATTAATTTCCTCGAATAAAAATATTTTAGACATGTTATTTTGCATGATGGCGCGTCAAAATCACAATGTTAATGTTTTTGGCACTTGCAATTAATTAAAAGTAACTCTTTTTGCCGGTATGATATGATTCACAGTGAAGTAACATACAATTTACATCAAGACATATTTGAACTCACGCTATGAATGTTGTAATTTTAAAATTAATCATAATAAGAATACATATTGCATTTCTTTGATTTGTAGCAGTCAATGACTTTTTTATAATAAATTTTGCTACATAGAGTTAATATATTAAAATTAATTAATACATAACATTTAAGTAACTCTTGTTAAACTTCCTGTAAAAGTTTTCATTTCCTTTATTTATATACCAAAAAATCATCTTAGTCTGTGATTTTAACATGTAATGATTAGCTGCAAGGGAATTTCGCGAATTCATATGTAGACAAGTTAAACTTTAATCACATGAACATTTCAGTTTCTGTTTATATTGGACTACAGATCGTAAGACACGCCCCGGATGGCTTTCGGTCAATAAAAAACCTACAAGGGAAACAATGACCGAATGCCGAGCTACCTGGTCTGGGGTTAAGGGTTAATCTGAAGCAACAGCCAATGAAAAAATTAATGAGACTAGAACACATATAGTGTCGTGGATTCTAGCTTGTTGCCAAGTGAATCCATGAAATTTCCGGAACTCTAGCCATAATAAATAAACCATGGAAATAAAAATATTTTTATGAGAGGAAATAGTACTTACAAGTAGTTAAGAAGAGTTGAAACACATTTTGTACAAAAAAAATTAACTGGAAACCCGAAAAATTTGCGGATCTATTTTGGGACGAGCTAGAATTCCAAACAGTTTATACAACTTTAGTCATTGGTACACACGGTGTTTGACACCTGCTGGAGAACGATGTCCAATTTCCGCCTTCCACTGTGACATCAGACAACCAAAGTGCAATTGATATCGGCATATTTGTATATAAGTCTGTAGAATCTAGCCTGCAGGTCATTGAATTCGCGAATTTCTCAGGTGTCTTAAATAACGAATGTCCTGGTGAGCAGCGCCAGCCACCCAAAACTTCTCCACTTGACTTCTTGAGAGTTCGGCGGCGGATGCGCGGGAGGTCCGAAAGCGGGACCCTGCGAAGCGAGATGTCTGAGCGACGCGACGGAGAGCAAGACGCGCAGACGCACTCAGATGGTAGGAGTGTGAGTTCGCGTGGGTCGGCTGGGGAGGGGGTGGTAGTTTGAGACGTAGGACAATGGCGTGGCCTTGTGAGAGCGAGGGTGGGGGGAGAGCAAGAAGTGGTTCATGGAAGGTGATGGAGGGAAAGTTGGGACGGGGGTAGGAAACAAAGGCGGGGATTAATCCGTCGTTCACTTTGACGGGAGGCGCGTCACTAAGCACCAGGCTCGCACGCGCCGACAAAGAAATATCACATCCTCATGCTGGTAGCTCTCTCCGAGTTCTCAGCAAACCACTGTTCTCAACTTGCCTACCTTGGCAGNAGTGAAGAGACTGGGGCGGCTCTTAACATCGAGGTCTTGATAACTGACGAGGGTGAAGCGAGGTGAGTATGGAGCAGCGCCGGAATAACAGGATGGGGGAAATGGGATATCCCCGAGAAAACTTGCCGACCAGTGGCATCGTCCGGTACGATTCCCACATGCGAAAATCCGAGAGCGACCCCACAGGGAATATAACCTGGTTCGCCTAGGTGGGAGGCGATTAGTCTAACCCCTACATTACTGTGGCCCCATCCATCATATGAGACACAGGANGGGGGAGGGAATTGGGCCAACATACAGATGGTTATCGAAATAATGGAAAAAACAAATGGTCATGAAAACAGCATATTTGTGAAGTGGTAACACTGATACGCTGGGTCATCTTTTTTTTTCGCGAAAAAGTCTATTCGCAGGTTACACTGCTATATCCTATGTGCACACCTGCAGTCTGAATTTCGCTATTAGCTGCTTGCCTTTGCGTGAAGAGAGTCTGTTGCGTCTGTGAGCCAACCATAGTTAAGTTTCTTCGATACTGACCGTCCGTGATTGGCGGGCAGACGGATAACACACGGAAAAATTTAAATGACACAATCTCGAAAGTGATTCTGAAGTAACGAGTTTTGGGACACAACTTTTCGTGACAAACAGGTACCTCTACTGATAAGTCGTTCGCTGCGACCGTCATCTTGTATTGCTGTGAAGGAAATTAGCGTGGAGCACGCTGCGTTGCGAAATTCGTATTCGTGCGTGCAATGGGCCAGATGTAGGCGAGGCAAAGTGAGAGACCTCTCTGACTCTAAACCAGGGTAGATTGTTGGAGCATTGTTAGTTGGAGCAAGTGCATCGAAAACTTATTGTGCGTAAGATGTATCGAAAGCAACAGTATTCATGGTGATGACGACACGCACAACTCGTGGTAAGACATCATTAGCTAATACTAATAGTGGACAATAAATCAATCCTCAGTTATCGGAACCGCCGAATACTAAAGAGGTTTAACACAAAGAACCGTAGAGCTAATGCGGCGCGAGTGACATCAGAACTCAGTCAGCATCTAGAATAAACTTTTTTCTGCAACCACAGCCTGACGCGAGCTGCGGAAATCATGTTCTTTCAGGAGTTTCCGTTATTTTGGCAACCATGTGTATCATTAGGCGCGGTGATATTTCACGAAAAGATTTCGAGAGAAGATACAGTCCAAAACACTATAGGGTCGTCCAGCTTCTTTGATTGGGTAAAAAATGTTCTGTCCCATGTTAACCGTTTGCGCACGAATCACGACGGTTCAGTGTCGGAGTTATTTAGTCCTGAGTGGCTTGGTCAAAGACGGACACGGCACCAGCAGCCAATGGAGGTATAACAACTGCTGAAGTGTGTATATAGTATTGAAGTCTACTGTGTGCTCAGATTTTTACGCGAAAAGTCACTGGTCCTATGTATCATCGATAACAAGGGGCACCTGATTTTAGCGAAAAGATTTCAGGACAAGTTGTGATCCAAAACACTTTAGTTCAGAACCACTTTCCTGATTGGATCATTTGAATTGCTACGCATCTGATCTGTCTGCCCGTGAATCACGGGCATTCAGTATCGGAGAAACATAATTCATTTTAACTCACTCTTGAACCAGTCAGTCTTAACGCAAAGACAGACGGCCAATAGCAAAAGTATGACTGCAAGTGTGCACATAGGGTATTGAAGCCCAGTCTCCCCGTATAACTTTTAGTGGAAAACCGGTGGCCCTATGTATCCTATATAGTAGAATATCCAAGTCCCATTATTAGTCAATTACATAATATAAACTTAAGTAAATGAAATGAAAATATTTTTGTTTACAAAAAAGGAAAAAATTTCTTTTACCGCGTATTTTAATGCAGTTAGACCTACAACTACTCACAAGACAACAAAAAAAGTTTATCTGTAGTTTAAATGCACATCAAAATTGGGACACGTGTACAGCTCCAAACAATGCATTAAAGAAGTAAAACGATATTGAACAGAAATTACCAAGCCTCATTATTTTAATTTGCAGAAAGTAATCATGCCAAATAATTTTCGGTATTTTTATAATAATGCTCAACTGGTAACACAATGTTGTTTTACGATGGTTCTTTTAAGTTGGGATACGATGATTCAATTTACATGGTTTGCTCATTTCTTTCCGTTTGGTTGGTGGGTTCTTTTCTGCAGAAAGTGGTCCAATTTTCCTTGCGTCAACTGTGAAATATTATTTGGATATTATGATTACTGCCAAGACAACAAATTTCCCCCGCTAAATCTGTAAAGAGGAAAACATTAAGTAACTGTATGTGTTACGAATGAATACTTTCCCACAAAAAAAAAAGAGTTGTAAGTACTATTCGAAAGTATTATGATTATTCCCAGTGTTAAAAATCTCTATCACTAAATACGTTGTAATTATACATAAACATTTGAGATAATTATTGTTTGCACAGCAGTGGAGGGTAAATAACTAATTAACTTGCTGAAAGCTAATCTAAATAATGTTCCCAGCAAAACCAGTTAGAATTATTTAAAAAAATACCTATCATGACCAACGTGTACTCTTAAAAATTTTAACACGATGGCAGTTAACGTTATTTATACAACCTCTTTCGTATAATCATTTATTCAGTGCTGATGTTTAGTTTGGAATGTCAAGTGTGCACGATAAAAAAAAACAATAATATTATATAGTTCTGCCGAAAGTAAATGTTTGACAATTAAATGCATCAATATTTCGGGAAACTACTTATCTACGAAAAGATTTCACGTTTAGTAGTACTTCGAAACACTTTATTTTCAAATCCTATTTCGTTATTAAATCTTCCGTACCCATAGCAAAAGAGCAAAATGCCATAAAAAGAAAAATCAAAGAACCTGCTTTCATCAACTGCAATATTAATGTCATAAGTCATTAGAGCATAGAATTAAAGCGAATATGGCTACCCATAATTAGAGACGTGCAAAATTCGCGTTATCATTGGGTGACAGGATAGACTGCACTGCCTTATAAACAAGCGACAACAGTCAGTGGTTTGTTTGGCGGCTGCACATTAATAAACTGCACCTACCTGCTTGATCTCCTCAAATGATATTGGCCAGTCCACAGCTGATATCATCTTATTAGCTCAAGAGTTCACCGAGGCGTGGCAGACATATTTCCGGCCAATAGCTGAAGTCGGTCAAACGCACAGTAACTTGGAGTTCAGTCTGGCCTTCTATAAAAACGCGAGTTTTGCAGGTCTCTACCGATAATTAAAAACGAAGTTTTGTTCTACAAAATTAATAAATAGGCTTCAAATTAGACTTACCTGTATTTCCACTAAACAGTACCTACACCCCATACAATGCCTCTAGGCCCAATCAGCAAGCACTCTTCCAAGCACCACCAATCAGAGTCTCCCTGCCCTCCTCTTAGTGCGCTAGTCAGAGTGCCATATTCGTATTTAATCTCTCTGTTTTTCCCCTCAGTTCAGTATGATGCTAGGGTCCCTTCCAACTCTAATGCCCAAAGCCCCACATATACACTGCCCCTGCCGCCGACCCAATGATTTGAGAAAGTGTAAGGGTGCTTTTGCTCCACAAACACCTAGTGAGTTATGGGAGTTTCGGCTTCCGGTCTCACAGCACTAAAAGCCATTCGGTGGCATATGAGGGTTCGGCGACCTCAGCTCAGTCACTTGCAACGAGGCAGTGGTTGAGGAAGGTAGCCTTCCTCTTCTGGCCTAGCCTTGCTACCCTTCAGGTAGCTTGGTCAGCTACCACTGTCTTAGGCGTTTAGGCACACCGACATGGATCCATTATCAGGTAAGCAGCACAGCGAAGGGGAGACATTGGTCTCTCCTTCCTCGATCACTACACTACTCAATGCAGAATGGGAGAAACCCAATAGGCGACACACGGCACCAATCAGAAAACAGACACAGCCTAATGCTGCCATACCAGTCAAAAACACACTTAAAAAACTAAGGAAGAATTCCTATCATCTGAATACAGCAACGACGATGACAGTTCTGCAACTGTAGGAGAACAAGAACACACACATAAAACCGAGTATGCAAATCCGATATACATTCCAGACACCACGTAATACAAATACATGCATTCTTCGCAGTTTAGTAGGAAAAGGGACATTTTAAAAACCGCACTCATACACAGACAACACCTTAAGGTAATTGTGAGAAGAGGGAAGCACTCTGCTTTCTGCAAGTCCTTAGAAATAAACAACACACCTTACTACACATATGGAAAAAAAAGGAAAGGCCAAATAAGATAGTTATAAATCGACTACCACACAACATAAACGTTAGAGACTTGAGTAAAGAGCTTATAGAATTCAGTTTTACTACCATTCGTGTATGGCACTTGAGAACACCAAAGAACGCACCTGCAGTCTATGCTGCTGTAGTGGAACAACACGATATATTCGATGTATTGAGAATACCTACGCTTCCACACATATCAGTTCGTATAGAACTGTACAAACCTCGTGCTGAGGATGTGGTGCAGTGCAAGCGATGCTGTGCACTGGGCCAAACGCAGAAATATTGCACACTTAGGCCAGTCTGCATTCTGTGTGCGGCAGATCACGCAAAGGCAGACTGTTCTACAAAAGAACAGGATAACTCAAAGTGGAAGTGTACACTTTGTGGACAAGCTGGACACCCGGCTGCGTGGAAGCAGTGCGAAGTCATTCAAAAACAAATAGAGATACGCAAATGAAGGATGGCACCGAAACCCGCCCAGCAAGCACGAGACACTAAACAGGAAACTCAGGTAAACTCGCAAACAAATATTCAGTCAAAGGCTGAATTCCCTCCACTTCGAAATCCATACAGTGCATCGGCACCCTCACAATAGCAGAGGAAAAAACTGCAGAAAAACAGGACAGGAGACAACAATATAACATAAAATCCGGCCATGTTGGCAGATATGCATGAACTGGCCGCTTTTCTGCAAGATACACAATTTGTAACCATAATTGAACACTTTGGACCTATAATTACACAGGCGAGAGCCATGAAAACATTGCAGGAGAAGCAGTTGCTGCTTCTTACAGCACTCGCTACACTACCAAATTAACAGACAAATAAATTAGGACAACACTAATTTAATTAATGTTAAAACACGATGTTTTAATAAACACAGTAACACAAATAATCGATAATAGCACCTTCTCGTCTCGAAACTCCCTGATTGGTCTGGGACGAGAAGTTAGCACAACCAATAAGCGCACTTTCGTCTCGGAGCCCTCTGATTGGTTCGGGACGAAGAGCGGCATATTTCTATAAAAATACAGGGCTTTGGCCAAAACACTGCAGTCGTCCGCACACAGCGAAACAGACAACGCATTAGGTACAAGTTTCACCACACTAAGGGCGCCCTGCCCAGGCTGGTTATGTGGGAAATAGCCCCAACCACCACTCGTTTTCCAGGTCGAAAGACACACATGCCAGTCGGGGGCTAAATAAGTTAAATTAAATTAAGTTTCATTAAATTATTTATGTAATAACCAACTCTTCTGAAATAATAATAAAAATACAAAAAAAAAACATTAAAAGAATAATAAAAAACATATATACTTATACGCATATAAACGTTTTATACATTTAATTTTTAAATTAATAACCCATAATGACGCACCTACTTGATAGTTTGTTGCAGGTCGGGAAGAAGACGACTTGGGAAAGGGGGGCGCTGCTGTACTGGGTTCAGAGACTGGTACTAGGGGCCCCTCCAACTCTAAATTATTAAGAAAGGTTTTTCTATAACTGCAATGTCACAAACGCTGAAACGATGAATCGTACCCCGAGGGAGACCTGTATAGGACACCTCGGGAGACTAGGGACTCACCGACACACTACATGCGAAATTAATTAGCACACTTGCAAGCGACAGTTCAACATGCTAGACATACATCGCGACACAACATTCACTCCAGCCGGGGGGCTGGAGGAGAGCTTCATTCCCCCGCCGAACACACGAAAACGTAAATTTACTTAAAATAGGCAGGATGCACCATTAAAGAACAGGACTAAGCACAGTGGAAATGTACACTGTGCAAGAAAACAGGACACTCTAAGTAATCCAGAAGCACATTGAGGCACGCAAACAAAGGATGGGACCTAAACCCACCAAACAAACACGAGAAACAAGCCATGAAATCCGGGAAAACACGCGAGCAAACATTCAGTCAAATGATGAATTCCCTCCCCTTCAATCACAGAAAAGGAACACTGAACAGGGAACAAGTACCCATACAACAGCAAAGGGAAAAGTCACAACAATACAGGAGAAGGGACAAAAACACAACAGAAAATACCGCCATGTTAGCAGAAATGCATAAAATGGTCACTTTTCTGCTGTAAACTCACTTCGTAACCCTAATAGACTACTTAAGGCCCATAATCACAGGCGAAAGCGATGACAACACTACAGGAAAATCGGATGCTGCTTCTCTTGCTTACCTGATTAAAAAATCAAATAATTTAGGACAACACTAACTAATACTCAAAACGAAAATAAAATAAATTATAATATTCATATAAAAGTTAATAACCCTAATAAAAAGCCACTAATTGCAGCAAAACGTAAACTCTTAACACATTATTTACACCTTTTCCTGTCGGAATTCTCTGGTGGGTCCAGGACGGAATTAAAAACGTTTAATAAAAGTACATGGCCCTGACCGAAACACTTCTGTCATCCGTAAACAGGGCTAGAAACAACATATATTAAGTAACTCTCTACACTACTCCAAAAGGCCAACAGATATACTGCACCGGCCCTCATAGGGCGCCCTGCCCAGGCTGATTATGTGGTAACTCGGGAAAGATGGGAAATAGCCCCAACTACCACTCGTTTTCGAGGTCGAGAGACACACATGCCAATCGTGTTAGGGTTTCCTGTTTGGGGGGGGGGCTGGCTAACCAAACTAAACTAAACTACATTGATAATAATCAAATCCTTTTTAAATAATAATAACTAAAAAACGGAAAAAATATAAAATATAAAACACAAAAAATTAATTAATTAAAATATATATATATACTATTTTCAATATTAACTACTCATAATGACGCACTCACTTTATAGTCTATTTCAGGCCGGGAAGAAGAGGAGACGGTTGCTCTGCTTTGACTAGAAATTGAATAGATTCTGATACCAAGGGCCCATCTAGCATACTATCAACGATTTCTCAATATCACTACACGACTACACGATGAAACATACACCGATGAAACATACACCGATGGCTGCCTCGGGAGACTAGGGACTCACCTACACATTACATGCGAGATTAATTAGCACACTTGCACACAACATGCCAACATGTAAGACAGACATCACGACACTGGCATTCACTCCAGCCGGGAGACTGGAGTGGAGCTTCACTCCCCCGCCGAATGCAATAACACATAATTTTACTTTAAAATAGGCAACACCAATAAACAGCCTTAATACGAGTCCGGTGCCCAACAAAATACAGTTACACAGCGCCCTGCCGCTGACCTTATGATTTAAGTATGTGTCGGGGTGCATTTGTTTTACAAACACCCTGTGAGTTATGGGAGTCTAGTCTCTCGGTCTCGTGAAACCAAGGCCATTCGGCGGCGTTTGAGGGTCCAGTGGCTGCCTCAGCTCAGTCTACTAACCGACTTTGGCCACTTGTCAGTCTGGTCAGGGAAATCGGTGACTGGAGGCGATGGCGAAGGAGCTCCAGCGACGAGACTCAACAGCAAGCAGCATGGGAGAGTTGGCAGCTGAGAAGAGTGTAGAGGAGGCAGGAGAAGGTAAGGAACGATCGGCGAGGCAACCAGGAGAGAAGCAGACAACGAGAGGTCTGGGAAGAAGAAAAAACGAGGTGCGCCCTGATTTGTCGACCCCTCGGGCAGTCGGCAGCGAGGCGCGCCCTGATTGGCCGGCGCCTCCCGGCCAGTCCCAACGCACTGGCAGAGTATAGAGAGCTGGGGAAAATGTCCAGCAGCTCAGTAGGGCCTCAGGAGTGGGTGAAGGCACCCGAAAGGGCTCAAAAGAGAAGTCAGCAGCATGGATGGCAGCAACAAGGAGGCCCGCAGAAGGGAAGGCAACAGCAATGAGACTATCAGCAAGGAGACCAGCAGCAGGGAAAAATAAACCAAAGCAGCACCATCATCAGCACGCCCTCCACTGGGAAACCTTGAGGTGATAGCAAAGGGGGCTACAGAAAACATCTTCAGAGCAGTTGGGGTCAGCCCCCTAGACAAGGCCCGACCTGGGTCAGTGGCTGCTCCAGGTAAACCACCGGCAGGTCGTGTTCGCTCAGGCACAGTTCAGCCTGAGTCGGACCTCACTCCAGGTGACACCCCCTCTGTGAGGCTAGACCCTCTGCACTCCGAGGGTCCCGGGAGTGAAGCAGGTGCCCAACAAGAAAACACACAACACATCCAGGACAACCAAACAATAGCTAATTCACCCAACTCAAACACAGAAAAACCCAACCAACGGACCCCAGCACCTGGCAAGAGGAAGAAAAACAGGAACCAAGGTGAAAACTACAATAAACGGGACCACAAACAAACCCTACAACTGGCTAAAGACAATCCAGAAAATGATGAAGACAATTTAATGGGGAAAACCAGAAAACCACTGCCAATAATGATCACCAGTCACGATAACATCCTAAAAAATGCGAAACAAATATCACAGGCCACAAACAACAGCGCTACACTGGTTTACAGTAAGCAATGAGGGATAATCAGCACAGCAAATTAAGAAGACTACAGTAAAATCATACTTATTTTAAAGCAAGAAAATATTCCACATGTAATTTTCAAGCCCAGACCTATAGTATTCACAACAGCATTGAGGGGCTTCATACCCACAGCAAGTGAGCAGGAACTGGAGGAGTTGCTCATAGAGGAAGGCATAGAAATTATCAGCATAAAGCAAGTGAAGAAGAAATCAGAAACACAAGAAATGAGGCCCATTCCACTCCACATCATTGAAGCCTCTATACATCAAAGAGAAAACTTAATCAACCCTGACAAACATCGGAGGAATAAGAGTAACAATGGAGCAATGCCTCAAAATAAAAAGCCTTTGCAATGCTTCAAGTGTCAAGAATTCGGCCACCACAGCATCTGCTGTGAGCAGCAAGAAAAATGTGTCAAATGTGCTCGAAACCATCACAGCCAACTCTGCCCAAGGAATATAGATTCCAGCATCCCACACAAATATGCAAATTGTGGCGAACCTCACTTGGCAGGAGACAGAAACTGCAATAAATGGCAAGAAGATTAACAAATGTGACATACAAAACAGCAAACAAAAAGTACAAAATACAAGAAACAAACTGCAAGAACAGCAAATCAAGAACTTACCAAAACTCCAACTAAAATGACCACAGAAGCAAAAATAACAGTAAAAACTCCAACGAAGAAGGATAAAAGGAGGAATTTCCATCATTAATATTGTAAGTTACAATCAGGGAGGCCAACCAAGAGGAAACACTACTGAACAACTCGCAAGAAGCGCTCAGTTTCATGAATGCCCGAGAATTGAAAGAGCTATCTACAAAATATTCAAAATTGAGACAAAAGCAGATGCCCAATCCACCTCAAAGGAAAAGGAAAATGCCATTCGACTGGAACTGATGGATCCCCTATATTCGCCAAAGAAGACCAGCACTCAAGACAAAGAGAAGAAGAAAAGAAGCCCAACAGCGCTTTACAGAAAACAAATCAAGAAAGGAGAAAATATAAGCAAACAGAAGAAACTCACTATGGAAGCTGAAACAGAAGTGAAATAAACAGAAGTTGTTATAGTAGAAGAAGAAATGAAACAGCAAGTGAACACTTCAGACAACATGGACAAGATAAGCAAAGAATTGGCTACATGGCATGAGCCCAAATCACAGACAACAACCCAAAATCAGAAACCAACATTGGTAGTCTGAATAGTCAAAATTTGCTAGCACAGGACAAAGAACTAAAAATCGTGGCATGGAATGCGAATGAATTATAAAATAGTAAATACATATTCAAAATATTCATGGAAGAAGAATCCATATACATCGTTTTAATAACAGAAACCAAACTTTCCAGCAAAGTAAGATATAGTCTACCAAGACACCTAATCTACAGAATCAACCAGCAAGGAATAAAAGGGGGCAGCACATTAATTGCCATTAAAAAGGACATAGTGCACACACCAATTGGCTCTCAACAAGACCACACAGAAATAATTATACCAACACCAATAGGAGAAATGGCAATAAAATCATTTTACAGCCCAACAGGAAGCAACGAACTACAATAAAATCTTCAAACCATTATCCAAAAAGCCCCATACTACATAATATGAGGAGACCTGAATAGCAAAAGCACAGCCTGGGGCTGCAAAAAATACAACAAAAATGGCAAATTATTGGAGAACATACAAGAACATTGTCATTTCACAGTGGCAGCCTCGAATGAACCCACATATTATCCGTACAACACCAACCATGAACCAGCCATCCGAAATGTGTTCATAACTAACATCCAAGCCATCACGGACATGGAAGTCATACCGGAAATGAGTTCTGACCATATACTAGTAATATCCACACTTACCGTGCCAAAATTTCACAACCTTATCAAAAATCACTCCCCCATATAGACTGAGAAAAATATGAAAATTAAATTAAAGAAGAATATCTAGAGTTCAAGGAACACAACATAACCGACATAAATACAGAAGCAAAAATAATAACAGACACAATCAAGCATCACATCAAAAAAGCTTCAACACAATCATACCAAAGAAAAATCGCAGCTGAAAACAAAAACCAAGCCATTGAAAACCTCATCAAGGAAAGAAACCGGACAAGAAGATATCAACAAACAAGGACCCAACAGCTCAAAAACTAACTAGACTAATTCAACAGGCAAATATGAAGAATAGAATAAGCCCACAGAATAATAGCCTGGGTAGCAGTTGTAGAGGAAGCGCAAAAGGACCCAAATGGAATATGGAAACTCAACTGAAGACTAACAGGGAAAAAACTGAACACCTACATATCAGTCATCCACTGGGAAAACGGCCTGAAGTACGAACCTCAAGAAAAGGCAGAAACCGTAGCAGACTCATTCGAAAAACAGTTCGAACTCATCATCAACTCATCAACGAGGAATTGCTAAAGGAAAATATAAGTATAATCTAAACCAATGTGCAAAAGAAAAATAAACTGAAACCCTGGAAAATAACAACAGATGTTGCGAAGATATTAAAAAATGCCCCGAATAACAAGGCCCCCGCACCAGACAGCATTCCTAACGAAGCCCTGAAAAGACTTGCACCAGAAACAATTGAGAACATTACGACTTTATACAACCAAATACTGATCACAAGTAAAATGCTGGAACGAACTGGAAAAGGGCAATCATCATCAATCTACCGAAACCAGGGAAAAACGCAATTTGAAAAGTATACGAGAAAATTATAAACACAAGACTTCAGAAAATAGTAATAAAGCAAAAACTGCTCCCAAATCAGCAAATGGGGTTCAGGGACAATCACTCGACTGTTTATGCACTGACAAGAGTTACGAAATTTGCAACTCAACGAATTAACAGGAAGGAGAAACCAGTAGCAGTTTTCATGGACATTGAGAAAGCTTTTGATAAAGTCCATCATCAATATCTCACTCGCAAACTCATAGAAGCAGGCATCCCAGACATGTACTGGAAGAAACTTCGTGACTTCCTCGAAGACAGAAGTTTATATGTCGCGATCGATGCGAAGAAATCCACTCAAAGGATTATTGAGGCAGGAGTCCACAAGGATCAGTGATCTCCCCACTACTGCACAAGCTGTACACCAGGGACATCCCAAAATAGAACTTAGCAAACGTTACCTTGCATGCAGACGACACTACCATATACGCCAGAGACAAAAAATCAGGGTATTCTAAAGCAAAACTACAATATCACTTGGACGAACTGGAAGCCTATTGGGAGAAATGGGCAATCAAGGTCAACCCGACAAAGAGTGCACTCATAATCTTCCACAGGGGAAGAGATACCAACACGAAGCTATGCCTCAACAACGAAGAAATACCAGCAAAGAAGACAATCAAATACTTGGGTCTACACCTTGATGGTAAACGTACCTGGCAACAACACCTCACCAATACTGCAAATGCAGCTATGGAAAAATTCTTACAGGTATAACCAGTTTTCAAATCAAGTAAACTGGCTACAATGACAAAAGGAATGCTCTAGAGAGCAACGATAAGGGCAGCTATGCTCTACAGAAGTGAACTCTACAGCAGAAAATACACATCAGAGGAAACTGCAAACAACGCAGAACAAAATACTGAGAAACATAGTTCATGTAACAAGGAAGACATCCAACAAAGAACAGCCACAACATACGCAAGGGGAGAAATCAAGAAAGCAAACAAAAATTTGTAGGGATCGACCAAGGATCACAATTACGGGTGCTGGGGAAATACGGAAGACAGGACGCAAGAACTTTGATCACCTATCACAGAAGAACACACACACACACAGGGGCGGACCGTGGGGAGGAACCAAAGTGTCCTGGCAGGGCCAGTGCCGGTGGTATCACCATCGAGCGCTACGCTAGCAGGATGGGCCTGCCAGGAACCCTGGAAACTGCGGAGACCCCACTGTCCAACCAGGGAACGAGCAAACCAATCCACATTCGCAATAGTTAGTAGGCACTCAAAAATTTCACACAAACTGCAATCCACACCACACCATATATCCCTATTGTTATTACCACTATTGATTCTACTCAAACAAGCATTGATTTTCCATAACAAGCATTGCAGTGAATTGTTCATTAGTGTATTATCTTATTGCATTTATATTATCACTATGCAATTAGTTATGCAATTTAAGGCAGACCCACCCTTCAGATTAGGCAAAAACTGATGTTAGAAGCAAGTAAGGAAGCCTCTCCTGGGCTGGACAGGAGATACACCTAACACAAACAAAAAAGCAAAAACAAAATAAAAAACCAAAAGCCACGTGTTCCTTTCAGGCCCATTATAAGTGCGTGCAATTCAACATCCAGAAGTTATCTAAGTTCCTCCTGAACGTTGTTTCACCGTTGGTTAGTATAATAAAAATAAAAAAAAACTTGAAGCAGACCCAGAACTGAAAGACCGAACTAACTTATCTATTCCCACCATCAGTCTACTGCGATCGTCCCTCCAGTGTCTCACCTGAAGAAGGGGACAGATTTCAGGAGTCGAAACGTCGTAAAGATTTATTATTTTTCTCGTGTTATTTTCGTCCTGCTGTGTCTTCTCTGTTGGATTATATATTATTTTGCCGGGATTTGTGTTTCCTGTGTTGTTCATAGCGTTGATTTATTTGGTTTTATAATCTGACCAGGAATAATTTTCCTTACTTGTCTTCATTGTGGATTTGTTCTATTTGTGTGTGTGTTTTGGGTTTAATTGTTCAGCTGTGTCCACTCATATTGTTTTTTGCACTCTTTTGTTCACTCGTGTGGTGTTTTCGTTTTGGTCATCGCGTTGTCTATTCTTTTGGTTCGCTTTCGTTGTCTGTCCTGTTTGTAATAATACGTTGTTCTTCTATATTTTTTGTCGTTTTAATTACATACATATTTATTTCTCATTGACAAGGAAACAGGTTTCACTAATTATCTGTCTGTGGCGTTGTAAACTGTTTTTTCGTATTTTGTCTTGCTGAGTTCTATGCGTGTGTGTGCGAGATTTTTTATTTAGTTTCATGGTCGGCAATGGACACAGTCCAATCAAACCATCGTAATAGATGAACTCAACATTGCCATTAAACTTCAAAGATAAGATCTTTATTGTCCCGCATTCTAGATTAACTGCTGCGAATTCATGGTAACTGCCAAATTTTCTGAAGACCTTTTGAAAGATCTACTTTCAGGCTATTCCCCGCCTCATGTAAGTAAAGCTCAACTAATGCTAGAAAATGACACCAAAGGGACAACGCACAACGTAGGTGCGCACTCAGTTTAATAATATTTTGAATAAAACATTTTTCTTACTAGTTATTACCAACACGCCTATTTTATCTCTGTTTTTCATATTAATGATAGATTAAATACAATAAATAACATACGAATATAAGGAATAGTTCAATTTAACAAGACATAAGATACTGCCATGTTATCTGAAGTATAAAGCGATTTCAATACATGACATTTTTACGAAACAGCAAAAAAGTCACGTATGGAGTGATTTATCAAAGCTTTGTTTAAAAAATTATTAAGTTAATGACAGTAGTCTATATATTCCGTGGTGCCATAAACATTTGTTGCTAACAACACCAAGCGTTAACATTCTATTATTGATCTCAATATATTAAACAGGGTTATTCTGATACTAATACAGTTCCAAATAAAGAACATTTTTTTGTTGCAAAACCCTAAAAGTCTACAGGCTGTTTTACGTATTACTACTGTACAAAGGCAAACCCATCCATCACTTATGGGTAGGGCCGCCTATTTACCACGAAAATATTTACGCGCTGGGTAGATTAAAAATAACCTACGTGCACACTTGTAATTTTACTTTGGCTATTAGCCGCGTGCCTTTGAGAGAAGGCGCATACTTACCTGCCTCTGCTAATGAGAATTGAGTTAATCCGGCAATAAACGTTCGTGATTCGCGGGCTGACACATAAGACGCGTGGTATTTTAAATCATCCAATCACTAAAGTGGATATGAGTTAATGTGTTCTGGAGTACAAATAGTCGCGGAAGGTTTTCCGTTAAATCCAGGTAATCCTACTTATGGTAGTAAAGATTCCTGGGCCGGGGGGGGGGATATTTTCTTGGTGTCTAGAAGTGGTTGATTGGTCATGATATGTAACATATAGTTATATTGCCATAAATTTTCGGTTAAGTCGTTCATCCCAGACTTTCATTCTTCATGTTATGTTTTCGTGGTTAGCTGAGCGAAAGGTTTTTCTGGGGCGCTACAAAAAAAACATGCCTGACTTCCGTAATGCCCTGTAGTTGTTCCGTTCTGAGCGACGTTACTGTAAGCAAATTAATTGGGTGGAGCCTGGGAACTTTTCGTGGAATCATTTGAGAAGCTGGTCTTCGAGGACTAGGTGCAGTTAGGTACCCTCAATAGTTAACCATTCTAAACTCCCAAGGTCACGTCCGACCATAAGGAAGCATGACGACACCGATGGGAAAATAGCGTAAACAATTTCCACGCAGGTTCTGTTTCCTCAGAATTTTTAATAGGTGCCTAAACTGGGTTTCAACACAAAAATCAGTTCAGGAAAGATACAGCATATTCGCTATAGTCTAAAACACTGCTTTTCAGAAGAAGGAATACCGTGAACAGAGGGATACTTACAGCGATGTTTGATGACTGCGACACTTTCCGAGGATTACACGTACGTTCCGATAACCAAATTTATGAATGCGCAACCAAATATCGACTTTTATGTCTGTCCTGAATTAATATTTACACTGAAAAATTCCATAGAATTTTGACAATTAGATTCACAACAACTGCTTTGAATGAGACACGTGTGACGACTAGGGAGGCTGGGGCCGCGGTGGCTGAGCGGTTAGAATGCTCGCCTCCCACCACGGTGAGCTGGGTTCAATCCCCGGCCGGGTCACTCCCGCATTTTCGGAAATGAGAATCGAGCCGGACGATGTCGCTGGTCGGCGGGTTTTCTCGGAGATCACCTGTTTCCCCCCGCCCTTGTATTCCGGCGCTGCTCCATTCCCAACTCGTTTCACCCTCGTCGGCTCTGAAGACCACGTTGTTAAGGGCCGCCCAAATCTCTCGACTGAACTCTCTGCGTTTCGTTATGTCTCCGTAGCATAACGCGTTCTGTCGGAGAGTTCGCGTTCAGCTCGCTGGGTCAGGGCTGGAACTGAGCTATTCACTTGCTCGAGTGCACAGAGAACTGCGGATTCCAACCGGAAGTCCCGGATAACAAAGAAAGCTTCGCGGCGAAAGTGAAAAGATTCCGTTCGACGCAACGCACATTAACAGCTAATACACCACGACGGTGAAGATGGGTAGAGTGATAGATGGAAGGGGGGAGGGGGGAATCTTCGNACAAATGCACGGCCCGGTGGAAATGTTTTCTAGCTCTCTGCATGAACTCTTCCCATTTTTCTCCCAGCCCCCTACCACCCTGCCAGGCCCGCAAGATCTGCGCTCTTGTGTGCATGTTAATTAGAAACCCCCTCCACACTCCACCCCCCCTCCCCCACACGCGGGGGATAATTAAAATATGCCACGGGCCAAATGAGATGAAAAACTGTGCAACGGCGGGCTCTTCGCGTTCAGTCCTGGCCCGGCTGTTTCCAATATCAGCTTCGCAGTGTATCTGAATAACTCCCCGTTTTTTTTTTCCCTTCGTTGTTGCTTTGCCCAAGAAGGGGGGGGGGAGGTAAGGGGAGCTACAGGCAAGGAGGTTGCTGAACAAAAGTCGAGATGGGGGAAGAAATGGAAGAAAAAGCTGACAGAAAGGGCCAGCGGATAATAATGGGGCAGGAGTCTCGTTTTCTGGCATTAGGCACATAATTACCTGCAGTCGTTCGGGTGGGGTTAAACACGACTGGAGCTGCGAAGGACACGAAAGTGATCCGCCGTGAAGGGAAAAGGAGGCGGGGGTGGTGGAGGGGGAGTTTCTGGTCGCTGCGATTTGAATCGCAGGTTCGCCTGTGTCCTTCTGATAGCGCCAGAACCATCCCCGTGGCGAATGCCCTTCCAAATCCGGTTTTGCTAACGACGGCCGCAGTATGGCGTTTGAATGTGAGAGCGTGTGTACCAATATATGATATGAGTTATGCATCACCAGTTTATCTCGAACAGATATCAGAACAAGTTGTGATCCAAAAAACTTTAGTTCATAACCACTTTCGTGATTGGATCATTTGAATTGCTACGCATCTTATCTGTCTGCCCGCGAATGACGGTCAGTCAGTATCGGAGAAACTTAATTCTATTTGATTCGCTCGTGCAGCAGTCAGTCTTCACACAAAGACTGGCGGCCAGGAGCCAAAGGATGACTGCAAGTTTGCACATAGGATATTGAAGCCTAGCAATCGCGTGAATCTTTACGGGAAATACTTACGCGCTGGGTATAATTCAATATCGTGCATGTACACTGGCACTTTTCTTTTGCTACTGGCCACCTGTATTTATGCGGAGACGAGTCTGTTGCACGAGTAAGCCAATCAGAATTAAGTTTATCTGATGTCAACCGTCCGTGATTCGTGGGCAGACAGATAAGGCGCCTAACGTGTCAAATGATCCGATCACGAAATTGGATACGATAGAAAATGTTTTGGAGCTCAACTTGTCCTGAAATATTTTTTGCGGGGAAATAGGTGTCCCTAATATATATATAATTTATACGGTTGGCGATTGTACTTTTATGGTTGAACTGCAGAACTCTAATTAAAATACAAATACACCAAAAAAAAAACTAATTTCTGGGAAATTACAACATTTGGTTCAAACCGTTCTATTCACTCACAGAACATATGTTCCAACAAAATTTCATAAATTTTGTTGTTTAAATTTAAAATATTTAATTAATTACACTTTAAATTATCTAAAAAAAAAATGCAAACATAGAAAACATGTTAGAAGTGAGTCACCTATGTTTGCCCCTATAGTCCATAGACGGTAATTTCCAACTTTTCTGAAGCCCTGCTTAAGTTCTACTTTAAGGCTATTCCTCCACCTTGTGCAAACAAAAGCTTAACCAAGTAAAAAAATGTACACTAAAGGGACCACATGCCACATTCGTGCGCGTTCACTTTAATAACATTTTGCATTAGAAATACGTTTTACGAGGCACTATCAACACATATACAGAATGATTCACGAGGAGTTACCGCCACTCACAGGGCTTATTACTTACATCATATGGAGCAAAATATGTCATAAATGTGGGTCATATTCCCAATATTTACAGAGTAATTAGACTATCAGCATACCCGCCATACAGTGGAAAGGAGTTCTTAACACCGTTTCAGCATCACTGTGTGGTGTGGTGTCCTACACGATCAGCTGATTGGGCCATTCACCACTGGTGTGGTGTATCTGCAATTGTCGCAAGAAGAACTGCCGCTGTTACTTGAGGATATTCCGTTAGCAGTGAGACGTCGTATAATCTTCCAGCATGATGGTGCACCTCCTCACTTCNAATCTTCCAGCATGATGGTGCACCTCCTCACTTCCACCGTGCTGTGATTGAACTCTTAAATGTGCAAATCTCTAAGAGATGGATAGGACGAGGCGGTTTTCAACCCTGGCCTCCTCTATCGCCAGATCTATCACCACTAGATAACTGCGTATGGGGATGGATGAAGGATATTGTTTACCAAAGGACTGCACAAACGCGTGAAGAACAACTTGCGCGAATCATGCATGCCGCTACAGAAATCAAAGACAGCCACGTGAAGCTACGTAGATCAACACGTGCGGTTCATAAGCGTGAGGCCAAGTGTATGTAAGTAGACGGAAACATTGTTGAACATCTTTTGTTAGCTTGTTAGACGCAACTGTGATGCTCAACTGTAAACAATACGGTCTGATAATACATCACTGTATTTACTTCTGAAAGGCTTATTATTTTATTAGTCATTTTTCAAATGTTTTTGAATTACTCTGTAAATATTTGGAATAGGACCCTCATTTATATGACATATTTTGCTCCAAATGAAGTAATGAATTGACCCCATGAGTGGCGGTAACTCCTCGTAAATCATCCTGTATTTTCTCTTTATTTTAGTCATATTAATTATAAATGAAATATTTTAATTTATAAATAATATATACGTAAAAGTTTAATTTAACTAAAAATAAGGTACTTTTATTTTTACACAAGTATCCAAAGCTTGTGACAGATCACATATTTAGGAATAAATGTAGTGATTTTTCAAAGGTTTAATTCAAAAAGTGTGATGACGTCACGAATAGACTATAAAGGAAAATAATCTATATTGACTATTGGTTATTGTATTCCCTTCTAACCATCGTCCTTTTGGGCCACACCTCATCGGACAGGATTATAGTGAAACGCAAAAGAGAAAATAATGCGCAGAAGTCGAAAACACGTCGGGCGAGATGGGGGAAATTCGTTGCCACTGCACGCAGGGAGTGGGGATATTCAGTTCAGTAGTGTCAGCGGCCGAGAGCGGTTGGGCGGGAGCTGCTCCGCGCGCGCATATTACCTGTGGAAAAAAAAACGTAATTCGCGCAGAGCAGCATTTAACAACGTGACTGTAGAGAGCGATGTTATCGGTTTGGCGTGTATAGTGCCAGCAGTGTCGCGTGGCTTCCCTCCCTCCAGCTGCGAGCGCTCGNGCTGTCACCCTATGTTCCCTACTTCACAGATGCGCGAATATTGTTTCTCATTTGAACTCTACTATACTGTGTCGTACAAATTGCATTACTTTGCCAGCTCTCGAACAATATAACGCCGAGTTGACAGTGTTCCAATCACGTGTTATTACCTACATAATATTCAATATAAGGTGTTGATTTGAGAGATTTTCACGTTTAAGGCCAAACATTTTTTTTTACGCTCCAGTGAATTTCATAAAACTGCTGGAAACGTAATGTTACATCGCCAATGTCTGCAAAGAATGTGGAAGTGGTATATTACGGCAAACTCGATTTATATCTACCGAATCCAGGCGACGTCATAAAATGTTAGCAACGTTAAAAGTGTTACAAGCCGAACGTATAAATANTTTATATCTACCGAATCCAGGCGACGTCATAAAATGTTAGCAACGTTAAAAGTGTTACAAGCCGAACGTATAAATATTTTTTTTTGTGTTTGTTTGTAGGTTACGCTTTTGGTACGTGCAGATTAAATAATAAATATATTTTTTATTGGTTGGCTCTAGTTCAATTGGTCACCTATTAAATGACTTTCAGTCANGCAGATTAAATAATAAATATATTTTTTATTGGTTGGCTCTAGTTCAATTGGTCACCTATTAAATGACTTTCAGTCAAAATTAGCACCTCGTGTTGGCGTGACCGAATGATGTATCACTCAATCAGACAAAAATGGCATCTGACTTTATCACTTACCAATGAGTAACCAGCTTAAGCTCGGATGTAAAGGAAACTGTGCAGTCTTCTCTGAGCTATATGAAAACTGCATAGTTTTCCATTCCACTACTCATAGATGTATTGTAAAAAGAAAATAAAGAAAATTTTGCGCCATCAGATCTTCCAAAAAAAATGTAGTGTCTTCCTCTTTTAATGATTGGATTTTGTTTAATTACTTGCAGACATAATAAAACCGCCAATATAAGAATATCTAAATTTTTACGGGCTTAGTGAAATAGGAAAATACGAGTTGCTTCAAACGCAAGCATACACACACACGTGTAGATATACGTACGTGAATTTTCGTAATATTTTGATAGCAGGCGAAGCTTTAAGCATGTACGATATACGGTTCCTTTTGTTATTGAACTTAATTGGTTCTGGCACATGCTGTACGAATCTTCAGCCAGTAATAAGCACAAAGAAATGTCGTCACCGTGTCATTATTGCGTGTAGACACATGTGCTGAAGAATACGGAGGTGAAGCAGTCGCTTATTCCGCCATCTCCAACATCGCACGCCACCAAAATGGCGTCACTAGACAGCAATATGTCGTTCGCTTTGGGAACGAGGTCTCGCGTGCAATTCACACAGTTACATAGAGTACTGTGAAACCTAACCTGCAGTCAGAGGACTTCGCGATATTTCCCGGCCCTCTGCAAATCATTTAAGCTGAGATCCATCTACGTGCACGGGTGATTCTAATTATTACACAACTGAGACGTCTGCAGAGTAAAAACAATTTCTGTACTTGTAATGAGTATGGGCAGTGATATTTCGCGAAAAGATTTCGAGACAAGATGCAGTCCAGCTTTTTGTTTGGCTAAAAAATGTTCTGGCCCATGTTCCGTTTGCGCACGAATCACGAAGGTTCAGTTTCTGAGTTACTTAGTCCTGAGTGGCTTCGTCAGAGACGGACACGGCACAAGCAGCCAATGGAGATATAACAACAGCTGAGGTGTGTATATAGTATTGAAGTATACTGTGTGCTCCGATTTTTACGCGAAAAGTCACTGGCNACAGCTGAGGTGTGTATATAGTATTGAAGTATACTGTGTGCTCCGATTTTTACGCGAAAAGTCACTGGCCCTAGCAATGAGTAATTCTTTGGGAAATACTTAGAAATATTTTATCTTTACAACTAATTGTTTTAGAAAACAAACAAAACAAATTTGTTTATGCCACTCAATATTTATAATAAACTTGAAGTCTACGAGACTTTTTCGTTAAAACTCAACATTAGATTTACACATTCTACACAAAGGTTTTGTGAAACTCACTATAGATGATTTACAGTGTTACAAAAATATATTAGTTTCCAAAGAAGTCCTTGCACAAACACGAAACAAGTTTTACAGTGTATGCGTGAATAACTGAAGCTTGACAGCAGATATGTTAGGTATCAGATAAATCTACTTCGGATTGGTCCATCAACGTGAGAAACTGTCTTTTCGCAGATACGCGTCTAATCACCAAAGAAAAACTGCACCTGTGCTCTGAGGTACCGAAGTTTGGCCACGCGTGAATATTTCTGCAAAAATCTGTGTATGTGATGTTTTGAGCTTTAGAGTGTGGAGACAACTTTCTTCGCGAATATCAGTAGCAATGTTGGTTCTTCATCACTACCGACTCAATGGCGGGTAACGTGTCTGAATATCTGCGCTGAGTACGAGGTAAATCATAAATGTGGTATTTGTGCCACAGGTACACCATACTGTTCCAAGGGAATGAGACTGTTAACTTTATACATTTTCCTTTACAAACCACAGGAGAAGATACAGGGAAAATTTATCTAATGTCACTATCTATTTGCTAGACATCGTTATTTATTTATTTATTTATTTAGGTAGTTATTTTTATAGAAGACGTAATTCTGCCGTTGGCCGGTTTACAAATGTGTCTGTTCAAACAAAGGTTACAAACTAATAACTAATAACTAATAGATTTGTTACTAAGTAGTTTAGTTACAAACAATACAAGTGAACTGTAATTGCCATACTCAATTTACAGTCAAAGTAAAACTAATTTAATTACAAAATAAGAATAGCTGGCATAAATGATATTGACATTGTTAACAGGAATTAACCGTTTTAGTAGAGACCAGGATATTTCGGGGATTCATTCGGAAACAAGCTAGACTGCGCTATCCTTTGTGCATTTCAGCATCAGTTAATATTTTATTGGTTGTTGCTCTAGTGCAACCCCAGAGCAGGTAGCACGGGATACGGTTCTTACTTTCCTTGGAGGTTCGTTATCGGTTGAAAGTCGTTCGGGGCTTGTCTAATAAACTATGGCCCAATGGAAGCACAAACACGTATGTACACGTGAATGCAGTTTAACTTGTCCTCGAGTGAACCCGCGAAATTTCCGTGTATCTGCACATTAGTAATATATTTAGTCTAACGACGACATATCAGTGGAAAACTTTGACTAACAACAAATAAATACAAATTAAAATATATATGTAGTTACCATATTTTAGTAAAATTACTCTTCAGCCTAATAATTCAGCGATCTGTGTTGTTATTAAAGTGGACTTGTATTTTAATTTGGAAACCTCAAAATATTCTGTTTTTTTTTATTTAGTTCCTCTGATAGGTCATTCCATAACGTAGAAGAACAATGACTGGAAGAATTTCTATAGCAAGACGTCTCTGGATACTCGAACTTAACTAGATAAAACAAAGCGCTTTTATTTCGGGACCATTTATTTATTTACCGATAAAGTAAGCAAATTTATGTAAGCATTTTCCATAGCGTTAAAACGAGGTTTTCAATTCCCTGACGATAGAAAGTGGCATCCTGCTCATAAAGCCATTTCACAATTTTGTGTTTCACTTCGTCGTCGCTGGAAAATCTTTTACCCCGCAGAAGTTTCTTCATCTTGCCAGGCAGACGAAAGTCCGAATGTGCCAATTCCGGGATGTACGGTGGCTGGGGAACATGTTGCCAATGTCAGGTGTACAGTAAGGCCGTTGTGGTGCGGGCGACATGATGCCGGGCATTATCGTGCAACATCTCCACTGGTTGTGCAAGAAGACCATCTGTGGAGAAGACAATTTTCCAGCGACGACCAAGTGAAAGACGAAGTGGTGAAATAGCTTGATAGTCAGTAGAGACCCGGAAATTTCGCGGATTAATTTGGCAACATGCTAGACTCCACAGTCCAATGTGTACTTGAGCCTCAGTCAGTAGTTCATCGGCTGTTGCTCCAATTTAACCACTGACCAAGGTAGCATGGGATTAGGTCCTTGTTTGCCTTAGAGGTTTGCTATTGGTCAAACGTCATCAAGGGGCGTGTCTAAAAAACTGTGGTCCAATAGAAGCGAAACCTCATGGCACATGCGGATAAAGTTTAACTTGTCCTTAAATGAACTTGCGAAATTTACGAGTCTCTAGGCAGCCACTTTCAATCGCCAGGGAAGTGAAAGTTTACGCTTAGACAAATGCTTAAACAAATTTGGCGATTTTGTCGAAAAATAAAGGAATGCTGCCAAAATGTAAAGCCTTTTTGTCTCTTAACCTATCTTTACCGGGGAACTTACTTTTTTACTTACCCTCGTCATTACAGAACTTACTTAAATACGCATGCGTCTGATGTCGAGCTTGTCCTCATATTTATTCTCAGAATTTCACGGCCTTCAAAACATGGGACTAGGTAGTTTCACTGTAGACGATTTGCAACAAGCGAAATTAACCACAGGCGCCGGCCAATTTCCAGCCAATTACGTGCGCAGTGCTCGTCTCTGATTTGTCCAAGCGCTAGTTCTTGAATGGCGAGGGGGGCAGTTCGGGCGGAAAATCCAACACGACAAACATCAAAAGCATCGATTGGAGCGATCATTGCCCGCGATCGGCAAACTTTGCAAAGCGCGCCATTTAAGGTTACGTAACCCTGCAAACCGCCCTGCCCGAATTGCAGCTTCCTTGATTAACTGAAACCTGAGGTCCCGCGGTTAAGTATAATTTGCGAATCGTTCGACGCTAAGTGACGATTACGCATGGTTTCCTGTTCGGCCGGGCTTGTGCTCGCTTCCCTTAATCGTGCTCCCCCCCCCCGTCATTATGGTAATTAGCTGGCCCAGAAAATTGTCGACTGCAGAAGTGCGGGCTAGTGGCAAGAAATTAGCCAGGTCTCGAATACAAAACACGAGCGGCGGGCACCACCATCGTGCGTCACAGAAGACCGTCAAGATATTCCAACGTCTACAAACATCACGGAAGAACTCGTTTCGTAAATGTACTTTGAGACACGAGATGTGGAAAAACTCTGCTCACATCGAGTTCCACAAGTCATAAGTAAAGCCGGTGATTTGTCTCCCGAAATAACTGGGTTTACAACATGAGTGAGTGAAGCGATTTGGGCGGCTCTTAACTGCGAGGTCTTGATGGCCGATGAGGGTGTTTTACGTGGGGTTTACAACATACAATGTATAGTTCGTGACTTATGGAAGGAATTGCTTTAGCTTGACGTTTGGCAGCATCAGGCTTTAAACGTGTAACCGATGTTTGCACACATCACACACCTGTGGCTGAAATTTAACATCTGCATACCAAAACGGGGTTTCCTCGCACTGGCCTGTCCCGCNCCTGTCCCGCCACAACCACACATATCCCACCACAACCACACATCTCCCACCACAACCACATATCTCTCACTACAACCACACATCTCCCGCCACAACCACACATCTCCCGCCACAACCACACATCTCCCAGCACTACCACACATCTCCCAGCACTACCCCACATATCCCTCCACAACCACACATCTCCCACGTCCAGGGTTGCTCCACGCAGTCGTGTACTTTAGGCACTTGTAGGAATTCTCGTGTTGCTGGCTGCTGCGGCCATTAGTACCCATTAGATTACCTAGCCGGGACGCTCAGTACTCGGTTACTCCAAGGCAGCACTTTCTTTATTCAATATCTCGTATAAACAGGGACACCTGATTTTCGCTGAAAAAAAAATGTTTCACGCTAGACTTCAATATCCTACCTGCGCACCTGCAGTTTTCCGTTGGTTACTGTCCACACGTCTTTATGAGAAGACGACTTGGTATTTGAGTGGCCAATCAGAATTAAGTTACTCCGGCACTAAACATCTGTGATTCGCAGGCAAGCTCCTAAGAAGCGTACCAGTTAAAATATTTTATCGTGAATGTGGATATGAGATAAAGTGTTTTGAAATTCAACTGAGCAGTAACACTCCTTTTTCTTGCGAAAATTGAGTGTACCTGTGTGAAACTGTTTGACCTATAACTAGTCCTCACACGCATTCGCTCAATTTTTTCTTGTCCTTGTAACTGCTGGAGACTCGAGAATTTCGAAAGTTAAATTCACTGCGGAGCTAGAATTCTCGATAATTCTACGTACATGCCAACCACTGACATGTCGTCATTGAGCGATGCCTTACTGTGAGCTAGTTGTATTTGATCTGCTTGTTTATCACTGGATCAGCATCCTGAAAGATGAGCCAGAAAACCGATAGTAATACCACAGGAGAAATTTCGGATATGCTAAAATGAACATATATTTTCCCCATAAAACAGTACATAAATGGGCATATTGTAATTTTTTCGAAATTTTCCGGCCAGGATCATACAAGAAAGCTTTATAATATCACCATCAATTTTCTCGGGAAAAATATTTAATTTCTCGCTTATATGAACATGATGGACTGTGCAGCCAGTTACATATGAAAGAACTTTTCGACTGAGACACCATCAACAAGGCACTGCATAGGCAGACAGTTAATAATGACAGTTTTAATAAGTAGAGTAGTAGTGTCCACTATAGCAACAGGGGCGTTGTAAGAGGGAGTTTCAGAGAACAGCAGAACTGGTGTTTCTGAAGTCACATTTTTTAGGTGAAACAATCCTTGCTTGTTATGAATATCTTGACGCGTCTGGCAGCCTCAAATTTTTTACGAACTCCAGAAATGTCTTGTTCTCTACTTACTTGGACCCACGTTATTTCGCGATATGGTCTGATATTAAGACATACTTTAAACTTATCGACTTTGGTGCGAGCCTTCTCCCCGCCCTCCTGGTCACCAGTCGCCAGCCCGATGCTTGCGTGGGAAATAAATAACGATCTTTTGATTTTTTTTTTCTGGTATGGAACACGTCACCGGGCTGTAGTGTTCTTGTAAATGCTGTACGCGATATCACTTTTGAAACAAACCTTATAAAAACGTCACTGCTCCTAACTGCATATATTTTAACAAACGCACTGAGTGGCATGCACCCAGTGAAGTTGGTAACGTCGGAGGTGAAGTACTTCCTTATATTAACGTCGAATAAAAAGCGTTACATATACATTTCCAATAACTTAAATTATTTATTTCACTCTATGTTTATTTTAATCCATCAAAGTGTAAAAATAAGCCAATTTATAAAATATTTACTTTTCTAAAGATTTCACAGTTTCACATGACCAACGCATGAATACAGTGATGAGACCCATGGCAATGTTATTTTTACACAAGGCGGAAGAATACACAACGTGCAAACAAGTAGATCATAAGCTGAGCTTTCAAAAGTGCTCAGTTTATCACGAACAACCTATAATATCCTGTGAACACTATCGGGACATAACCCGAGCGAGTTTTGCTTTCAAAGAAAAATAAAATTTTTAATTTGTTTTGGTCGAGCTACACTTAAGCATTGTGTTCAAAGTTTTAAGGCCATATTGAACAATAGTTTTTTTATTTCTTTATCTGTGCGTAACTTATAAAAGGACCACATAAATTTCAATAATTGTAGTCTAATGATCATAGTTTTCAAAATATAGCACCGAAAAAGTAGAAAATTTCGAAATATGGGAACCCAAGTTTCTATGCTCGTAATTAACTTGGCTAACAAATTCACATGAAATGTGATCTGTATAATATACACAACATATAAATTAAGTATCAAATATATTTAACATTCTGTACTTGGATACTGGCATACTGAATAATTTCAAAAATAGGTATTGATTTTTTGCCACCACATTTTCATTCGTCCGAGAGAAAATAATACTAATATTTATTAGAATCTCTTGGACGAGTAACAATGTGTTAGCAAAAACATCAATCAATATTTCTAAAGAGATTCAGGATCACAGCTCTCAACTACCCATTTTTTAATATCCCTGATACTTATTTAACATGTTGTGTATATGATGTAGATATTATGACATGTGATATATTTGACAAGTTAATTAGGAGCATAGAAACTTGGGCTCATATATTCCGAGATTCTCGACTTTACGGTGCTATGTTTTGAAAACTATAATAATTAGAATGTAGGCTATTCACGGTAAAGTCAGCACTTTCGAAAGTTCTCTCGTTTGGAATAATAGTCAATAAATATACTTTATTTTAGACTTAGTTGTTAAGTTCCCAATGTGGTGGAATAAACACATCGTGTTCAGTACTTGCATGGCAATATTTATTTTAAAATGTGGTTAAAGGATTTAAAAAAAGGCTGGCAGGAAAAGGCAATTAGGGGCTCAAAAGTGCTCACTTAACCGTGAACAGCATATACATATATTTACATTTGTGTGGTCTTTATATAAATCTTTTTTAGATGATGAAATAAAAATCATCGTGAAAATTGGCCCTTGTGTAGTTAGATACTCGGTGGTAGTTTATTAGTTTCACAGAGGATATTAATTCTACGAAATATAATACGCTATGGAATAAATAGTTATGCAGGTGTTTTATCGTGTCACTGTAAATAAGAAACGAAATTGAATTTAGTTATTTTATTTCATCAAGACCCTCATCCCTCACGAACCTGTCAACGCATAAGCGCACGCAACAATATTTTTTTTTTTTTCATTTAACCACAGTTTATTAGACACTGTCAACAAACATAAAAAAAACGCCGGAATCGCGTGCATAAATGGTATGAAACAAATCTGACTGCTCCCTGCAGCAGCAGCCAATGGAAACACTGAGAGGAATGTTGACTCCAACCGACCGGCCAATGAACCTGCGGTATTTCCCGCTCCTTCCTGCTGACCATTCCTTTATTTTAATACTCCCAACCACCGTATTTCCTGCAGCGTAATAAGTAGGCACATGAAGAATTAGCGGATTTTTTTGGGACAAGCTAGAATTCAAAACACGTGCGTGTACATAACTTCATCCATTGGTCCACGCGGTGTTTGACACCTCCTGGAGAACGGTGTCCGATTGTCGCCTTCCGCTGCGACAGCAGACAACCAATGTGCAGTTGGTATGGGCATGTGTGTACAGGAGACTGTGGATTCTAGACTGCAGGTCATTGAACTCGCGAATTTCTCAGGTCTATAGTTATAAGTAAGGCCAGCGACTTTTTGCGTAAAAATAGGAGCACACAGTAGACTTCAATACTATATACACACCTCAGCTGTTGTTATACTTCCATTGGCTGCTGGTGCCGTGTCCGTCTTTGACCAAGCCACTCAGGACTAAGTAACTCCAACACTGAACGTTCGTGATTCGTGCGCAAACGGTTAACACGGGCCAGAACATTTTTTAGCCAATCAAAGAAGCTGGACGACCCTAAAGTGCTTTGGACTGTATCTTGTCTCGAAATCTGTTCGCGAAATATCACTGCCCCAATTATAAGTCTTGCTTAAGTGGTCTGCATCGACATTCTCTTCGCTGATTCTTCCACGCGCTGTCGAACACCCACGATTGAGTTTGTGAAATACTACTCGCAAACAGAAATGCCACGTGGTCCTCGCTGTCGATGACCCGGTGTCAGTGCCGACGGGACGATGTGCTTGTACCCTATGGACGCACACCTGCGAGGCTCGTTAATTCCCGAGCGATCGCCCGATCTCTCCGCGCGGCGAGTGTCGTAGAAATTCCCGCTCACGAGCTATCTCTACGTGACACGCGCTTTTCGCGACCACATTTCTCGCCCAATTTTACTTCAAATTCCGTTCACTCAAATACACTTTCATGATTGGAACTTGTCACGCGTATTGGGTGTCAGCCCGCGAATCACAGACAGTATTGTGGTGTATAGTCTGATGCCGTACCGTTCATTAGATTATTTTAACCGTTTCGAATAATTTGTGCCTGGCCGCGAATCAAGACAAATTTTCAGACAAAGACACGCGGATAGTAATCGAAGTAAAGCTGTAGGAGTGCGTGGAAGATGGGGCCGCGGTGGCTGAGCGGTTAGTGCGCACGCCTCCCACCAAGACGAACCGGGTTCAATCGCCGGCCGGGTCACTCCCGGATTCTCGCAAGTGGGAGTCGTGCCGGACGATACCGCTGGTCAGCGGGTTTTTCTCGGGGTTCTCCCGTTTCCTCCACCCTTTCATTCCAGTACTCCATACCTGTCTCGCTTCACCCTCGTTGGCTCTAAATACCTGGCTGTTAGGAGCCGCCCAAATCTCTTCACTCACTCACTCACTGCATAGAAGATATTGAATGCTAGCCAAAGGCGTGAATCTTTTCTTAGAGAAACAAGCGTTCTTGGTCTGCGCACACTTGCTGGAATTCGAGATAAGTTATAATAAGTCGCAAATATCTACCACTTTCTGTGCATTCCCGCTCACCACTGGCCTACTCCTCCACATGACACGAAGACATGCTTGCTCTACAACGCTCATTATTGGCTGGTCATTAGTCATTGGGCTGCAGACTTCATTTTGTCCACATCAAACGCCCTTATTTAATATAAGTAGTGATAGGATAATTTCGCTAGTTGAATGGCCTGTTGGCCAGACTCCACAGTCTTGTGTACAATCGAGCCTTAAATGTTTGTTTATATGCTTCTGCCTAGAGAGTAGCCAATGTGACTCAACACTTGGCAGTACTCGCTACTTGTTTCCTTGCAAGTCTGCTATTGGCTCTGATTTATCCAGACAGGGGCGGCTTGTTTGTAGGGTGCTAAGGTGCTCCCCCCCCCCAGTTGCAATAATTTATTTATATAGTGCATCATTTCTAATGTAGAAAACCTATTATACTTAGCCACATTATTTACGGCAAGAAAATGTTTGTAGTTTTGGTAACAGAAGTCGATGTTTTTGAGACAGCGCGTACTTCGGTGCAGACAGTAGCGCACCATTTTCCCTCCCTCCTGCCGAGCAAAAGTTGGATGGACTCCCGCTGTGTCGGTGGCATTCCACATGCTGGCTATTCTCTCAGTCCGACTGCGTGGAAAGGCCAGACATACGATGTGTTCGGTGTTTGTCGGTTTCTAATAGTGGCACGTTGTTTGCGCGGTATTTACTTGCTTACGAAACTTAAAGTTACTGTTTATTTAATGGCTCAAATAATAGCGGTACAGGCGAATTGTGTAATGTTGTGACGTTCGTTTTGTTTTACAGTTAATAAAATGAACAATTCAGAGCAAGCACTGAAGACTTCAAACTTTTCAAGATTAACATAAGATCAAAAAATTAATTGAATTCATTAGGCAGACCACCTCCTGCGTTCTGTATTCTGCAAAAAGAAAATAAGAAAAGAAAAATCACATTTTCAAGCGCCAGCTTCTTTCTAAATATGCATACAATAAAAATGGATCTGCGGCTGTGCATGCAAAAAGCTCTGATTTGTTTTCCTTGCATTTTCTTTTGTCTCTGAGACAGTGATTGCCTGTGGACTATGAAAGGAGCAGTGACATAGAACCTCTGAAAGAAAAAATTAATAGGCATGAAGTATAATCACATGAATAGCGTTGTTAATCTTTCTTTGTTAGGCTGAGTTATCATATCATACAGGTTGAACTCACAGGTAAGTGAAAACATAAAAAAAACATAATATTCAAATTGGTAAAAACAGACACATATTGAAACGTTTGTTTTCATGTGTAAAATTCTGTTGTCTTATTGAGTTGCACCTACAAGGTCATGACGTATCAGCATCTTATACAAATAAAGGGATTTACAAAGTTTCTATTGAATTTACTGTTCTGCAATGAAATATCATTGATAGCCGGCCACTGTATTCAAAGGAACGTCTAAAACGATTCAAAATGACATAATGGACTGAATGCTTGATGTCTGCAGGAAGGATATTCAAACGCAGATACGAGCCACTGAATTTGTGGCTTTCGAATGCGATGAGACAACTGATGTGTCAAATCATCGTCGACTAGTATTAAGTGGTATTCCGGTGTGTTTGAGGACTCGGTTTTTGAAAGGTATTGATTTTTTTTTTATCCTGAAGGAAAAAGTCCAGGAACCCTAACGAAGTGCATAATGGACCGCATCAGACCTCTTAACATATCAAAAGAAAAACTAACAGCTCAAACTTGTGATGGCGCCAGTGTTGTTAGCGGCTGTCATGAAGGTGTACAGGCAAAGATTAGAGAAGTGTATCTATTTGCATATTTTGTACACTGTTACAATCATCAACTTATTTTGATACCAGGAAAATCAACAAGAATAAACAACAAAGTTCGAATAATTTTTCGAACCTGTCTGCCATTCCCGCATTTTTTTTTTACACTTATCTATGCGATTTTATATTGTGTAAGAATTAGTACAAGCTAAATTGCCCAGAATTTGTGCAAAAAGGTGGAACTACAACATTCATATAGTCAAAGAGGTTTATTAAATAGAGATAAAACGGAAGAATTTTTCGAAGTTCTTGAAGAGAAGAGCTCAACTAAACTCACAGTTAATGAAGCTAGTGGTTGTAGAATAGCTCTTCAAGATCAAAACTTCATGTTTAGGCTGATATTTTTCCACAGAATTCTACCAGACGTGGACATATTTTACCAACAGTTATATCAATGCAGGAACAAAGACAGTGTGATGTGGCAAAATGATGACCATATTTTTGAAATTCAGATGTTGAAAGAGAGGGAAATGTAGGTTAAAAAGACAAACAAATACAATAAGAATTTCTTGAGCCACCAAGACAAATTAAAAACAATTCTGCATGTGCTTCTAGAATAGGTGGAGCAAAAGAGATATGAGATTTCATTATAACTCAGATAAAGGGCGGGTTCAACTATACAGGTCATCTGGAGGCAGCATCATTGATGTCCAATGACTATCTTTCCCAATATCTCGATCTGCAATGATATTTATTCTGCTTTATGTTACAATTCAACTCGTTTCCATCTGGGAATTATCACAAGAACATCATCCCAACGTCAATAATTCTTCTGATAAAAACTAACTGTTTTAAATACTTAGAAGAACACGATCAGAAGATCTAAAAGAACACGACCAGAAGAGCTAGTGATTTTTCGCGAATAAATAAGTGCACGGTAGACTTCAATAATATAGGTACTCAACAGCACTTTGTATATGGCCATTGGTAGAGACCTGAAAAAGGTGTGACACCTATCACCGGGTGTGCCTGCCGATAAGAAGTGTACATACAGCACTCGGGTGCCTTAATTCCGTGTGGGCGAACCGTACAAGAGAACGAGCAGCGGACAATGAACTAATGACCTTGGCTCTCATAAATAGAGAATTATGTAGTCTAGCCTGGTGTTCTTTTATAACGCTAGATGGTAGGACCCCCACTAATGATGAGGAATGTGATATGCTTGCGTGAGTCGCCCTTGTTTGTCTGTCTCGCGATTCTGGGGTAGGCACCTGGGATGCTCATCAGTTTAAATGGTAAATAAAGATGTAACAAACCCAAAAACGTACATGCCCCTTACATAGCTGCCAGTGCTGAAAAATTCTGGAAAAGTTAGTAAACCAAATATTACTAGGTTTTTCTAGAAATAACTGAAGGACTCCATAAGCAACAATAACAATACAGTTTCTGGAAAGGTGGGGTAACAGGAAAATCTGTTCTTGAAGTGCTTCGGAAGGTAAAATCATGTCGACAATTTTATGTCTTGGCAGTTTCCCTTGACATAAGTGGAGCCTTCGGTAATGTATGGTGGCCATGAGTGCTTTGGAAGCTGAGAGAGAAGGAATGCCTAGCTAATATATATGCTATATTCATGAATTACTGTGAGAAGAGAATTTTTCAATACAAAGTGAACAACATGTGTACGGCAAAAAATGTCTGAGGGATGTCCCCAGGGATCGGTCGTAAGCCAGTCTTATAAGACAATTTTTTTACTCACGACTGTATTTTTAGCTGACAGAAGAAAGTGATATAATCGATTACGCCGATGATGTTCTTGTGATAATTCCCAGATGGAAGCGAGTTGAATTGTAACATAAAGGAGAATAAATGTTATGGAAAATCGAGATAAGGGAAAAAATAGTCAAGTTGTACTTTTTTTGTTAAGAAAACCAATGCAATGCTGCTACAAGGAAGTCCAAAATATCGCCAATAATACATTTTAAGGGAATACCAGTGAAGATAAAGAGCACAGTTAAGTATATTGGAGTGGTATTGGATAGCATGCTACACTTCCAGGATCACCTCAAGTGCCTTATGGATAAAGATGTAAGCATTTTACAAAAATGCGAGCTGTGTCTGCATCATCATGGGGCCTTGGATTTAAAACCATGATAACATTGTACTATTGTGACATCCTGAGAATTGCACTACATTTATCTGCAGGGTGATAGGAAAAAGCTATAATAGTGCATACGCATAGACTTCTACTGAAGACACAGAAAACTGCATTGCTTGCGGTCACAAGAGCATGCAGGACATCTACTGAATCATTGCAAGCAAGTTGGAATGATCCCCCTCGATCTGTTAGTAATAGAATGAGGAAGTTTAATGAATGAAACTGATTGAAGATCTGCTTCAGTAGCGAGGAAGAATATTTATAAGAGAGATGCTGGACCTCTGTCAGGAGAGATGGGACACCACGGAGAGGGGGAGAACAATATATAGAATATTCCTTGACATAAGTGATAAAATCTGCCATTACTGGATCACGACTTATTATCGTCTGTCACAGATGTTAACAGGAGACGGAAATTTCATCGCAAATCTATACAGATTTAGTTTGGTAGACTTTACTCTCTGTAATATATGTAACACTGATGACACAATTCTACATTGGCTACAAGATACTCATTAGAAAGATAATTTAAAAATTGAGTAGTGTAGAAGACTTAATATAGAAGAAATTGAATTAGACCTACATGATATTATGTCCAACAAGAGAAAGGCAAAAATATTGGAGAAATTTTCAAGGTAAATCTCTATCCGTTTAGGAGCGTTTCACCAATGGAAACACAATAATCCACAATAACTGGAAGACACGCTTCACTTAAAATGATGCCATACCCTACAT
Organism: Clitarchus hookeri; assembly: GCA_002778355.1. Lineage (NCBI taxonomy): Eukaryota > Metazoa > Arthropoda > Insecta > Phasmatodea > Phasmatidae > Clitarchus > Clitarchus hookeri. The sequence goes on from NQII01000012.1 coordinate 1,022,194, forward strand.
TGACAGTTAAATCCAGAATAAAAAGATCGATTCTGAGAGCGGAACTGCTTAACTAAAGTGAGCAAACGTAAAACCACTATATAAATGTTGTAGTGGGAGCAGACCCACTACACTGTCTGGGTAATCCCAATGCCAATGGATAGAACTTTCAAAGGATTCGTCAGTAGGTAACTGGCGAGTTTGGGGGGCTTTTCCCACTACTCTCAAGAAGCTAGAAGACATGATGCAGACCTGGTAATGTACAAGACATGTGAAGAATGCAGGAATAGTGACCTAGGCAAGGAATCAGGTTAAATGATACTGGAAATATACGGATTTGGCGATATAATATGGAACGTGAGAATTAAATGACAAGAATCCAGACTGAAGGTTAGTTTGTGGGGGTGGGGGGGGCCCGAAAAGGGGCCCGAAGGCTCCCCTCACAGCTGCTGCCTAACAGAGAGATGGATATAAGGAATAAATTGTAGAAGCACTATAGAATGGCTAAGAAAAGTAGAGTAATGGAACATACATGTGTACACAAAGTAATTCCCAGGCTGCTGGGAGTGTCAGGGTGGATGACAGGATCAATCACGCTACACACACCCTCCGACCAGCTTGGCAGTTACATAAAATATAGTTTACAATCTTATACAACAAAAATCAATCACAGGGTTTTGATAGCCAAAGTAATAAAAACAAAACAAAAACTGTACGTGGCCCGATGGAGCCAAAGGATGGAAAGTAATAACATGGATAAAACAATGAAAAGCCAAATGAAATACTTATNTACGTGGCCCGATGGAGCCAAAGGATGGAAAGTAATAACATGGATAAAACAATGAAAAGCCAAATGAAATACTTATATCCCTGCACTCCCAGAAAGGGCACAGATGCAGTGGTGAAATTAATAAATGTGCGTTTTGGCTTTGGAAGGCAAAATAAAACTACAACTCTTATAACCTGTGTTTTGTTTATTATTTATGCTTTCACTAAAACGTTCCTAGAAGTAAACGGTGTACGGGGGAAACATGTATGGCAAGGAAATGTGCTGTAGGCTGTGTGTTAGCGAGTTCGCATCGAGTGGAAGTGGATTAAAATAAACTACACACATTTTCAATTTTCCATCTTAGAACAATCTGCGATAACATTTTTTTTGGAACCGCAAAATTTTTATTTCGAAATGACCTCTCGTCCGGAGGTGACTAGATGAGATATGCACTATACTTTTACAGAACAAAGAGCAAGTAATGCGGCATGTGGTTTCCACGCTAAAATCAGATGGTGATGCTGACAGTGATAAAGTGCTCAGAAATTCTATTTCGAAAAAAAAAAAAAATATATATATATATATATATATATATATATATCATTATTCCTTAATGAGATTCTGAAAGAAGTGTGTTATTCAGTTTGCTAAATGTGAATCCGTTACGACTGTTCAACTTGAATTCCGTCACAAATACGGACGTCGTCCTTTCGATAGGTGGAGTATCGTACGTTGGTTTCGTCGGTTTCGTGACACAGGGTGCCTTTGCAAATGCAAAAATTCCGGGTGGCCGCGTGTGTTCGAAGAGAATGTGCAACGGAATCAACAAGCGTTCGTTCGCTGCCCGAGAAAATCAACTTGACAAGCTAGCCGGGAAATGCAAATCAATCAATCAACGGTATGGACAGTGTTGCGAAAGCGATTGCTGTACAAACCATACAGGTTACAGCTTGTACAGGCTCTTACCGAAAGGGATGAAGAAGTGAGACATGATTTCTGCGCGTTTGTTCTTGCTCAGAACGAGGTAGATGATGCCTTCATGTCTAAGCTGATTTTTTGTGACGAAGCTACGTTCCATACAAATAGTAAGGTAAACCGGCACAACGTGCGAATATGGGGTCAGGACCCTCCACATGAAACCACCGAACACGAGCGCGCTTCCCCCAAAGTGAACGTGTTTTGCGTTGTATCCAAAGACACCGTTTCCGGCCCTTTCTTTTTTCACGAGTCGACTGTTACTGGAATCTCTTATTTGGACATGCTTGCAGAGTGGTTGTTTCCTCAGCTAGAAGAGGCGGCGGGGGACTCCATTTTCCAGCAGAATGGTGCACCACCCCATTGTCACCTAGCTCTTCGCGGATACCTGAACGAGACGTTGCCGCAACGCTGGATTGGTCGAGGAGCAGCTGGTGACCAGGATCTTCATTACTGGCCCTCAAGAAGCCCGGATCTTACCCCATGTGATTTTTTTTCTGTGGGGGTACATAAAGGATCAAGGTTTTTCGTCCACCATTGCCGNTGTTCGCGGATACCTGAACGAGACGTTGCCGCAACGCTGGATTGGTCGAGGAGCAGCTGGTGACCAGGGTCTTCATTACTGGCCCTCAAGAAGCCCGGATCTTACCCCATGTGATTTTTTTTCTGTGGGGGTACATAAAGGATCAAGGTTTTTCGTCCACCATTGATGACCTCAAAACGAGAATTACGGACGCCATCCAAACCGTAACACCGGACATGCTGACAAGAGTGTGGAAAGAGTTTGATTATCGCGTATATGTCGTTCGGGCCACTCGTGGTGGTCACATTGAACATTTATGAAGATATGTTAAACAAACTTCACAGTCCGAAGGTTCATTTGATTGGTCAACCAAGATTGTAGGTTGTTTGGTTTTGAAATTATAGACCTTCAAATTTGGGGTATTCTTTTATACTCACCCTGGATAAATTTTTATTTATTTTGTGAATTAAGTCTTGCGCACTTGTAGAACGCTTCGTATATAATCTTAATCAAAACATTTTTATATATAAGTTAGAACCGCCCTAATTGTGTTTATAAATCAGTATTTTAAAAATCGTATCAGCTTGCCCGAAACAGAATTAAATATCGAGCTGTCCTGCTTCTCAGAAACTTGGACGACCTGTTACAGGTTACAGAGAATCAGAAAAGAGCAAGGTAAGAAAGGAAATTAAATTGCTGGATTACGTAGCACTCCACAGATAGCCACTGCTGCAGCAGTGAAATTACGGAAAAAAGTTACCGAATCGTCAGCAAGAGTTGCAAAGAGATGTTATCGCGTACATGTCCGATGAAGCAGCACCCTGGTTCTATACGGCAATATCTCGAAATATTTCTATTCCTGTCTTCGCAGCGGTGCCGAAATTTGAAATGCGGAATCGTATCACAAAATTCTGGAAACCAAAAAGAAGACCTATCCGAGAAACACAAACACAGGTGAACTTTCATGTGAACTATCACAGCAAGAACTCTAGAACCACACTGATAACAGAATACTTGTGGTCCTATACAAGACAGAAAGTTATGTGCTTCCCGAAGAATGAAATCTTAATGAAACATGGATTTGACGGCAATTATGGACAATCACGTTACATGCAGAAGTGACTTTCATGTACTACATCTAGCGAGGAGGACCAGTCATTCACTGCAAGAGGACCAAGTGATCAACTTGTCTTCCTTACTTAACTTGTACCCCTCCGACTAGTATCAGCTGCTACAGGAGAGGTATCGTGGAAAAATATACGACCAAGTTTAACACGTTATTGCTGACCTATCCGTCTTCGATTTTTAAAAGAAAACGTTAATAGACTTCGAACTGAGATGTTCGTAAGATAACAGATTGATGCCTCGTGACCCTTGCGGGCTGAACATTGCCAGGTGAACTATCAACTGATGTTGACAATGGTTGACGGTAAAGCTGTCAATTCATTAACAGGTTCTTCATTAGGAAGGTTTTGCTTGTGCGGTTATAAAATAAAGCAATTGAACAAATCGAGTACTATCAGGCCAGGAGAACTTTCCAAACTATAGTACTGTTTATCTTTGCTGCACGCATAAATACACTTTTTGGAATGAGTTCTCAATATTTCATGCCTAACTCCTATTCAGACAATAGGAGATCAAGAGGGAGTGTAGGAGTTGATGGAACAATACAAAACCATGTGTAATGGGCGAAAAAAATCTGCGCAGCAAGTACTAAAAGATGGACTGGGACTACAAGTGGATATACATTTAAAAAAAAAGGTGCGGGACAACAAATAACGGGAACGATGCCAGATGGTTTTTCCAGAAATTGCACAAAGCACGTATTGGTACTGCGTTTAGTAAAGATCTGCTTGATAGATTTTCAGTGATTCTACGTGCATTATCTTCTAAAAGAAATGTTAAGTTGGAAGAATTCTCCCAGTATGGCATTAAAACAGCTGACTTGTATGTAGAAAAATGTATGTATTTCTGTTATTTTATGCCGCATATAGTGCAAAAAGTGTTACATCGTAGGGCTGCGATTATACACGAGTGCCTTTTTGCCAGTGGGGGAGCTAACGGAAGAAACACAAGAGGCATGCAACAGAGATGTCAGAAGTCTTCGGGAATGACACACGTAAAAGTCTTCACGCCACAATAACATGATAGATTTGTGTCTTATACTGATGGATTCATCTGATTACTACTTATCAAGGATGCGCAACTTCTCTTACTCGAAGGTTATGCAGAAAAAAAAATATTATGAAGGCCATGAAACTCAATATGTAGAAAATCATGTCTCCGAACAATACTTACTGGTGGACTATAAAGATGAAATGCGGAAAAGATATAAATACTTTAAAAAATCCTCGCATTTCTGAAATGCAGATCTTAAACATATTTACATACCCTATACTTGGTTAATATTTCATTTCATATTAACAAACCTGATATTAGTGGTTGCGTTTTGTATTGTAACTATGAATGCTCCCAGATTCGTGCGATTTGACATTTTAATATAACTTTGTTTAACAATTGCAAACAAGTGTTAAATTACACTCTCCCTTTTACAGAAATAAAATACCAGTCGTGTAAGAAATTTCAGTCGAAATGTACATTTCACTTCAAAGAAATTAACCCTTTCATACCCTTTTTAATTAACGGTTTCAGGTGCTGCAAACAAAAACTTTTATGATCCACACTGTACTTAAGTTGAAACAACACTTGTTTCGTTGTCACAGCTAATGAGCTGTAGGCTATATGTTCGGCTACAATAATATGAACCAATTATGACCTAGACCGGTAAGACGGTTTGCGAATATTGACCCACAAGTAAGATCATTGGTCATTGAACCTCGCAGTGTGTGTTACAGACCAAAAATTACCTACACGTGCGTAATGTACACAGTTGTGTACACTTGGCATTTATTGCAACAACAACAAAGCAGAAAAAATCAGTTGCAGATAATGTGACTTCTGAGATACATAGAAAGTCATTCCTCTGTTGCTTACTTGTGAAGAATTGTTTTATCGTTACGTAGATATGCTTTGCATTCTTGTTCATTGGGAGTTATTCCCAAAGCCTCTAATTGTCCAGCAAGGTATTGCGAGAAATGCCTTATGCACCAGCTTTGCAAGGTGTTAAACGTTTATCTATCCACACGTTGAGGCCTAAGCCCGAGTAAAGTACTTGATACACAACTATTAAAAATGTTTTCGGTATTGGATGACAAAACAAGCACAGTTAGAGTGTAACCTGCTCACTGCTATTAAACAGGATCATGCATAACAAGCACGCCCCGCTTAATTGTACATTTGTGAAGTAAAAATAATTATTGTTTTTTTTTATTAGCATGATGGATTGTAAATTATTTTACATAACTCAAGCCCACAGTGATTGAGACTCAGTCAACTGGCCACTCTATTGGCTGACGGCCAACCAATAACGAAAGCTGTACACTAAAGTGTAGAATTCGGTGTCCTGAGGACCAAAATTAATATATTAATTGGGAGCACATATACCTTTAAAACGGTTTTGTTTTGCAGTTGCGGACACAGGTGACTTACGTTTAGCTTGTCTTGAATGCCTGGAGAACAAGGCGGTGCGATAATGCGTGTAGGATAATTTGCATAGGAAGTAGGCGCACGACACTGCATATTGTTATGATAAATGTATTCTAACTCCGCACATGAAGATTCATAACTTAGGGGGCATGTTATTGCTTACATGGGCTATAGTTTAATTGGGACTATACGAGCGATGCAAGTTACTGATAAGAGTTATGTAATTAACACTATATAAAGGGGTTTATTGAACATATTGATTATACAATAACTATTTACGCGACTATTGATCGGGGGAGCTTAAACGGAATATCAAGATGCTAATTAATCGTGTTACGTTTTATTACCGCACACCACTGCTATTACAATCTAATGGGAAAGTCGCCACCTTATTAATGTTGCCGGAGGCTGATTCTAGGAGGCGGTTAACGACGGCTGGACACACACATCTCCACGTCTTCTTGGTCCGCTGCCCCGATGACGAAAGACGCCGCTCCCAGTGTTACGTTGGCCTATATCGGGCGCGTTGTTTAATATTTTCGGCCCCGTTTACTGGCCGGCGGAGGCGGTTTCTGCAACTGCCTTTCGCAAGGTGTTACTGCAATCACGCTCGTGCCCTGGTTCAATGTTTGAAGGTGTGATCAGGCAGGCCGTTCAGCTAAGGCCTGATCACTTCACAACTGTACGTAGTAATTTAGAGTCGCGCGCCTATGACATATGCAGGTGTTGTACGCCGCACCTTTAAACATAATTATTTCATATAAAATAAGTTTCCGGATACACGTTTATAAGGCTTTTGTTACTATTGGTCCAGAAAAAACTACGTCTGGAGTTTGGCCACCGAGTTTTCGAACTTTCTATATACTGTGTTGCAAGTATAGTCTACTTGCGATTTCTTCTAATTTTTTAATTAACCTTTTGAATAAATCCGCAATGAATCACGAGAGTTTTATACTTCTGTTAACGTAAACGTATCTTACTTCCAATTAAATTTAACTTCTTCTAATGTTATCCGCAAATTATAATATTTCGGTTATAATTAATTCAAATAAAATAAATGTGTTGGTAATGCTTAGTAATACGAAAATAATTTTTTATGGGAAATATTATTACTCTGAGTGCGCACGAATCCAGTGCATCGTCTCCTTGATGTCATTTTCTTGACTGGGCCAAGCCTTGCATGAGGCGGAGGAATATCGTGAAAGTAGAACTCTAGCAGGGCTTCAGAAAAATTGCAAGTGACCGTGAATGAACTATATCAAAGCATTGGTACGCTTGCCAATACAAAACGCGCGCAAAATACTTAAATATGACGTTTTACTTCTTTTCTTGTCCAGTGAAATAGTACTCATTCCTTTTGTGATTTTTGGTTGCTGACAGCTGTGATTGGGAACACTGTGCAGGGTATTAAAGGGCGTTCAAGAGGCTAAAAATATTTTCCCTTATTTTAGCATCTTACTTTCTTGTTCGTTGCGATATAATAGTGTGACAATGGAGGATATGTCTTTTTTAAAAATAATAAAACAGTTACAGGAATTTTAAATTCGTACTTTTTTTTCGTACAAATCTCAATATGGAACAAAATACGTTAGGCTACAGATGATAAAATTGATGAGGGTATTAAATGTAATGAAGAATATTTATTGAAAACTTGTTACGCGGTTCACCCGTTTTCCCATTTTTAACTTTTAAGACAAAATTTAAAGAGAACATTTTCATAAGTTAAACCTTAATCGCAGGTGAACAAGGTACAGAGTTTCACCAAATAACGACAAAATGCCTTCCCTCTGACTTCAGTAACAACTTGAAATGAAACCAAAACTTGTGTAAAAATAATTTTTTTGAAATTGTTACGCATCGATATTTTAAGTTTAAATTCTCTACTGTGGGCTAAAAATCACTTTTTTTTGTGATTTGTTATATTTATGAAATAATAATTTGATATTAAGTAACAAAACATAAAATGTCCTCAAAATATAGAGAAAAAAATTGTTTGAACAGCCTTAAGTTTAACCGTATTTATAGAGTAGTGTGAACTTAAGTAAACGTCTGAAAACTTCATGTCTGCTTTTCTCGTATTAAACATTAGGAAAAATGGTTTAAAAAGTGTTAACTCACGTGTTTCTGGAGCTGAATTACTTGTCACGAGATCACGTTTAGAACAAGTGGCGTTGACTGTACCTGGAAAGAAAAAAAAACAACCATTACTAATTTAGAAAGTACATAGACGACTAACAAAAAATTCTATCTATGTGAGTTGCCTCATTCCTTGGCTTATACACGGAATTAGCAGGTACACTGGATTTTCGTGAAAAGATTACAGGACCAGTGGTTTTTCAAAACACTTTAGCTCATATACACTTTCTTAATTTGATGGTTTCTATGTTTCCCGTCTTTGCGCGCGAATCACAGATGCACAGTATTGGAGTTACCTAACTCTGATTGGCCAGTAAAGTAGGAAAATTTCTTTTCAAAAATACACGCCACCTATAAGGAAAGAAAATTGCTGGATCGTCCATAAGTAGAGACCTGAAGAATTCGCGGATTCATTTTGGGACAAGCTAGAATTAAAAACAAATGTGCTTTCCACTGTGACAGCAGACAACCAACGTGCTGTTGATATCAGCACATTTGTACATAAGTCTGCAGAGTCTAGCCTTCAGGTCATTGAACTCGCGAATTTTTCAGGTCTCTATCCATTAGGGATTAAAATCTAGCGTGTGCGGAAATTTTTTTCGCGAAATTCGGGTGTCCCTATGAATTAGTGTGTAGATGAGTGAGTGATGTATGTGGTCGTTATAGGCACACCCGATTTTCGCGAAAAAAATTCTTGACTGGCTGTATTTCAAAACGTTTTAGCTCATGTCTGTGGCCGTTATTGGCTTAGTTCAAATTTTACACGCCCTATGTGTCTGCCAGACAATCACATTCATTCGTCATCCGGTGATCTCAAAGGAAAATGTCTTCTTGCAGATATACATGGCCCATGGCAGGAGGAAAGCTGTTAGCATGCGTAAAGAAATCTCTTCGTGAAAATCGGGTGTTCCTAGTGGTCAACAGTTAAGGCCCCCCTCCAGAATGAGCAGCAGACAGTCGGCAGTTGGTCGTTGTATGTTATTGTAAGTTCACCTGAAAGAGCTACATTGAGCAGGCATGCGTTCGGCTATTAATGTTTATTGTCTAGAGTCACTCCACGTGAGCGCTTAAAGTCTCTCTTGGACAAATGGGAACTTGAGCATATATATATATATATATATATATATATATGTAGAGACGTGCAACATTCGCGTTATCTTTCGGTGACAGGATAGACTCCACTGCCTTATAAACAAACGAGCACAGTCCGTGGTTTCATTGGCCGTTGTAATTTAATCAACGTCACCTACCTGCTTGATCTCCTTAAAAGAGATTGGGCCGTCCACAGCTGATATTATCTTATTGGCTCAAGAGTTCTCCGAGGCGTGGCATACATATTTCCGGCCAATAAATGTAGTCGGTCAAACGCACATTAACTTCGAGTTCAGCCTGGCCTTAAATAATAACGCGAATTTTGTAGGTCTCTATCCATAGGCCATAGCTAGAGACCTGAAAAATTCGCGAGTTCAATTACCTGCAGGCTAGACTGCATAGTCGTAAGTACCAATATTCCGATACTAACTGCACATTGGTTGTCTGCTGTCACAGCGGAAGGCGACGATTGGGCCAGCGTTCTGCAGGAGGGGTCAAGCACCGCGTGGATCAATGGCTAAAGTTAGATAAACACAATTGTTTTGAATTCTAGCTAGTCTCAAAATGAATGCGTGAATTCTTCAGGTCTATAGTCATAGCAAATAAATTAAATACATTTACATACAACTGATGCTACATTGTTCTTAAAAATTTCAATAAAATAAAATATTTCACATAGAGTAAGAATCAGTAACGTTCAGAAAGTAAGAAATATAAGAAATCTTAATAACTAGAGACCCGGAAATTTCGCGGATTCATTTGGTAGCAAACTAGACTCCACAATACTTTGTGAACTCGAGACACTGTTCAATGTTCATTGGCTGACACTCCAGTTTTACCCTAGGCCAAGTGGCACGGGATTTGGTCCCTGTTTCCTGACAGGTTAGTTATTGGTTCAAACACGACTGGGGCGTATCTTACAAACTGCGATCCAATTAAAAACTGAAGTTAAAAGCACATGCCTTTGGAGTCCAGCTTGTCCTCAAATGAATTCGCGAAATGTCCGTGTCTCTAATAATTATAATTAGGGCCAGTGACTTTTCGCGTAGAAATCGGAGCACACAGTAGACTTCAATGTTATATACAGGCCTCAGCTGTTCTTATACCTCCATTGGCTGCTTGTGCCGTGTACGTCTTTGACCGAGCCACTCAGGACTAAGTAACTCCGACACTGAACCTTCGTGATTCGTGCGCAAACGGTTAACACGGGCCAGAACATTTTTTAGGTAATCAAAGAAGCTGGACGACCCTACAGTGCTTTGGACTGTATCTTGTCTCGAAATCTTTTAGCGAAATATCACTGCCCCTAATTATAATTCTTATATATGTATGTATTAGCAGAGAAAACTAATATACATTACAAAGTAAGAATTTTTTTAATTTTTTGTTTCAATTGCCTGCTATTGCTTCAGCATAAGTCTTTGTACTTTTGTGTAAGGCAGTTACATGTTTCATATACAATGTAATGTAATATATTAACTAAGTGATTTTTTTTTTCAGTCTTGACTGCAACACTGCAGTGCTTACCGGAAGTATGCGAGCTTCATCAGCGCAGCAGACGAACAACTGAATTCTGAACTGGAGCGTCTTTCCAGACAGGAACTCAAGTACCACTTGATCCAGGAGTTTTCCCGAACAGAGAACAATTCCAGAGTGATGAAAGTTTGTTCCTTGTTTGCGGGAGTTATTTCTCGTTTGCTCCTCACCTACATAAAGTTATGAACTCTTCGCACGCGGTTCACTTTCTGCGCGCCGTCTCCTAGGATTCTAAGTCAAGGTCCGTTTCGAAAGAAAGAAAAAAAAAAGCGCGGCAGAAGCAATTTGTAGCGTGTATGTATGGGTACGGTTTGAAGAGACAATGGTTTATTGCTAGCACTTCGAGTCCTGCCGATCTAATATTACATCGTCTGTATATAACTGAATTGGTTGGAGTTTGCCATGATATTTCGACATCCGCATTCTTCAAAGACACGGGCGAGTAAAGATTACTTCGCCTGCACTTCTCATAAGGTTCTACGCAAAGTAATATTACGTCAGCAACGCTCAAAGTAAAATTTACTGAAATGGTCAGGATGGAACGTACGTTATTTTACACAGCAAAAAAGAATTGATTGGGAAACTTTCAACTCGTAATTTTATTGGCGGAGAGGTAGCCAGTAATGAAAGTTGTTCAACGTAAAGACCAATGGGACGGTTGTAAATCGGTATGTAGAGAACAGCAGAACTGATGGTGATGCACTCGTGAATATAGGACACTCGCATCTAGCTGGACTTGGTTGCCAGTAAATCTGCACCGCACTCAAAGTGCTAGAAAAGTTTACTGTACGCTATGATTGAACGTACTTTACTCACGTCCGACAGGTTTATTTTGTTACTGTCGACCGCGCATGTATGAAGCTGCTATCTTATTTCATTGGGCCAATGAGGATTCTGATAAGCCAACTATACAGTAGAACGTTTGTGATTGGTCGGCAAAGAACTTAACCAAGTTAAAAAAATTGATCGTCCAATAATTAGGGCCAAAGACTTTTCGCATAAAAATCGGAGCACACAGTAGACCTCAATACTATATACACACCTCAGCTGTTCTTATACAGTACCTCCATTGGCTTCTGGTGCCGTGTCCGTCTTTGACCAAGCCACTCAGGACTAAGTAACTCCGTCACTGAACCTTCGTGATTCGTGCGCAAACGGTTAACACGGGCCAGAACATTTTTTAGGTAATCAAAGAAGCTGGACGACCCTACAGTGCTTTGGACTGTATCTTGTCTCGAAATATTTTATCGAAATATCACTGCCCCTACCAATAATGAAAAAACTAGGTAGAGTGTTATCGAAGATGTGTTCACACGAGTCCCGCGAACAGGATTTGAAAATGGGAAGTGTTTTTGAGTTGAGGGATTTGGCTGGCTCGTAACAATGAGGCCTTGAAGGCCGATGAGGATGAAATGTAGTGAGAATGAAGCAGCGCCGGAATGCAAAGTCGAGGGAAACGAGAGACCCCGCGAGAAAACTCACCGATAAGCGGCATCGTCCGGTACTATTCCCACTTGCGAAAATCCGGGACTGACCCGGCCGGGGATCGAACCTGTTTATGGGAGGTGTTGTTCTGTTAGGGCCAGAGCTATATCAGTTCTGTTGTTTGTTTCAAAATGGACATAATTTGCTGGTACAGACCAGTTTTGAAAATTTTCAAGGGACAACCAAACACCATCACTTTTTTGATAGTTAACTTTGATAATATTTTTTTAATGCTGTTTAATTCTGTTTGTTTTCTTGCAACTTCATGGGAGGGGTAAACTCCCAAAAACCTTCTCTTGGGGACGGGCAGTTAATATTTCACTACAGTTTACCTCACATTCGAATATTTTAATTCTGTACTCATATTGGGTGCCTGCTTGCGAATCACATATGTTCACTCTCAAACTACCCCATTTCTGATCGGCCCAGTCGAGGGATAGTACAAAACGATACACGGAGCTAATTATCAAAGGAAAACTGCACTGTGCACAGTATGTTGAAGTCTTAACCTGTACTGTCACACACATACATTAGTTTTTGAATTCAAGTGCTGCAATAACGTAATTTGTTGGCATGCGCTGTATTAGTGCTCGACACTTGTCTGGCAACCATTGAACGACGTGCAGCCGGCTCGATGATATTGGCATTGGCCATTCGTGTCAAAGAGGCGTGGGAAATTCCACAAATAAGATCGCCCACCAGGAACACTGGTCCTCTTTGCCTTTCTGCGTACAGCACTAATCATAAATATAATCCATGAACCACGTGTCCTTAATAATAATATTTCAGTACACTAATCAAAATTCTTTTCAAATATTCAACACGGTCGAAATTATGAAACTGGTTTAGATCAATGTCGTTATACATTTGTTTTAAATCCCTTTTACCATTAGAAGAATCTACACTTGTGAAGTGTGCTTGCATTAACATAACGCTATCTGTTTATTTCTCAAAGGAATTCTGACGTAAGAATTTTTTTACGTAAAGTAAATAAAGTGCAAATTCGCTTCATTTTATACATAAAAAAGTTTTTCCTCGAAACAATAAATGTATGATACCACATCTGTAACCTAATGATAATCGTCTGAACAACAATTTTATATTTAAGTCAAAGAAATGAAATGAAAAAATTTAATTTTCAAGGAAAAACATCAACACCAGATTTTCGCGAAAAAAGTTCCAATAAATATGGACTTCAATATCCTACGATTGTACCTGCAGTTTTTCTAGGGTTTTCGCCGAGTGTCTTAGTGAAAAGATATTGCGATATTTAAATGGACCATTTAGAATTAGTTACTTTAGTATTGAACGTCTGTGATTCGTGGGCAGTCTCCACATAAGTGTGGCAATTTAAACAGTGAAATCACGAAAATGAGAACAAGCTAAGGCGTTTTGAAACAAAACTTGTCCTGAATACTTTTCGCGAAAATCGGGCGTCCCTTGTCATCGAATACTGAAATATTTTGATTAATTTTCCTACAATCCTATGAAACTTTTCAAAAGAAGTTCAAATGAGAACAAATTTCTGGCATCTCCACCCTTCGTTAAAAAATAACCCTTAAAATAATTAATGGATGCCGTGTGGTTAATTCTCCCTGGTGAAGAAGCTACAATTTTTTGGTAACGGCCTTCACTTAGCGCTTACTCGTGGTTTTCGAGATGTAATTTAAAACACTCAGTAAGACAAAACCTTTTTAAAGTGGCTATTATGTTTTTTTAGGTATGAGTCTTTTGGGATAATCACAACAAACTATACATTAAAATTTATGAAATTAAAATATAATTGCACAGCCGAAATTAAAACCATAATTTTGGTGAGACGTGATTTGAGGATTATTGAGACCGAAGCTAAGACAGTAATTGGGATTATAGGTCTCTGTTCAGAAAGTCAAAATCCGAATCGTTAATAATCGTTTAATATGATTTCTGTCGCAGCATCGGTAAGAATCGAGGCATCAAGGCGAGTCGGCGAGCTTGGGGCAGAGATGGAGTTAGTGTCAGGCCGACTTTCCCCAGTAAACACGCACTTTCATAACGCCGGTATTCCAAATAGCGTTCTCTTCATTCGTCGCTTTTTATCGAAAAAGAAAAAGAAATATTTTTTTTATGAAGATGGTTCCGGCCGCAGCATCGAGCGCCGTAATCACATAATTTTATCACAGATGCCTCACGGTTTGATATTAAAATATTTCAGGTCACCTCAGGGAGAGTGGTCGGGGGGATGGGGAAGTGTGCGGCTTGGCTGAAAGGCAAATTAATTAATTTCTAGCTGCCAATCATTGCTCAGGCCGGGGCGCGATAGATGTGAGCCGCTCCTGCTCAGGTAAGGGAGAAATCTGCCTCCGCCCCCTCGCGGGGAGGGGGAGGGAACGGGGGAGAACCCAACCCCCCTCTTTTCACAACCACCCTCATACTTCCGTCCCACCTCGCGTTTTAATATAACTTTTTAACTCCGCAATTCCTGCTGAAATATGTTTGGCATTTGCTTTTATAGTAGAAGAATGTGCATTATCCGATTTCGCCCGGCAGGCAGCCCGTGGTAGAAGGGGCCTCTGTGTGTGTGTTTCGCCTCGCTTGCGCGCACAGACGGCCCAATCAATCCGCCGCATGTGGTTTTGCTACGGCATGAANAAGTGGTCTGGGAGGAGGGGGGGGGAGGGAACTCAGAGACGAGCAAGGCCCGGCCCAGAAAGTTGGGGGCCCGTGGAATGCCGTAGCGAGCGCTGATTCGCCGGCATCTGAGGGTAGCCGACTCAGGTGTGTGTGTGTGCGCAAACATCCCTCCTTCCACTACTCGCGTACAAACACGCACACTGAGGCACGCAACCCCGCAGCCCGCTTGCGGACAAATACACGCTGGTCAAATATGTATCGGGCGAGCCTTGCCGTTGCGACCGAGACGCGCCAGATATCCTTTTGTCGCTCGCCGCACCGCCGTTTCGCACCTCGGTTACCCTCCCAAATTAATATCAAATTAATTTCGCGCCTCTCCATTTCCGTCCCTCTCCAAATACGGGACCAACTTTTGTCTCTGGCGTTTATCGAAGAGAGGCACCGATGTTTATGAAATATAAGCTTACGTCAACACCTTAACGTACTCATTAATTTTTCATTCCACGTGTTGTAAAAAAATTGAATTTATGGCGCTTGCAAAGCTTACGAATTTCTGATGACAGCTAACACTTTGGAACCTGTGGGAGGGGTTTCAGCAGATCCATGGCACAAGAAGCAACCAATTGTAAAATACTTGGTGCGTCAGCAGCAGCCAATGGCATTGTCCAGGGAAAGGCGATGTACGTGTTGGTGCTAGCTTCTGGATTTGTACAGCGCCGATCATGATTATACCTACTCGCGAAAATATGTCAAGACAAGTTGTGTTCAAACGAGCTTTCGTTCAGAACCACATTCGTGATTGGATCATTTGAATTGTTACGCGTGTTATCTGTCTGCCCGCGAATCACGGATGGACGGTTATCGGAGAAACTGGTAAAAATTTACTATGATAAATGGGTTACTTTTAACATAACTGAGTGCAAGATATTTATTGAGTAAAGAAGCATAATTAGAAATTTTGTTAAATGACCAACAGAACAGTTGACTGACTTTATTCTCCTAATACCAAAATCTGGACTGCAGCAGAATGTTGTATTGTATATAAACTCTTTTGAAAAAATTTTTCTGTTATTTAATTAATCTAATTGAAGGCCTCTTTTTTTTTTAAATAGAATGACGCTAGTAAACTTTAATTTGGTGCAAACATATTTGAAGAAAATTCATTGGAACTTAAAAAAAAATTTCAAATATTTTTAATTTTGTAGAATTTTTGGAATTCTAGTCTTATAGGATTTTAGGGTTGTTCACTAAAACATCAAAACCTAAGGTCGAAGCCACCGAAAACCACTATGGTTGTCTTTAAACCGGAAAGACAGAGAGTGATAAACTGCCCATTTTCAGTCCTCAGTGAACAAATAGAAACGGTCACCCGAATAGGTTATATTATACTGTTGTTATTTTATAGAGTTGTATAATACCAACACAGCACTCTAGAGTGAGATCTTCATGACAGTAGAGGAGGGCCATGGTCGCTGAGTGGTTAGACTGCTCGCCTCCCACCAAGGCGAACCGGGCTCATTCCCCGGCTGGTTCACTCCGGATCTTCGCCGCTGGTCGGCGGGTTTTCTCGGGGATATCCCGTTTCCCTCGCTCTTTCATTCCGGCGCTGCTCCATAATCACCTCACTTCACCCTCATCGGCTCTCAAGATCTCGATGTTAAGAGCTGCCCAAATATCATGACTCACTCATTTATACTAGTAAGCTATAAAAATAATGCTGTTTGAAAAACCAGTCCTTTTAATTAATCTATTTGTTGTTGTGACATTGTTATCGGTAATGCAATAGCGAAGCAAGAAAAGCTTATAATTTAACAGAAAATGTGTTACCACGTTGAGTAGTTACAAGTATTCACCAACATTTATAAAAATTTTTAGGTTAACAAATAACCAATCTTACAAAAAACTATTGCAGCAAGTTCAAGTAAATTTTATTGACTCTGCTTATATTTCTTTCACCTAAATTAATTTTTATATATTATTCAATAGAAAATTATAGTTTTTCAAACTTAAATATTGGCCTATAGTTGTATAACGTCATTATAGTAGTAAAACTTAAGCATATTCGATGATTTCTGGAGACTTTTAGCGAATCATGACTTAAAATTTGACCACATCGTGATATGGTTGACATTTTTTACAAAAAAAAATTTTTGGAATAAAATTATTAAATTTGTTTTGCTGGTGCTGTTCTTGTATGTGTGTATGAGTGTCGTGAAATTTTTTAAAATTATGCTTGATTCCCATTTCCTAGACATCTGAAAAATTTGCGAGTTCAATGACCTGAAGGCTAGATTCTACAGACTTATGTACAAATGTGCTGATATCAACAGCACATTGGTTGTCTTCTTTCACAGTGGAAGGCGACAATTGGACACCGTCCACCAGGAGGTGTCAAACACCGTGTGGACCAATGGCTGAAGTTATATAAACACACGTATTTTGAATTCCAGCTTTTCCCAAAATGAATCCGCAAATTCTTCAGGTCTCTATTTATGAATGATATGAATGAAACGGAGAGAAAATAAGAGCGATGGTAATCTCTGGTATGGTCTAATTGCTGTTCCTTTAAAAAATTTTAATCGAACCATTGAAAAATCACTCTATACAAGAGGTGTTTGCTTGTTTCCTAAATAATTAATATATTGCAAGCGTGTTACACTTGCGTTAACATAAAATTATTTATTTTTGGTTTAATTGAACCATTACTTATATTTTATCTATAACATGCAATATTTCGTTTATGATAAAAATTAATACAAACAGAGAGAAAATAGATGCGTTAGCAATGCCTAGTAAGAAACAGTTATTACGCAAAATATCGTTAAACTGAGCGCACATGAATGTGGTGCGTTGTCGCATTGGTGTAATTTTCTGGACTCGGTTAAACTTTTTTTGCATGAGGCGGAGGAGAATTCTGAAAGTATAAATTTAGCAAGGCTTCAGGAAAGTGCGAAGAAACCGCGAATAGACAATAAGAAACAGTTATCATGCAAATTATTATTAAAATGAGTGCACAGGAATGTAGCTAGTAGAAAAATGATGGCAAATTTGGGGCCACGGAACCTGGGATCGGAGGGCCGGAGTTGTTCATGCTCTGTCATTCCAGTCTTCCGGAGGCCATTTTCCATTAAGATTTCTCGTTTTTTCCTCAAAATCTACCATTTCCCCTTCAAAATGTCTCGTTTTAACCATTTGCAAAAACGAGCCTCCGAAACTCACTTTTATACGCATTGGAAGGATTTGGTACGCTCTCTTTTCGAGGGCAGACCAGTGGCGACCATATTGAATTTATAGGGAAAAAAACTATGCCAAATCGATTCACAGGGTCCAGTATCCGAAGTCAGAACTAACCGTCCACCATTCTGGTTCTGTCAGCCATCTTGGCCGCCATTTTATATGTCAGTACCTTGAACTTGACCACTGTACTTGCCCTCGACGCTATTGACTTTAACCTTGAAATCCCCCCAAAAAAAATCTAAAATTCCAAAAAACCGTAAAAATTGTAAAAAAAAAATGTACATAAGAATTATTTATCAAAATATGAAAATTCATTAAAAATTAATAAAAATGTTTATTTAAGAACTTATTTTTCTGGAGGTACCCAGCGTCCAGCAGACTACTGACCTTTCTCCTCCAATCTATCAAAACTTTCTTAACATTCCCCTTCCCCACCCACTTTCACACATTTAATCCATCGTCTGCACTCCACCCACCATATTCATTTTTTCGTTTGTCATTTGTTTCATTTCTGTAGTTTCTCTCTCGTTTATGATCGACACGCCATCTTGGATTTCATATGTTTACTTTAACACATCCAAAAAGTACGTAGTGTCTTTCATTAATGTTTAGAGGCACAGACTATATGATGCCTGAAGGTTAATGGGTTTGTAATAACGTAGACTTTGGCGGTTTCAATTTGAAGGACGAATATATTGTCTCGAATTTAACACAAATAAAATACATCAGCACTTGAGAGGTGTGGTACTGTAATAATTTGGTTACTCGGATTGACTGCTAATGCCTTCGTGATGGAGGGGGGCTTCTCTTGACGGTGATTGTATACTTAACTCTTGCTGGTATGATGTCAGCTGTGGAGGGGAGTCCGATCTCCCGGCNTGGCAAAGGCCCGTTGGGTGTCGTCGTCTCCCCTGGGCTGCTCTACTGATGTACTGAGGTACTGTTGTGGCCGGGAGTCCGATCTCCCGGCCTCTCGACCGACTGACTGACTACTCTGGGCTCGGCAATAAGCAACTGTCTGACCTCTCTGCGCGGTACTAATGAACTGAGTCCCACTTCTCAAGAAAACTGGTTTTTATGCTTGCCAGCCTCCACCCTTAATTGTCGGCATGTGTCGCCTTGTGGTGGGAGGGGGTGAGGGGTTGAGGTGGTAGAATGCAGAACAATGCCTTTCAAAACACGTGTCCTGGTTCCTGAAGGGTTGGGGGGCGGGGGAAGGTAGCCCCTTGCCCCTAGCTTACTCTCGTCAGCTATTTCTTCTCGGTGCGTTTCCACATGTTCCTGTGGTTAGCTAAGGGGGGAGGGGGGGTGTTCTCGGCACCAATATCCAGCTCGTCAGCTATTTCTTCCACGGTGCGTGTCTTCTGAATTCAGGCGAAATACACATGATTATTTGGTGATATCCCGTGAAACCTCTGCACTCCACAGATCTCACGGGCAGGCTAGAGGCGTAGGGGGTTGAAGGGGGGTGGCCGGGAGGTCTACGCAGCAGGATGCGCAGCAAGACACGTGTAACTGCGGTCCGTCACCTGCCTAGTGACACGTGTCTACTAAGTCTCTACCCTGGNAGGCGTAGGGGGTTGAAGGGGGGTGGCCGGGAGGTCTACGCAGCAGGATGCGCAGCAAGACACGTGTAACTGCGGTCCGTCACCTGCCTAGTGACACGTGTCTACTAAGTCTCTACCCTGGGTATGGGGGGGGGGGCTGGTTGTGGGCCAGCGTCGCTCTAATATTCCTAAACCGTCACACGACAACTTTTTCATCACCTGGGTGATGGTAATTTCTCGATTTGGCTGCCAGGAAAACTGCCGGCATTCGCTCAGTCTTTCGATTTAGCGGCCAGGTGAGTTGTCGAATTTCATGTTTGTTTTATACTAACTCCATTTCGATAACATCTCATTTTCATCCGATTAAAAAAGTAATTTTTTTCCAGTCAGCGGTATACCTACATGCATTATGTAATATGTAAGCCTTTGACAAACAGCATGATTTATTAAATCGATACTATTTATTTAAAAAAAATTAAGTTCTCCAATCGCAATTTTTTTTTCATTTAATTATATAATCGTGCATTGAAGATTTTAATTTTATTCTGGCAGATAAGGCAAACATTAAATAAAAAACAATTTTGTTCATAGGGATTTTTTATTCGATCAGTTTTATATCCTACAAATGCAATTGCACATGCCCTCCAAAAAATTACAATATTCTTTTTTATATATGCTGATTGTGAGTGCATACGTACGGTAATTTGTTTTGATTCTATATTGTCAGCGTTTCGCCCATTTTGATGCCTATCACATCACGCTAGGAAAACAATAACCACATAAAATAAACCAAACAATTTATTGTTTTCCAATGCTGCCAACACACACAAACAAATTGTATCTTAGATCATACCCTACAAATCTCGAGACTACATCCGGAAGTTTTGTGCGTCTGCGGCATCAATTCTAGCCCTGCTTTAAGCTGCATCGGAAATAAAAATAATTCAGTCTCGGAAGTGGAACGGAGCTAATGTATTTTTGAGTAAAACTGCTCGTGGAATATTTTCATGAAAAAGAGGTGTCCATTGCTACTGATGTTAGGGGATTCACAAGTACATACGTTGTGAAACATCGGGAATTGCTGCCATATTCTTTTTATAACATCGTTGGGGAGTGAAAAATTTCACGAATTCAATTTTTGGCACGCTAATCTTCCAACACCCGTGTAAATTTCTCGTATGTTTGCTATTGGCTCACAGTTTATTAGACACGTCAGATGAACTCAGAACCAANAACACCCGTGTAAATTTCTCGTATGTTTGCTATTGGCTCACAGTTTATTAGACACGTCAGATGAACTCAGAACCACCTGTTTTTTCGCGAAAAGTTTTGCGCCGAAGCTAGATTTCGAAATCATATGCGCACACTCCCTGCCCTCCTTTGGCTACTGGCCGCTTGTCTTCGTGTGAAGAGAGAGAGAGACTTTTACACTAGTGAGCCAATCAGAAATGATNAACACCCGTGTAAATTTCTCGTATGTTTGCTATTGGCTCACAGTTTATTAGACACGTCAGATGAACTCAGAACCAATAAGTAGGGCCACCTGTTTTTTCGCGAAAAGTTTTGCGCCGAAGCTAGATTTCGAAATCATATGCGCACACTCCCTTTGGCTACTGGCCGCTTGTCTTCGTGTGAAGAGAGAGAGAGACTTTTACACTAGTGAGCCAATCAGAAATGATNCCTTTGGCTACTGGCCGCTTGTCTTCGTGTGAAGAGAGAGAGAGACTTTTACACTAGTGAGCCAATCAGAAATGATTTTCTCTGATACTGAACGTCCATGATTAGCGGGCAACAGATGAGACGGGAAACAATTAAAATTATCCAATTACGAAAGCGATTCTGAACTAAAGCTTTGGAACACAACTTATCCTAAAAAAACTGGTTCCCTTACCAATCGTCAATTGCGGCCAAAATTTGGCAAAGAAAAAAACCACGCCAAAATTTCTATAGTGTTTCGCAGTAAACAACGTTTAAATTTATCACGTTACACACACAATTGGCAAAGTTAAGAGGCGTTGTTCTTCCATTTACTTCCCTGCTCGCTCTTCTTCTCTTTTCCTTTAGTAACATAACAATTTGGCGTGTTCATTGAATACCAGGTTAGCCCGTTTAGTCATCGTTAGAGACCTGAAGAATTCGTGGATTCGTTTTGGGACAAGCTAGAATTCAAAACACGTGCGTTTATATAACGTAAGCCATTGGTCCACGCGGTGTCTGACACCTCTTGGAGAACGGTGTCCAATTGTCGCCTTTCACTGTGACAGCAGACAACCAATGTGCAGTTGATATCGGCATAATTGTACATAACACTGTAGAGTCTGGCCTGCAGATCCTTGAACTCGCGAACATTTCAGGTCTCTGTCATCGTGTTTACGATCGTGGACACGTTGCACATGATTGGTATTTATGCCCAAACTGTACACAGCAAAGCATCAGTGTCCATTTTTCCTTGTGGATAATTTGAGTAAGTGAATTAATTTGGGCGGCTCTCAGCAGCGAGGTCTTGAGTGCTTGTGGCTTATTTTATGCGTGGAATATTCTACCCATCTTTGACACGAATGGCTTATGCCTAGGGGCAGTGATATTTCTCGAAAAGATTTCGAGACAAGATACAGTCCAAAGCACTGTAGGGTCGTTNGCTTATGCCTAGGGGCAGTGATATTTCTCGAAAAGATTTCGAGACAAGATACAGTCCAAAGCACTGTAGGGTCGTTCTGCTTCTTTGATTGGATAAAAAAGTTCTGGCCCGTGTTAACCGTTTGCGCACGAATCACGAAGGTTCAGTGTCGGAGTTACCTAGTCATGAGTNCCTGCTTCTTTGATTGGATAAAAAAGTTCTGGCCCGTATTAACCGTTTGCGCACGAATCACGAAGGTTCAGTGTCGGAGTTACCTAGTCATGAGTGGCTTGGCCAAAGACGGACACGGCACCAGCAGCCAATGGAGGTATAACAACAGCTGAGGTGTGTATATAGTATTGAAGTCTACTGTGTGCTCCGATTTTTACGCGAAACGTCACTGGCCCTAGATATGCCAGTATCATCGAGCTCGCAGCACGTTGTTCACTAGTTTCAAGACAATTTCTGAACACAAGTACAGCGCATACAAAAAGAATTACTTGATTGCAACACTTAAACTCACAAATTAATGTGTGGCCGAGCGGGTTAATCTGCACAGTCTAGTTTCACCTCGAGTTTTACCCAAGCGATGGTATTTAACGGTAAAGTAAGCATTTTTGAAATTGACCTTAAACAATTATCACTGCTCCTTACAACGTATATGTTACAATGCAAAGATGCATGCGGGTTCCCAGTTAAGTCTGCAGCGAAGAAATAAAAACAGTCATAAGACTCTGTGTCTTTTTGTGAATGTAGTGTTCAAACTTATCCCCAGCGAGTTTGGTGCTTATTGTTTAATTCCCACTTTAGTAAGAATCTTCATGTAAGTAACACATTCACGTGCCTAAAGCCCCTGTCACACTGTAACATTTTCGCCTTCAAACATATCCGACAATAAAATTTGAAGACGAAATACGACTACCAAATTTTTGCATTCAACATATTGAATCAATTAATCTTGAGAGTATTTGCAAATGTGTCACTCTATCAAATTGTTTTTACTGGGAGGATCTAGTCTGAATTTTAATTTTTTTTTTTTTTTAAAGATATGTTGTAATATAATATACAATGCAATATTAAAAGTTTGTTATATTTTTAAGATGGCAACACTGTAAACAAATGATTAGCTATCAAGCTACCGTTGGAGTGTCATGGCTCTATGTGCCTTGTTGAAATTATATTGTTCTTTCTTAAAACTAATAAATAGTTTATTCAAGTGATACGGAGTATTTCNGCCTTGTTGAAATTATATTGTTCTTTCTTAAAACTAATAAATAGTTTATTCAAGTGATACGGAGTATTTCTTTATCAAACCTACAAGATAGATAGTGCTTCTGTGTTTCCGTGCAGTCCCCTACAGGAAGAAACGTAACAAATATGATGATCTTATTTCACTTCTTTACTTAATTATAATTTTGTTCGTTAGAGATATTTCTTTCTCAATGAAATTTAATGCCTCTGAATTTTTTAATATTATTGCGAATTAATCACATCAAGTAGCATTCATGCTCAAATGGCTTCTATATGAATTAATTATCTTCATAACCATATTTAGTTTCCATTATTTTTAAGGTTTCGTGATGTCGGAAACGGCCATTTTTGTCATGCACTTTTCTGATTGGCTGAGCCCATAAAACACAAAATAAATTTTATAACCCGTCCAATTTGCGAAATGTTTGATGGAAACTAGAGCATTCCTACTTCTTCATACAAATATGGTGGCGATAACGACTTTTCGGTGACGGCGCAAACTTCCAACTTCATGTGACCATACTTATTGGAAGCAGTTTGACGGGAATATTTGAGAGTGTGACAGGAGCATAGNAAACTTCCAACTTCATGTGACCATACTTATTGGAAGCAGTTTGACGGGAATATTTGAGAGTGTGACAGGAGCATAACAATTACACCACTTCACTTAGGTCGCGTATGAATAAAGCGATGAGGCCCATGGCAATGTTAAATTTACGTTTGGTGGAAGGATACAATGTAATCAGAGAAGTAGATCCTAAGCAGNGATGAGGCCCATGGCAATGTTAAATTTACGTTTGGTGGAAGGATACAATGTAATCAGAGAAGTAGATCCTAAGCAGGGAGTTCCAAAAAGCTCACTTTACAGTGAACACTCTAAAGCATTGCTTTCCGTCATTATTTCACTGCCTTTTTGTGATACAACTGGAAATGTATCCCATATATATACACTGTAACATTGTTCTGTATTTTTAACAAAAATTCTTTCGAAATAATTGCCAGAATATTTTTTGAAACACTACAAGTGAATTATAGCAAGTTTTAAGAAATGTTATGACACGTGTGTTAAATCAATGATGAATGTTGACACCCGAGAATTGCAAACTTCAAGTTTATTACAAATATAGACCTACATCAAATTTGTTTTGTCTATTTCAATACATTAAAACTCATTTCCACTTTCGCGAATGGATAGTTTCAACTTGTGCTCAACCTCGGTGCCTGACCGCGAATCACAGACGTTCAGTACCAGAGTAACTTAATTCTCATTGGCCCAGACAAATGCCACTCTGTCTTCCTACGAAGACACGCGGACAATAGCAGAAGGAAAACTGCAGAAGTGCAGGTATGATATTGAAATCCAGCCTCCGTGGAATTCATGTCGCGAAAATTGGGTAGCCCTTTTCATAGAACAGTGTGTTACAAAAATGCAACACTCCAATTGTGGAGTAACTATTTCTCAAATAATTGTTTGTGAAACCAGAAAGATTATTTTACTGCACACGTGTTTGAAGTCTTAGCCTGTACTATAATAAGGGCCAGTAAAAATTGGAGCACACAGTAGACTTCAATACTATATACACACCTCAGCTGTTGTTATACCTCCATTGGCTGCTGGTGCCGTTACCGTCTTTGACCAAGACACTCAGGAATAATTAACTCCGACACTGAGCCTTCGTGATTCGTGCGCAAACGGTTAACATGGGTCAGAATTTTTTTTAGCCAATCAAAGAAGCTGGACGACCCTACAGTGCTTTGGACTGTATCTTGTCTCGAAATCTTTTCGCGAAATATCACTGCCCCTAACCATAATTAATTATATTTTCCTTTTCTCTACTTACCGGGATGTTTTCCGTACGGTTCTATATTATTCGGCAATTGACTCGCCCATGGCAGTTTTTTTGACTAGTTAAACGTGCCGGCTGAATCCAAAGCATCCGACGTCAAGGATTACTTGGAGGCCTGTGAAGTGCGTAGACTTTTGAGAGCTGTTAAAACAGATGCGTGTGTGTGCAGATGTGTGGACAGTGGTGAAATACCGTCCAAATGTTGTGCGTTTAGCGACTACGTATTTCCATGCCTTTCATGCGGAAGGAGGGCATCTTCCAATAGAACACTGCACCAGACCGTTCAACAGACAGAACTCCTTAAAAAAAATATCACACACACTACAAAAATTGTTAGAAAATTACGATTTATGGTGGTGTGAAAGAAGAGCGAAGGGTCCACGGTTGCTAAGTGGTTAGACTGCTCGCCTCCCACCAGGGCGGACCGGGTTCGATCCCCGGCCGGGTGACTCCCGGATTTTCGCAAGAGGGAATCGTGCCGGACTTGCTGGTCGGCGGGTTTTATCGGTGATCTCCCGTTTCCATATGCCCGTGCATTCTGGCGTTGCTCCACGCTAACCTGGCTTCGCCCTCGTTGGCTCTGAAGACCACCCAAATCCCTCCAATCTTCTCTGAAATACTATACAAATAATATGGTGCGTGGTCAGAGAGTACGATAGAGCCCCAGCGAGTACTCAACTTCGTAATATATATATATATATATATATATATATATATATATATATCTGTGCTCTCGCTCTTTTGTGCTCTCTCTCTCTCCTACGAATTGAGACGGCCAGAGAGCGTTCTCTGTGACGTCATAACAACGTGTTCGCGGGAGCGAGAACACCATAGAGCGCTCTCTGGGCCAATCGGCACCCGCCCTGAACTATAGTACGCTCCCAAACTGGACGTCTATGATTCTGAGGCTCTCGCATAAAAGAGCACAGCAATTAACCAATCACGAACGCGGAGCTAGCTTCATTGTTCTGAGATACACCTGATAGCAGGAGTCCCTGTTTATTATATGACCACAGTTACATCCTTTCATAAATCACGCGAAAACTAAAATGCGTCTATATGTGGCATGCTTTAAGGCGTACAGGGAATTTTAGATTTTCGTGTTCAGCATTCAAAGCAAAAAAAAAAAAATACGTGGCATCTTGAGTACAGTCGTAGAGAAACATAATTTGAAATATTCTATAGCTCTGGAAACCACGCTAACTGGTGTCTGTGGTAAATGGCTTCTCAGAAACTCGCGTCAATAGCTTCGAAGACATAACGTCCGCAGCTACCAGCTGTTTCAAAACGGATCACTCAACAAGCGACTCAAATGTCTTCGTTTTGTTTACAGAAACGAAGCTCTTTTTTTTTTTTTAGTTGGACTTGAGGGGTGATGAGCACGTGAACACAGGCGGTTGGTAAACCTCCCTCACTAAAATTTACGTGCATCGAGCAAACGGCGTTGTAAATAAAACGTAAATATTCTTGGCTTGCACGCAAATAAAATACTGCGACTACTTACGAAGAAAATGAACTCTGAAAAGAATAAAGAATCCGTTTTCGTTATTGTGCCGTAAACTAAACTGCTCGAGGGGTATAAACGAGAGGGAGGCGGACGAAATAAAAAGTGGGATGGGGTGGGACAGGGAATTGTGGGTCGATGTTTCACGGCCAACGTATCTCGGTCACTAACTTGTGTCCGGAAATGCGTGAGTCACGGAAAGTACGGCGTGCGAAACTATTCACAAAGTTTAACCAAAGAGTACCTACTTAATACAGAGGTGAAATAACTGCTTGTTCCGCGAGCAACGGAAGCACAAGGGGCCGCGGTGGTGTAGTGGTCAGACTACTCGCCTCCCACCGACGCGAAGCGGGTTCTGTTCACGGCGGGGTCGCTCTCGGATTTTTACATGTGGGAATCGTGCCGGACGATGCCACTGGTCGGCGGGTTTTCTCGGTGATCTCCCGATTCCCCCGCCTTTGCATTCCGGCGCTGCTCCATTCTCAACTCGCTTCACCCTCACCGGCTCCCGAGACCTCGACGTTAAGAGCCGCCCAAATCTCTCCACTCCACTTCAGAAGCACTCGCCACCAAAATGGCGCTGTTAGCAAGCAACATCTCGGAATGCCGTTCACCAATGGTAACTTATTTGTAGATATGACGGAAAATTGCGAAACATTTTTGAGCCAAAACATCGTATGTAACACTCTTACCAGTTTAATCTTTCGTGATTGGATGAGCAAGGTTTCGACTCGGCTAAGTTGTTTGCAGACCATTAACAAACGTTCTGCCTTACAGTATCGGAATCCTCATTGGCTGATTGAAATGGTGTAGTATCTCCACGCATGCATGCCAGCCAATAAGGAAAGAAAACTGTCGGACGTGTGTACAGTACGTTGAATCCTAGCAAACAGTCAACTTTTCCCGCGATAGACCATCATCTCTACTTGTTTGCTGACCGGCACTTCGACCAACTAGGAAAAATCGCGCAGTGCGCAGTAGCCAATCAGACTCAAGATTAGTTCCCAGATCTTCACGCAACCAATCAGAGAACGGGTAGGCGCACGTCAAAAGTACCGCCGCGCTTCTTCTCCCCTGCGTGCTCAGAGTCAGTGACGTGCATAGCAAGATGGGAAGTGAATTCGCCAAATTTACGGGCACTTAGCTATAAAGCCTTCCGAGCACCTCTTAGCCAAGGAAGAGCGCATTTTTCCCCGCCGTTAATACTGGACGTAACTATTTATGAACCCAATAAAACCGTCTCAAACAGCAGATGGTGTCTCTCACGTGTAAAGGACTTCACTATGATGGGAACCTGACATCGTGTGTGTGTGTGTGTGTGTGTGTGTGTAGTTCAGATCAGTGACCAGCTGCTGGTTTTATCCACCCCGTCACACATTAATTTCTGAATTGAAATGATGCAATCACACAATTTTTTTTGGTTGGCTCTGCATTTGTGTTTAGCATTTTTCTTACAGCCGGTGAAAAACTTGCTGCGTGTTCAACGGCATTGCCGTCAACCATTCATGTCAAAAAGGTGTAGGAAATTCCGGAAAAACAGATTTGCCACGGTACTGGCAACGAATATCTTGCTCTTTACACCACCGGTTGCAAATACCATACATTTTGAACGTGTCTACGATGAGGGTCGGGCGACTGAACGGGTTCGAATGTCGCTTGTACTTTGGTTGCCAAACGTCCAGAATGGTACGGGAAATAATCGTCTCGTGTGGACATGGAACGAGACGTCGTGTATCTCAGACGTCTCCGTAAGTGAAATGACTATCACTAAACACAGTGTCAGTATCTTGGGCTGACCAGACGTCCTGCTTTTCGCAGGACAGTTTTTTTTTAAACCCTTGTCGCAATACTGGCAAGTGGGTGAGGGCGGCTCTTAACACCGAGGTCTTGAGAGCAGATAAGGGTGAAGCGAGGTGAGCGTGGAGCGGCGACGGAATGAAAGGGCGGGGGAAACGGGAGATCCCCGAGAAAACCCGCCGATCAGTTGCATTGTCCGGCACGATTTCCACATGCGAAAATGCCGGGAGAGACCCCGCCGGGAATCGAACGCGGTTCGCCTTAGTGGGAGGCGAGTAGTCTACCCACTACTACACCACCGCAATACAAGCGGGGCCCATATCGATACTTCTGTGATACCTAATATAAGCACAAAATTAATATGCAAAACAGTATGCCGGGAGATAGTACAGATGGGCTTATCTTATTAAAGACATACGCCCAGTGGGGCAGAATTGTCTGGAGACCATTGGGTGTGGAAGTGCGAAAAAATAAAGTTAGTAAAAGTACTCGCATACACGGGGACCTGCAGACATTAAACTTGTAAAAAGCCATAAATGAAGTAGATTCAGAGCAATAATATTATAAGACCATTATATTACGGATTAGACAACCAGTGGTCCGAGGTTAAGAACTTACAATCTAGAATACGTCACATCTCCAGTTAATGGCCAACAGTTCTGGACTGGAGGACGCAAGACTCTATGGAACTGTGACCGAACATGAGAGAGAGAGAGAGAGAGAGAGAGAGATACAGAGAGAGAGAGAGAGAGAGGGAGAGAGAGTCCTTCGAAAGAACATGCTTTTTTACACATAAAAAACCACCGGCATTTTATATTATTTACAAATGCAGTAAGTTTTATTACTTCATTTTAGAAAACAACACTTTGCTGCGTGTTATTCATTCAAATGAAAAATATATTTGAATGCAATATAAATGTAAAAGTGTTCTACAAGTGCTCTTTAACTTACAATTAATTTGGAATAATATTGATTTACATCCAGATATTTATTGGCATTACTCTTTTCAATTTTCTAATATAATTTTTTGCTCGTGTTTACTGTGCCGTAAAGCCGGGAGGTTTACAACATTCCTTTTGTTATAAATCACATTTAATCATGACTAATGTCCTGCTTCGTGTATTGAGAAATGTGGTCACCATACAGTATCTTACAATGGCGCGATCACAGGCACGTTTCGTCTGATGCTCTACCGGTTCCAACCCAAGGGCCACAGACAGTTAGTTGCATTTGACGCCGACAGGTGGCAGTCGGAAAACAAATGCGTTCGTGGAAGTAGCGATGGCTGAAATGTGCACGGTATCATTTCTTTCAGTGCCTGTGTATTTTCGTTTGTTTTAAATACGATTAAATCGTACAGTCAAATCGCACTGAATTATGACTACAGTTGCAACTAATAATTGCTTGTTGTATATGTTCAGGGAAATTATGAAGCTTGGTTCGCATCTGAAAGCTTAACAGTAACGACAGAACATAGGTTAAGTGCATGAAAGTTCCTGGCATAGTGCACAAAGGAAAAGGTTATATTTCATTTCCCGGCGCATATAGCAACATACAAATCAGAGCAGACATTTTCGACAGAGTTTGTTATTTAAAACGGAGGAACAGCTACGCTGCAGAAACGAAGAAATATCGTTAGGTATAAATTCAGAGCAAAGAACAGGTGACGGTTTACTAGCAAAAATTAAAAGGTTACCCACATATTTACGATCGCAAAAGCAAAAGATTTTAAATAAAATAATTTTTAATTACTGCCCATTTTCAACACAATATCACAATCTGTTACGAAAATCCAATTTTTACCAACGCTGCCAAATGACTTCAGAGTCATAGCAAATTTTCAATGGCTAAAAATAATCTCTAAGAACTAAATTATGAGTCGATTTCACACAAGGTTTCTCGCAGAGGTCTGCGAGCCTGGGGTTTTCAGCTTCAAGCTGAGCCCAAGGGCCTACTGAACATTTCCCGAGCTTCAAGCTGAGCCCAAGGGCCTACTGAAAATTTCCCGAGCTTCAAACTGAGCCCAAGGGCCTACTGAACATTTCCCGAGCTTCAAGATCGAGCTCAAGATATTTTATTGCCCACAGAAAAATCACTTTAACAATACAGGTAATATTAGCATTTTGAAGTTAATCTGTGTTCATATCTGCAATTCTAAAGACTGATTTAACAGAACATGCCTATACCTTTTAAAATATTGTTTGGTTTGCGAATAAATACTAACACATGTTTACTGTGAAAGCATTTCTGTTAACTTTAAAACTAAATACAATATCACAAACAATAAAGAATGTGTTCAATTAATTTTCTTGCAGCAAAATATTAAACTGAAGTGCTTGATCTTATGTACTAAATATGTTATTTAATTGAGATAATTTTGTAAAGTCATAAGAGAATAATTATCAATCTATGTATACAGTACGTGTGTTTGAATATAAAAGAGAGAGAAAGGTTATATGTATGTGCCTATAAAACTTCGTTTTAATGTCGCTCCAAGTACATAATCTGTTGGTTATAAGAAAATAAAGAAAATATTCCTCTAAATAACTTGATTGTTTTTATTCACTTTTTCAACAGTGAAAGCTTGTTTTGTTGAAATAACCTATTCATTATTTTACATTTCGGTTTTCTCCGCCGATACTGTTGAGGTTACACACATGCTCTTTGCATTTACATTGTGATACTTGCACACTCTCAACGTAAACGTTACGAAAAATATAAAATTCTCCCGTTGTAACTGGGAGCTGTGATGGCTGAGCGGTTAGCCTGCTCGCCTCCCACCCCGGCGAACCGGGCTCAATCCCCGGCCGGCTCACTCCATATTTTCGCAAGTGGGAATCGTGCCGGACGATGCCGCCGGTCGGCGGGTTTCTCGGGGATCTCCCGTTTACCCTACCCTTTCATTCCGGCGCTGCTCCATATTCACCTTACTTCACCCTCACTGGCTCTCAAGACTTCGAAGTTAAGAGCCACCCAAACATCTTCACTCACTCACTCCTATTGCAACTTATATCGCTGTATCAAAACCTCTGACATCAAGTTTAATTCAACACGTTTTCCGAACCTAAACAAACACAATTCNCTATTGTAACTTATATCGCTGTATCAAAACCTCTGACATCAAGTTTAATTCAACACGTTTTCCGAACCTAAACAAACACAATTCTAAGTTTTAACGTCTCATTCGATACTATCGAATGTCATTCCGAAGAACGAACGAATCAGCTCAAACAACTGCAATTAATTGCTCGAATCAAATACGTTTAAACTACTTCACATGTGAATATTACGCAACTATTTAGTTTTTTTTTATCGTTTGCTTATTTAGAGATATAAAATAACTAAAGCAAATTTCGTGAAAATTTCGTGACTTTGTGCGTCGCGAAAATCAAGTAGTTTTATGAATACATCCTTCCAACTGTTTCGTCGGGCACTGATCATAGGCAGATTCGCGATGCCGTTTTTATGGTAATTTTAATGTGAATATCTGTTCGTACATGCAGTTCTGAGGAATAACTTTAACTGTAACACATGTACCTTTTTAAATATCGCTTCGTGAATAAAAAACGTTTTATTTTCTAGAAAACATTAACAAACTGCAGTATCTCGTCAGGCGTTCCATTTTAGGCGGATTTACGACTCACGTTAATTTTGCGTTTAATCAACTTTAATATCTCCGTATGTGAGGAATGTTTTTACCAGAACACACCTACCATTTAAATACTTACGTGCCATTAATAAACAATGCGCTGTTTTTTTTTTTTTTAAGTAAATTACAATCTCATCGGTCGTTGGCTGAATGACCAGACATTGATAAATAAGCTCTAATTTTTGAAGTAAGAAAAATATTTCGAGCAGGTATTTGGCTCGAACTCGATTTTCGATTACTCGTAAACCACTACGTTTCTGGTCGTATTTACTTGATGATTTTAATTTAATGTGAAGACTTGGAACTACTTCTCCTCCGCCGTTTCCAACTTGACTGGGCACTTGCTAGTCAGTGTGCCCGTGAGGTCGTGTAGATGATCTTCTGTTACGAGCTATACTCTGTGCTAATATCTTTAACAACTGTCCTTGATCATTTCATTGGCGTCAGATGTGTTTCGAGATATCCAAAGCGCCCTTCGAAACAAATCTGAAAAAGGTTTTTCGAGATGAACTAATTTTCTAACCGCCGAATGTGGTGCTTCTAGCTTTTGGTCCAAGATCAGAGAAGTGTCTAAAACCGGATGTCCAACTCAAATTCCATTTTGGAAATCCCTGACTATCCCCTGTTTTCCATGCAGAATCTTACCGTTTTCCCTGAAATATTTTCATGACTAAAACCTTCCAATGCCGTATTTTTCCACTGCCGACAGAACAAATATGATATCAGTGAAATCAGTAGAGGGGAATTAAATGGCACTGCAACAGGCCTAGCAAGCAGGGCCAACATTTTATTCAGTCCATCGATATTTCTTGCGATACACAGATACCGACTTCACACAACTGCCAATTAAATACACACAAATAATTCATTTTGAACATATATTTTCTCCGTCAAGTGGCAAAGGTGTATTATTGCCAGCTCACATACTTTAAAATTTTTACTCTGCTTTTCAATGTTAAGATATCCTTACTAAACAGCCGTGATTGATACAGAAGATTTATTGGAGATGTTGTAATCAAATTGATTCAAATGTACGTCTATTTTCGTGACCGGAAATGTACGGTTTCGAAAGTGAATTTGACGTCTTTAATATTGAACAGAGTGTTCTGATTGGAGGGAAAGTGGGTTTGTAACGGGGCGAGATTCACTTGTTTCAATTTATTGCAAAATATATTACACGGCTGCGTGTGGCGACTGAAGACACTTTTAATTGAACAGATATGATTTATAAAACACAAGTAATCGTTATTTATAATGTGAATTGTATGATTTTATAACACTAATTTTGACACACCAGCAGTGTGCGATAGTGAGAATTAAATTTATGTTTTCTGTTCAACCAAACTACTGTTTAAATTTTTATGTTCGGAGATCATTCGTTTCCTTCCATCCAGCAAAGTGGTATGTTGTCTGTTATTTATAATATTGCAATGTTTATAAAAAAATTGGATGTTTTAAAATGCTTTGTTGTTTCTAATGTACTAAAATAAGTTATCCAAAGTTTGTGTACTGATGCATTTCATATATCAATACAGAAATAACAGAGGAAGTACAGTCGTTAACTCGTGTTATTAAGGTGGCCGCCTGGATAAAGGAATTTTGCTCTTCTGGGGCCTAAAAGCGTGAGAGCGCTAAGGGCGACCGAGACATGCGCATCAGCTCTCTCATCGCCTCTACGCGCAAAGCACTGAACTGGCATGCAGTCTAGACGTCGATAACGCGCCTCTACGAGACTTTCAGCGGAGATACTACCATTTTATAAAGTAATAATAAAAATAAAAGTTTTTTGCACGTCCCTATTTCTTTTTTAATGATTTGTTCCGGAATGTTCATACCTAAAAAAGATCGTGAAAACACTGGTTAGAGTCATTTTCACTATCACAAAAACATGATTTAGAGAGAAATGGAGGAATACAGACGCGTAACGTTTCTTAAATGCTAGTCGCAAGCAGTCATCACTCAGACAAATTAGACGGTTTTTTAATAAAACATTTTCTGCTGGAGCTCTGCACACCGTTCGGCGGCCTACCCGTGCGGCCACCTTAACCTAAAATCTTGGCCGTCTTTCTTCATTATAGGTTGTTTGTTCCAGTTAATTACTTTTTTTATGGTGAGAATGTCGCTATACTAGAATGGCCGGCCGATTTCCCTCTTGACAATTATTGCGGGTTGAAAACTTAAGAGTCGTGGGAGGGCATTACACTCGGGACCTCTAGAGTCAGCGCCTATGCTTATTGTTACTGGTATTGTTACGGTTATTTCAACTGCGGCACGGCCTTGGCAGGAAGGCGGTGTCGATCGACGTGGGAACACTGAAACCTGAGCTGCGCTAGCCAGCTTGTCTTCGAGGTCCACACCTCTCGTGCTGCATTGCGCCCAAGGCCGCGCGCACGGAAGTTCCTCAGCCCGCCGCGAGGTGGCACCACCGCGCGAGACGACGCGGCGACGCGCGCGCTCCTAACGCTAGCCCGCGTAAGTGTACGTGGTTTCGTCCACCG
Organism: Clitarchus hookeri; assembly: GCA_002778355.1. NCBI lineage: Eukaryota > Metazoa > Arthropoda > Insecta > Phasmatodea > Phasmatidae > Clitarchus > Clitarchus hookeri. Next base: position 1,056,795 of record NQII01000012.1, read on the forward strand.
TCTGCGTAACATAGATGGAGGCAGCGGTACTTCGCGTCGTACAAGTATTATGCGTCAAGTGTTTCAAATGCTCTGATTAATGATGGACGAAGAAGGGCGAAGGCAGTTTTCTATATACACGATCTCATTCTTGTATGCGTATGTTTGTATACAGTACATTGTATACAAAAGTATGTAGGCTATTATGAAGGGTTCAAAGCACAAGTACAGTAAATCAAATCCTTTTTTTTTTTTTTTTTTTTTATAATTACTTGTAAAATGTAATATTCATGATGAAGATACTTCTGATATAAATTTATAAACCGGTAATTCTTAATTTCAGGTGCATAATATTAATCAAGTTGTATGCTAAATGTACCCTGAGATAAGTAATAACCTTTTTACAATAAGTACTATGTTTATTGAGCTGCGGTAGTGTAGTGTTATCAGACTACTCGCCTTCCACTTAAGCGAACCGAGTTCGATTCGCGGCGGAGCCGCTCCCGGATTTTTGCATGTGGGAATCTTACCGGACGATCCAGGCAGGAGGCAGCCTAGCCAAAAAGGAATCTTTCGCAGCACGCTGTAGCCAATCTGACTCACGACCGGTTCCCAGATCCTCGCGCAGCCAATCAGGAAACGGGTACGCTCACATTAAAGGAAACGCAACGCCATTTCGCATCTGTGTACTTGTCTACTATGTAGTCTAATCGTTGAGTTGAGAGATTTGTGCGGCTCTTAACAAAGAGGTGTTGAAAGCAGAGGGTGAAATGAGGTGAGAATGGAGCAGCGCCGGAATGCAAGGGCAGGGGAAACGGAGATCCCCGAGAAAACACGCCGACCAGCGGTATCGTCCGGCACAATTCCCACTTGCTAATCTCTGGGAGCGAGCATTCTAACCACTCAGTCACCGCGGCCGCACGTAGCCATAGGCGTTGACTCTAGGTGTATCAAGTGTTTTGCAAATCCCCCCTTTCCACCAATAATTTCCAGAAGGAAGCTCGATCCCACTAATATACCGACAGGGATGTCGTAAAAAAAGTCATTAACCGGCACAAACGATCTATAACGAGCAATACTGCAGAGATTTTAGGTTAATAGTGCGAGTTAACGGCTGTACCGCCGCTTTCATATTTGGCATTAAATCGAAACAAATGAACCTCCCTCCCGACGACCACCACCCACCGTAATAATTTACGTAAGTCGTCGCCTATATACTGAACGTGTATTATATAGAAATATTTCATTTGCCAGTATTTTTGGTAATGTTTTAGTAATGCAATTTAAGGCGCCCGTCTACCTGGCGCTTGAACTGCGTTGCCGAGTGTTCCAAATACACGTTTTCCAACGAAACTATTAAGCGTGCGTCCAACGTGCTGATCTACGAAAATAACACACACTTCAGACGAGAGCTGTTAAGTACTTTCAAAAATCACGTACGTTAGAAACATCAATTCAGAGTACTCCAAAACCGTTAAAAACGGCCTTTCCAAGGCGCTGTAGCTTAAAATGCACGCATCAGATACATACAAAACTACTATAGGGGCCTGAACTGAACCTTCCTAAAGACTTCCCAATAAAAAAATAATATGGTCACCGCTGAAAGTGCCATAGGTACACGCAGCACGACGAGAACACTGCACGCCAGTTCAAAGCCTTGCGTTTAGCGGCGATGGCGTACTTGATGCGCGTGGCAGTGTCGCCCTTATCGCTCCCGTGCTTCTCGGCCTAAATGTGGGAAAAAGTTCCAGGTAGACGGGGGCCTTAAGTACACGTTAATAAAGAGAACTAACTAATTTTCAACGTTCGTTTGCCATTATTAAGGGCGCAGCCTACCTGAAGCTGTTTCCCGTGTTTGAGGCACAGAAGCGCTGGAGCGATAAGGCGAAATTGACACGCGCCTAGTGCCCCGTCGTTCCTATCCGCAAAGCTCTGAAAACGCGTGCGGAGTTCTCTTCGTGCTGCGTGTACCTATGGGAGTTTAAGCGGCGAACCTATGGTTTCATTGGTGGAAAGTCTCAGTAAATTTCAGTGCC
>NQII01000012.1:1060596-1076726 GCA_002778355.1 Clitarchus hookeri
TAACTCCACCCAAGACTAACTCCACCCAAGACTAACTCCACCCAAGACTAACTCCACCCAAGACTAACTCCACCCAAGACTGGTTCCTGACGAGACTAATTTAGCCAAAGACTATCTCCTGACGATACCAGTTCCTATAATACGGGATAGACAAGACCAACCTGCTATACCAACCACCCATACAAACAAACGATGATGGATAATCTCGAAAAAAGACTTATAATAAGAGTCTCGTAGCTAACCTCTTCTCACAATCTTCGTGAAACATTTCTACCAGAGCTGACCATTCCAATTCTTACTAACTTACAAAGTCAACTTACCAGACCAACTGACCAAGCCAACCAACTAGTTGCGAAACACTCCTCAAAAATATTCCCCTCATTTCATTCGTTCGCCATATAGAACTCAGTCTATTATAAATTTTAAATGACCCGAGTAAGACATAATACTTAAAAACGAACTATAGTCCTGCTACTGCGTGCACTAATATTAATTTTACCTAAAACAGACTCCCAAACACCACCGAATTAGTAAGTCGTTCAGAGAAGCAGAAGGGACTGTGTAAGAAATTACACACACACATATTGCTGTATACACAAATTTATTATATTTATTTACTGTATACATTCTATCTTTCTAATTTTTTGAACATTCCATCTTTACATTTCCCAGATGTTTGCAGATCATGGATAGTTGCCATAAGTCTCATCTCATATAACCCCGATTCTTCAGTTCATCTATTATTGAAGATATCTCAACAATGTGTGAGAAATTCCCGCTTTTTTTTTCAGGACATCAAATATATGAGTCTATCAACAAGTTCATTCGGGTGTTCAGGAAATATGTAATGAGCGTTCCTGACGCTTTCTGCCTTCTTCACACCACTTGTCGAAGGAAACTCGTTGGTGAAATTTGTGGTAACATCGACAGAATCATCCTTCTCATCAGACACTGCATCAACACTGTATTTATAGTCATTATCATCAATGCTATCATCATTATCGTCTTCAACTTGTTTCATCATTAATATCACGTTTGGTCGCAGTCATCTTCAATATTTAGAGCCCTAAAACTGTTTCTTCTGAAGTTCGTCGATTTCACGCGAACGTCTTGCAATTGTACATTCCACACATACTGACTCTACCAAACCTCGTAGGTCTCTCATTCCATCATAATCATTAGCTGTCCCATCATAATCGTCTATGGAATCAGTGCCCATTGATGCAGCAAGGTGTATTGACGACATCACTTGCTGGCTCTCAATAGACAATTCCTTGCATGATGTGGTTCTTAAATATATCACCTTGCATAAAATGCACATGCCCATTGTCGTAATGCTTCAACGCGCGAAAAGCACTCTTTTCGTAAATGTAACATTAAGTACCTTCGTAACAACGTTACCACCTTACTGTACTGTAAACATTATGTTGTGGCAAAAACTTCTTGTGTTGAATTAATGTAAACATTTTATTGAATTTTCTTTGTTTTAAAAAAACACACCGATGTAAAATAAATTAAGTTAAGATATTTTGTCTAAAAAATAAATATTAACAACGAAAAGTAACTGTGGCAGTGAAGGGAATCAAATCCGCGGATTGTGTAATTTAAGTTCACCACTTTACAAATCTTACGTTCTACCAATTACTTTATTTTAACATTTCTGGCTCAGCTTTATATTATTGGTATACTATAGAACGACAAACTGCAGTTCTCTTTCGTCATGTGGAAAAACACTATGCTCTGGAAATATATTGTTACAATTTTCTCTCCAAGTCAGTGAGCTGTACCAGGTTCGTTACGGGATGGAGGTCTTAATTAAATAAAAGAGTTAATGATAATTCCTTCATTTTATTTACAATAACTCCAAACAAAATTCTCTCTACCCAAATCCTCACAATCCATTGATATCACTTGCTGTTTACAATGGATGACTTCAATCAATAGAATTTACATTTACCTGAAGAAAATTAAAGTAATTAAATTATTAGAAATCAGTACCAATAGACAGTGTACCAAAACTTATTCAATTATTTTACAAATTATATGACCATATTTGATAGTTCCAATATTTAAAATTAAGTCCGTATCACACATTATTTAGTCCCACCTCAGTTAAGTCCAGGTCCCACTAGTCCACAATGTTCTAGAGTTCTCCGACCCCCCTCGCGCACAGTAGCCTTCACTCGTCGGATATAACGCCCTCTCGTCCATTCACACCACAAACACCTCGTCCGCCGTCACCTTGTAATCTCCCGTCGTCGTCCGTCCTCTTCACATCGATGTCCCTCGCCGTACTCGTCTTCGCCTGGATACCGTACTCAGCCACGTGGTATCCACAGAAAGACTGCCGACAGTCCAGCTGTGGCTTGTATTTATTGGGTCGTAGGCAATCACCCAAAAAATGTATCTAAAGCTGCCTTGCGCCGAGGGTCCTAGTTCCCCGAATATTCTTGCTCGTCCTCTAAACTCAAAGGCTTCTCCAGCAGAGAGGAGGAGGGGCTGTGAGGCCAGCTACGTCACTGCGGTAAATCATTACCCTGTTGGTGGAGGGGTTGGGGAACGAGGCATCGAGCTGGTCTGGCTGGGGGCAGGGAGGGTCAAGGTGGTTCACCCCCAACAGAGCTGGACCGCGCATAACGGGAGCTCGTTACCGGTGCTATATACGGCGTATAACAATGCCTCCTCCTTAAGTCTGTTCGTCCCGAACATACTCTCACACATCTGGACCTTCGTAGAGTGCCAGTCGGTCATGTGTACATATTTGGACTTTCTTTCAAGGTGTCCCGGCGACAGATCTGGAAGGAAGTATCACTCGCTTAAAAATTTGGTAAGGGCCTTCCCAAAATCTTTGGCACTGAGACGTGTTACCCCGAAGGTGTTTCCTTTCATACATCAACACTAGCTGTCCTTCCTTAAATACATCGTTTGCAACTCTCCGACTTCATCGAGTGTACCTCTTGATGCCTTTAGACACTCGAATGTGCTCGTCACCTGGCCCCTGGCTGTCTTCCTTCTCCCGAAGACGCATATGTGCCGCTTCGTCTGTAAACTTGACTTCCCTCGTTTCCTCGCCTGTGTTAACTGCTGGGTGACTTCTTACACGGTCCGACTCCAGTATCCTTGTTCTTCTTATCACCATATAACGATCTTCCTTCGTTCTCTCAGATAGGATGTTTCCAGTAGTTTCGATGGGACTGTGATTTGGATAGGCATTACTGTGGCTGTCAGTTCCAACTGTTCATGCAGCTGTCCTTTGGCCAGTTCCTCGATGACTAGTCTCGGGTGGCACCCCTGGACACCAGGCTCGCAAGTGTCTCTCCTTTGCACAGTTCCAGCATTCTCGGCGCCTCCGTCGACGAGGGACTGGTGTCGCTGCTGCCTCTACGGAGTTCTGAGGTTCCCCCACCGCCGCCTTAAGTTTCTTCAACAAGCTCAATGTCGTGCTAATGTCTGGCTGCCGGTTCCTGAAGTTCCTCTGCAGGCATTGAATTCTCAAGTGTTCTGTCCGGCCACACTCCCAACATTCCCAACGATTAGGTGGACAAAAACTGGGTTTCCTAACATAGACTCTGGGAGCGATGTCTTTCATTGTGTCCTCCAACTTTTTCAAGACGTCCAGGATGCTATCTCCATCGTCGTCATTGCACAGGGTAGCTGCCTGTACTGTATGCTGGAACGTCTGCTCTTGCTTCGCTGATTCTACATCCAATGCTCGGGTCAGGTCCTCCTAATATTTACAATAAAATCCGTAATACGTGTTCATTCGTTCCACCTCAGTTTAGTCCAGGTCCCACCAGTCCACAATATTCTAGAGTTCTCCGAGCGCCCTCCCTCATAGTAGCCTTCACTTGTCGGGTTTCACGCTCTCTCGTCCATTCACACCACAAACACCTCGTCCGCCGTCGCCTTGTAATCTCCCGTCGTCGTTCGTCCTCTTCACATCGATGTCCCTCGCCGCACTCGTCTTCGCCTGGACACCGCACTCAGCCACGTGGCATCCACAGAAAGACTGCCGACAGTCCAGCTGTGGCTTGCACTTATAGAGTCGTAGGCCATCGCCTAGAAATTTCTCTAAATGCCGCATTGCGCCGAGGGACCTAGTTCCCCGAATATTCTTGCTCGTCCTCTAAACTCAATGGCTTCTCCAGCAGAGAGGAGGAGGGGCTGTGAGGCCAGCTACGTCAACGCTANAAGGTGGATCACCCCCCACAGTGTCGCACCATTCATAAAGGGAAGTTCGCGGCCGTTGCCAGCTACAGCGCGTTACAGTACCGTCCGACAGTTATCCCTTTCATTATTGGCTGTCATGCATGTATGGAGACACTATGTCCTTTCGATGGGAAAATGATGATTCTGGTACTCTGAAGCAAAACATGTATATTTGGTAGTGACCTGCGAAATTTGCGTTATTATTTAAGCACACACTGGTTGCTGTGAGTTTGACCGACTTCAGCCGTTGGCAGGAAATATGTCTGCCACGCTTTGGTGAACTCTTGGCAAATAAGAAAATAGCAGCTGTGGACTGGCCAATATCTTTTAAGGAGAATAAGCAGGTAGGTGCCGTTGATTAAAGTGCATCGGCCAAAGAAATTACGGACTGTGATCGCTTGTTTATTAGGCAGTAGATTATATCATTTCACCGAAAGATAACGCGAATTTGCACGTCTCTGGTATTTTGGTCAGCAAGGAAATTCGCCGATTTGAAACTAGATCATCCAAATATATGATAAACTACCAGGAGTGCAGTCAAAGATATGCTAACTCAAAAAATGTTCCGCGATTTTCCAATGTGTTTACCAATATAGAGAACTGTAAAATCCAAGATATTATTAGGTAACATGCTAATACAACGTCCTATATCTACCAGAGCGTAGTTCGTTATTACGTTGGCTACTGCCAACCATAGGCTTTTTAATGGTAAACTGAGCACTTTTTTAAACCCTGCTTACGATCTACTTGTATGCACACTGTGTATTCTTCCGCCATTGCTGCAGGTCTGACCATTTTATTTCTACGCTCGGTCAAGTTGAAACTGTAGAATTATTAGAAAAGTATATATATTACAAACTTACTCATTATTACGCTTGTATGCATTAAAAAAACAGAAATAAAAACAAACCATAATACACAGAAAATGTCTAATTTTCTATTGAGGCATTTCTTGAATCGTTTATGTTGTAGTAACTTTAATAATATTGTGACAAAGTTAGTTAATGTTAACCATTTACAAAGTCTCATTATCCTGTAATGCAAGCATGCTGTTAAAGATTTAATGTTAACAAAGCCTCTTAATAATTTTTCCGCAACTAAAAGTGGTATTACGCTAAAATTAACAGGAAAAACAAAATGTTTTGTGTTACTGCGACATTAAAGAAATGTTCAACCAACACAAGGTTACTCTGACTTGGCGTTGTAAAAATGGCGGATAGTACTGAACAGCAATGACCTCGTAAATTGAAACCAATGTATTAAATTTTTAAAGGATATTTATTGAAATATATGTAGCTTAGACCAGCTCTCAAGAATTGCAAAGCCGTTTGCGTGTGCCAATTATGCACATACTTAAAGAACATAAAGTATTTACACGTAACGGAAGAGAACTGCAGTTTTTCGTTATGTTGTATGCAATACTTACGATACGAAACTCAGTTAGACATGTCAAGATAGCGCAGTTCGTAGGATGTTTCTTCGTTTCCGTGAAGTGGAGAACCTTAAGTACTCACGGTGTGGATTCGATTTACTTCCGATTATATTTTTTTATATTCATTTTGGTGACAAAATAATAGTACCTAATTTATTTTACATTAAAATGTTTTTTAAAGGAAAAAAAATACGATAACATTCTTAACACAAATGTTAACATCGGATCAACACAAAATTAGTTTTGCCGCAACATAAACACTACATTAAAGTTGACAGTACAGAAAGGATATAATGATGATACTTTAATAATTTAATGTTACATTCACATATTAACTTAACAGTATTACGTTAACAGTAACATTAATTACTAACGGTTCACAGGTAACCCAGGTTCACAGGTAGTAACATTAGTACTGTTGTACAATGGCGGTTAGTTGTGAACGGTGATAATGTCTTGAAATGAAACTACCGTATTTAAATTTTAAAGCACAATATGAAAACTAAATGTATCCTAGACAAGCCCTTAAGCCTTGCAATGCAGTTTACATGTGCCAAATATGCATATGGGCCCTACTTATTTCTAGAGCATAAAGCATTTCCACATAACGAAAAAGAACTGTAAGTTTGTCGTTTAAATTCTGTTCAATACCTACAAGATGAAACAGGAACAGATATGTTAAAGTAGTGAAGTTGGTAAGGCGACGGGTTCCGTGAAATAGAGTGCATCAATTACTCCGGGCATGGGTGCGATACCCTNAGTAGTGAAGTTGGTAAGGCGACGGGTTCCGTGAAATAGAGTGCATCAATTACTCCGGGCATGGGTGCGATACCCCTATCATTTTTTTTTTCGTAAGTAATATTTCCTTTTGTGACAAAATGATTGTTTTTAATTTATGTTAAACTGCAACGTTAATTTGAAGAAAAAAAAATTTTTTTTTAAACACAAAATTTGTTTTGCAGCAACTCAAAAGTTGTCTTTCCGCAACACAAAATTTATTTTGCAGTAACATAAACACCACCTTAATGTTGCCAGTAAAGTAAGAAGGCAAAGTTGTCACAAAAGTACTTAATGATACGGTAACATTAAGAACTGNCTAGACAAGCCCTTAAGCCTTGCAATGCAGTTTACATGTGCCAAATATGCATATGGGCCCTACTTATTTCTAGAGCATAAAGCATTTCCACATAACGAAAAAGAACTGTAAGTTTGTCGTTTAAATTCTGTTCAATACCTACAAGATGAAACAGGAACAGATATGTTAAAGTAGTGAAGTTGGTAAGGCGACGGGTTCCGTGAAATAGAGTGCATCAATTACTCCGGGCATGGGTGCGATACCCTTATAATTTTTTTTTTCGTAAGTAATATTTCCTTTTGTGACAAAATGATTGTTTTTAATTTATGTTAAACTGCAACGTTAATTTGAAGAAAAAAAAAATTTTTTTTTTAACACAAAATTTGTTTTGCAGCAACTCAAAAGTTGTCTTTCCGCAACACAAAATTTATTTTGCAGTAACATAAACACCACCTTAATGTTGCCAGTAAAGTAAGAAGGCAAAGTTGTCACAAAAGTACTTAATGATACGGTAACATTAAGAACAGAATATTTTATTATATTAACAGCAGCATTAGTTACTGATGGCTCACAGATAAAAAAAATAATGATGTTGCAGTAAAATTAATACTGTTGGCACAACATTAGAATATTCCTGTGTAGTATCCATAAATGTTAAACCTAACACATTTCAATCAATGATAAGTAAAGTCACCTATTTTTCGCCTAAATATTTATGCGGAGACTATACTTCAATATCCTATTATGAAGGGTTGTTACATTTACCCGTAGAAAGTTTCAACCGTCAAGAATGAACGCCGAAAATTTCCATATCTGGTGATGAAATGGGGGCCTCATCGGAGCGGCGAGGGCCGCGTCTAGCTGNTTAACACATACCACCCCTACACACGCTGCAGCAGACGACTTCAGCCACCAGGGGACGGCGGTGTATTGAACTTACCAATAAGGAGAGATCGAAGTAACAAGTAATCCAGGAGTTTAGTATAAAAAGACATTTTGGGGGTTCGGGAAGCCAGACAGAACCTGTATTTGGGGACAGGCATTATGGGGGAGGGATGATGGAAGAAGGGTCAATGTTATGTATTTTGATACTTGTGGGTTTTAACTGTGTTTTAAAGGGGTTTTTGAGAAAATTGTTAAACAAACGTTAAAGATTTTTTAAAAATGAATGGCTGTGTGTGATAACTTTGTTGATTAAAGACAATAGTTTCTGTAACATTAATGAAATATATGAAAATATGAAAAACAAATTTTCTTGGGGTTATCCTTCATACACCACACTTAATTAGGGTTTGTACACCGCCTTCTGGTGGTTGTTTTTTTATCTGCTTGAAGTAAAAATAATAAAGGTTGAATTATAACAAAAAAAGCCAAAACCTGCAGGGAAGGAAGGGCGTACATCGCCTGTCTCATGCTTCTGAGGCTATCCGTTGTACTATGTGCACACTTGCAGTCGTCCATATGCAATTTACCGCCTGTCGTCGTGTGAAGGTTGGCTGCTACATGAGTGCACCAATCATAATTACTTTTCCCCGATATGACCGTCCGTGATTCACGGACAGAAAGATATGACGTATAAATATTCAAATGTTCCAATCACGAAGGTGGTTCTGAACTAAAGTGTTTTGGAACACAGCTTGTGCTAAAATATTTTTGCGAAAAACAGGTGCCCCTAATGATAAGACATGGAACTACTTTCCCTCCGCCATTACCAACTTAACTGAGCGCGTGCTACTCAGTTTGCCCATTATAATACATGCAGATAGAGAGAGTGACGTTTTTTTAGGTTGATCTCAAAAGTACTTAGTTTACCATGAGCATGCTATATATCGTTTTACTGTAGATTCGTTGCTCAACCGTTCATTCTTAAGGCTACCGTCTGCCTGGTGCTTGAACTGCGTTGCAAAGTGTCTGAAACACACGTTTTTACACGAAACTATTAATCGTGCATCCAATGTGCTGGTCTACGAAAGGAACATACAGTTCAGACTAGGGCTGTTGAGAACTTTCAAAGTGATACATATGCTAGAAATTTCAATTCAGAGTACTCCGAAACTGCTAAAAACTGTTTTTCAAATCGCTTTGTCTCAAAATATAAGCGTGATGTAAGTACAAACTACTCAAAGGCCCTGCACTAAACCTTTCTATACCATTTACACCAATAAAATACTGTAATAGTGCCACTGTTGAAAGTTACACCAAAATGCTGTTACTAACCAGCAACGTGTGAGGAACGCCGTTTCGCCAATCAGGGCCCGGCATCATACTTGCCAGCAGGCAGCCCAGCCAATAGGGAATCGTTCACAGCTCTCTGTAGCCAATCAGACACAAGGCCTGTTCCCAGATTGTCGCGCAGCCAATCAGTGAACAGATACGCGCTCATCAAAGGAACACCCACCGAATGTTGTCTCTGTGTACTTATCTACTCTGTGACGTTACTGAATACGCGAATTTCACCGCTCTAGTGTACACCCGAGTTTCTGCTTGTGTTGGAACGCAGTTATTAAGACACGCCCCCGGAAGACTTTCGACCAATCACGGACCTGCAAGTAAAGCAAGGACCGAACCCCGTGCTACGTGTTTTGGAGTTAAACTTGGACATGGGGCAACAGCCAACGAACTTACTGATGCTCGGATGCACAAAGAACTTTTGGAGCCTAACTTGTTGCCAAACGAACCCACTCGGTTTTCGGGTCTCTATATGATGCATTTTTTGTCTTCCTCCAATAGATATTTGTTGTTTTTTCCCGCCCACTGACGTGGAATAATTTCCGCTAAGTTTGAAAGATGAGTACTGAAAGCTGTTTGACAATAGCAGAATTGCTTGCGGGATGCGACTTCATTAAACAGGACGAAGTTGGAAGTTTGTAGTTCGAGACCGGGGAGGGAGGAGAGGCGCGTCTGTGAATGGCGCGGGAATATGCAAACGAAGTTTCGTTCGAATCGATGCTCTCGTTCAAGCGCCCCTGCCCTGAGGGCGGTCAGGGCAGTGCAGTCGCGTGGACAGAACAAAACAAGCGCGCAAACGAGTTTACGCGCCTCGTTTCACGTCGCGTTCGATTCCGAAAAGGGGGGAGGCGGAAATACAAAACAGCTGTTTTTGNGGGGGGAACGGGAGATCCCCAAGAATACTTGCCGACCAGCGGCATCGTCCGGCACGATTTCCACATGCGAAAATTCGGTGACCCGACCGGGGATTGAACCCAGTTTGCCTTGATGGGAGGCGAGCGGGCTAACTGCTCAGCCACCACGGCCCCAAGAGATCACGCTGCTCAATCACTATCCAGAGGACAGTCAGTGACCATACTCAGTGATACTCACTGATGACTATCGGCGGGAAAAAATTACAATGTCTCTAATGGAAATATTTACCTCGATGGACCATACATAGGAATGATGGTTAGATATGATGGTTTATAACGGGAAAAGTTGACTCTTTCCTAGAATTCAAAGAACTGTACACATGTCCGACAGTTTCCTTTTCTTATTGGCTGTCATGCATGAAAAGATACTATCCCATTTCACTGGACCAATGAGGATTCTCATACTATAAGGCAGAACGTTAGTGATTGGTCTACAGAACACGTTAGCCGAGTTAAAACCATATTCATCGAATCATGAAAGAATAAACTAGTTGTAGAGTGTTATATAATACGTGTTGGCTTAAAAATTTTTTCGTTATTTTCCATTATCTCTAGCCATACGTAAGGCCATCCGTTTTTCGCAAAGAGCTTCCACCACTAATTGTACTGCAAAACATGTTAGATTGGAACCAATTTCGCAGTTGTTGGATGATTTCTCTCTCACGCGTCCTCGGTGACTGCCAGCCATTAACGAACGGTCATTTCCGGGGTAATTTGAGTCTGATTGCACCAGTCGAGTATAAAATGTCTTCTCACGCAGACGTGTGGACAATAGCTAGGGACACCCACATTTTGCGAAAATAACTCTTCACGTGCTAGATTTCAATACCCTGCGGGCACACCAGCAGGGTTACTTTCTTTATTGGCGGCGTGTTTTTCTAAGAAGACATTTTCTTACTTTACTGGAAAATCACAATTAGGTTTCTCTGACTCTATATGTCTGTCATTCGCTGGCAGACATAACACGTATTTCGCCAAACGACGAAAGTATATCTGAGCGAGAGTGTTATAAAATACACCGAAGAGCCGAAAAGACTGGTACACCTGCCTAATATCGTGTAGGGGCCCCCGAGCACGCAGAAGTGCCGCAAAACGACGTGGCATGGACTCGACTTAATGTCTGAAGGTATGCAGGAGGCAATTCACACCACGAATCCTGCAGGGCAGTCCACAAATCCAATCTGCCCCAATTAGAGAAAGGGTTGCACGTCTGTCACGTTAAATGATTCTCGTCAGTCGTCGTTTATCCCGTTTGTTCACGATCTTTTTCCAGCCTCAGCGATGACGATGATGTGATGTTTTACCGGATTCCCGATATTCACGGTACACTCGTGAAATGGTCGTACGCGAAAATCCAAATTGTATCGCTACCTCGGAGATGCTATGTCCCATCTCTCGTGCGCCGACTTTAACACCACGTTCAAACTCATTTAAATCTTGATAACCTGCCATTGTAGCAGCAGTAACCGATCTAGCTGCCGACCGCATCGCGTTACTCTGATTGGTTCCATACCTCTGTTATTTGCATACGCAAGCCTATACCAGTTTTTTTGGCTCTTCAGTGTACAAATGGTCACGAAATCTTTTCGCGAAAACCAGGCGTCCATACTGATTGCCGTAGTTTTAGGATTTTATGTTCAATAAAAAAAAATTGAAAAAAGCTTTTTATCCATGTTTATGTCAGTGCATTTGGTGGCTATTCCTGTTACCATCTTCTGCCACCCTGGTTAAATGGTTATCTCGATGGACCTACGTTCGGTTCCTGGCGGAGTCCCTGCGGATTTTTCGTACGTTGGAAACTTTGTGGACGTTACCTATTGACCAGCGGGTTTCCTCGTGGTATTCCAGTTTAGCCCACAGTTGCATTCCGTAGCCCAATTCTCTCCTCAACTATTTTAATTCCACCTGCTGACTCATGCTTCCTCCTACGGAAGGACGGTATCTGAAAACAAGAAGCCAAATGATTGGTATAGTTTTCCCAAATACTGATGGAAGTCTGGACTCCAGATGTACGGACAAGAGTATCTGATTTGACGATTACCCTTATTTGACATAAGTGGCTGGACCTGGAATTTCATCTTTTGCAGGTACGAGTTGGAGTTTCTATGTAGGTTTTAACCCTTTCAATTATGATGGTCTATATAGAATGTACCAGGAGGACAGGACATTATTTCCGGAAGGTCAAGGACGAGGTCATTATAAGCATTTAAGTCCATATACATACTTGCCTATGTCAAGTGGTTCCCAACATAGATCCGTACACGTGTTTTGAAATTGGCGCGCAATACATTCAATCTCTCCCAGCCGTCGTTACGTCACTCACCTCCGCCATGATGCTTGTTGCGTGTTGTATCAAGCAGACGTGATACAGTCGCCTAGTTTGAATGTGCATTTGTTTACTAAAAATGCGATGTAAGCTGTTCACGGTAAAGCGAGCACTTTCGAGGCCATAGTTGCTTTTTTTATTTCAGTCATTTGTTTTCATNTGCATTTGTTTACTAAAAATGCGATGTAAGCTGTTCACGGTAAAGCGAGCACTTTCGAGGCCATAGTTGCTTTTTTATTTCAGTCATTTGTTATCCTTTAACCATATTTGAAAATAAATATTGACATGTAAGTAATAAACACGGTGTGCATATTCCACCGAATTCGTAAGTTAACCTCTAAGGCTAAAATATAATGTATTTATTGACTATTATTCCGAATGAGAAGGCTTTGAAAAGTGCTCACTTTACCCTGAATAGCCTATACTTTAATTCGCACGCACGACACTCAGATACGTTGCATTTTTGCGGCTTCTGCGATGGTGCTGCGCCCGCCGCTGTTGAACTATACCTTCGGCGCATCCCCACAACGAAGGTTCCAGATCGTGGAGTGTTTTCCAGAGTGTACGGCGCAGTAAGCGAAAATGGTGAGCTATACAGTGCTTGTCTGGTATCAGAACGACGCCGTAGACACGACGTGTAGCCCGACGAACACATCATTGTCGTGGTTCAGCGTAGCCGCACAACCAGCGTGCGTAGACTTCCCGCACATCTCCGTGTTTCCCGAGTCCCCATTGGCCCTTTGATACGCAATAGTAGTATCGTGCACGCATGATCGCCTATAGCGAATTACATGAGCAGAATTTGTTGAATTACAGAAAACCGCATAGTTTTTCCACGAAAACCAAGAAAATTTATATTTAAAACTGCGTATCAAATGACTGCTCTTTAGTAATTAAATAATGTAAGAAATTATTCGCAAATTTACTATATGAGTGTATACGTAGCATGAGAAAGCGTGAATGGTAAAGTTAATTCCCATGCATTCATGCAAGCGTTCCAACATTTGCTCAGGAAACAGTCAAATGCGTAAGAAACAGCCCAAATTTGTATATTTATGACGCTAAATATTCCATATTTGTAGCCAGATGTGTGGTATTATTTCCATACGAAATATGTGTTAAAAACTTCCCATTTAGTACAGGAAGTTGGCCAGAAATTATGTTTACAGTGTAATGTAACACGTTGAAGTTTGATTTCCTGTAACGTTTGCCGTTTTGAAAAAACGATCGCTTGTTAATCCTGTGTGGGGAAATATTACGGAATCAATGAGACGATAAGAGCAATGACTGCTCACGCCACTGTTAGGAATTTACGGAAATATTGAGTAAATACACCGGAAACGGATTCCGTAGCGACGAAAAACGGAGGTGAGTTACGTAAATACAAATTAAGGAAAGTCTATGTATATTACATAGGTTCGGTTTTCGGGGACGAAAAATGCCGTGCATTGACGAAGGTAATTTTTTTCGCCACTGTAACCGGAAAATCATAGTTTCTGCGGCAGCTAGGATATCCGCGCCTCGTAGAACTATTCCTTCAAATGTCAAAATGTAGCAGCATGTGTCTGTAACAGTTAGCAACTTCTAGAACACATAAACATGACTCAGAAGTGAAAAATTTGCTTAGGTGAACCTACTAGAATTACGAATGTTATACAGCGTATAATCATAAGAAAGTCGTACGCGCGAGAGAACCAGCCTCCGTGGCGCAGGAGTCCTTAGTTTAAGTCCTGGTCAATGCATGGATTGTAGATTTGTGTACATAGATCTCAATCACACTTAGAGGGTAAAAGTCAACAAACATGGACACATGTCATATATGTATCGGTCAAAAAACTAAAATATTAATTAAAAAATAGTGTTTGCAGACACCAAATTCGAAACATTTGATTCTGATTCAAATCTCACTACTATATAAAATATTTTAACTTTTTACCTATTCTTTTTTTATACAGAGTATAACACCCGCAAAAACCAAAATAAAAAGTTTTTTCGTTACTTTTTTTTAACTGGTAGTACAGAAATACAAACTAGCAAATTTACGTATAATTTTCGGGAATCGACGAAAAGTTTTGTAAAATTTGCTGAAAGTCCGTTTGGAAAAAAACAGTGTGTCAATAAATTGATGGACAGTCCTGAAGAAAATGTTACCAGAGAACTTTTCCGTAAAATGAAGGAAAATACATTTTTTTAAAACAGCATAGTCTGTTTTGTGGGTCTGCAAAATTTCGCGGACCCATTTGAGGACAGATTCTCTCCAGAGGACGCCGAGTCCACGGCAGACCTGGAAAACAACAAGAACTGAGGCCTTGTTCGAATTGGCCATTTCAGTATTTAGTAACGTTCAATTCTGACGACGTCGACAGTCACTTGTTCAAAGACGGTTGCGATTTGTTAATGTTGTATTTTTTTTTTAAGTTTCGTTACATACTAATCTAAATACTATGATACCACATTGAGACTATTCGTGGTTTCATCACACTTTTTGAATCAAACCTTTGAAAAAGCACCGCAAGTATTACGTGTCTGGTTACTTCCTAAATATGTCCGTATCACAAGCGTTTTATACTTGTGTTAATATAAAAGTAACTTTTTTTTTAATAAATTCAACTTTTACTTATAATTTATTTATAAATTATGCTATTTAATCTAAGTTATTATGAATAAAAACCTGGAGAAAATAGGCGTATTACTAATGTCCAGCATTTGTGTCATTTTCTAAACTTTGGGTACACGAGGCGGAAGAATATCCTGCAAGTGGCACTTTAGCAGGACTTTAGAAGTTTGAAGTAACCGAGTGTGGGCTATACGTCATCAATTTACTCAACTAATTCCGGTCACGTGTTCTTTAAGGCCCCCGTCTACCTACAGCAAATTTTCCGTGTTTGAGGCCAAGAATCGCATGAGCGATAAGGGCGACACTGCCACGCGCATCAAGTGCGCCTTCGCCCCTAAACTCAAGGTTCTGAACTGGCGTGCAGTGTTCTAGTGAAAAAATATGGGCGGTTCTTTACAGCGAGGTCTTGAGAGCCAGTGATGGTGAAGCGAAGTGGTATGGAGCAGCGCCGGAATGAAGAGGTTCAGGAAACGGGAGATCTCCGAGAAAAACCGGCCAGCCAGCGGCATCGCCCAGCACGATTCCCACTTACAAAAATCCGGGAGTGACCCAGCCGGGGGATTGAACCCGGTTCGCCTTGATGAGAGGCAAGCGCGCTAACCGCTCAGCCACCGCGGCCCCAGTGTTCTAGTCCCACTGCGTGTACCTACTTCCAGCGGTGACGCTGTTGTTTTATTGGTGGCAAATCTGCACGAAGGTTTAGTGCAGGGCCCTTGAGTAGTTTTGTATGGCTCTGACGTGCATATTCTGAGATACAGCGCTTTTAAAAGGCCGTTTTGGAGTTCTCAAAAATTGTGTTTCTACTGTGCGTGAAATTGTGAAAGTACTCAGCAGCCCTCGTCTGAATAGTGTTTTCCTTTTATGGATCAGTACATTGGACGGACGTTTAATGGTGTCGTGGGTAAACGAGTATTTCAAACACTCTGCGACGCAATTCAAGTGCTAGGTAGGTGGGATCCTTAAGTAAACTGCAAGTGCCAATCCGAACACAGTCTGAATCTTGTGCTGCACCGTACGCGATCAAACCGAGGCAGCGACCAACGAACCAACTGCTGGGGATCTATCACACAGAGAAAAAAAAACAAAGAAAACTAAAACGTACTATTTTATCTGTTTCGATTGAAAGGGCTAGTAAATAAAAATAATCTCTCTCTTTTTTTTTCGTGTGTGAGCAGCGGTATTTGGAAATGACCTGTCCAGTGAACGACCGCGAGTACTGGGGAAAGAATATATGTCCAGCCTTCATTTCAGGCATTGAAGATGTTTCATTAGTAATTCACGTGATGACAGAGCTGTTTGATGGAACCGGTCGAGCCCGATGGTCGCGG
>NQII01000012.1:1077009-1089296 GCA_002778355.1 Clitarchus hookeri
GGGGGGGGGGGGCAGCCGAACCCTTTTGTCGTCGGCTCCCGCTGACCCGTTTAGCGGTCGCCCAGTTACGCGGCCCGATCCGGATTTCCCGTGCGTATTTAATGCGCCGGATCAAAATCCTTCTCTCGCGTCCATCGGGACTATCGTACTCTCATCAACTGCGCAGATTAAAAAAAAAATTACCTGTATCTTCCGCTTTTATTTTTTTTCGGGCGTGTGCATGGAGAATGAATACATGAACTCCTTATCAATAAGTCCCGAATGTATAAATGTCAAATAGGGATGCTCCAAAACAATTTAGTTTCCAAGTGCAGGTGCTTATACATCGCGAAAATATTTCATCCAAACACTAGAGACATTTGACGACTAGGCTAAACTCGGCAGTTGTTTTCACATCCCCGGTGCTGTCACTTGTTCATTGGCCGGTGCCTTCGTGATGAGCGCTTCGTCTTGTCTATGCGCTGTTCACGGTAAACTGAACACTTTTGAGATTAATATTTGAAAAAAAAAAAAAAAATCACTTCCCGTAATTATATAATGGATGTTCGGAAACTAAATGCCTAAACTCCAGACATAGTTTCATCGGACCAATAGTAACACAAAAATTGTATACACTTATCTCCTAAGACTTATTTTTATATCAATTAATTGTGTTCAAAATATCGGTTGCAGAACAAGGCGGTGCGATCATGCGTGAATAACAGGTTGCATATGTCGCAGGCGCGCGGAATGAAATTGTAACTTAAGCAACGTCGCGCGCCTACTTCCTATGCAACGTACCATACATGCGTGATCGCACCGCCTTGTTCTCCAGGCGTTGTACGCCTCAACTTTGAACACAATTATTTGTTATAAAAATGCGTATCCTGATACATGTGTATAGGACTGTTGTGTCACTATTGGCCGAAAAAAAAACTCGGTCTACAATTTTGGCACTGAGTTGAAGAACACTCTGTATGTACACTGAAGAGCCAAAAAAAAAAAAAAACTGGTACACCTGCCTAATATTGTGTAGGGCCTCCGCGAGCACGCAGAAGTGCCGCAAGATGACCTGGCATGGACTCGACTAATGTCTGATGGTATGCAGGAGGCATTGAAATCTGCGTCAATTTGAGAAAGGGTTGCACGTCTGTCACGTTTAATGATTCTTGTCAGTCGTCGCTTGTCTCGTTATTTCGCGATCTTTTTCCGGCCGCAGCGATGTCGAAGATGTGATGTTTTACCGGATTCCCGATATTCACGGTACACTCCTGAAATGGCCGTACGCGAACATCCAAATGTTATCGCTACCTCAGGGATGCTATGTCCCATCTCTCGTGCGCCGACTATAACACCACGTTAAAACTCACTTAAATCTTGATAACCTGCCGTTGTAGCAGCAGTAACCGATCTAGCTGCCAACCGCATCGCGTTACTCTGATTGGTTCCATCCCTCTGTTATTTGCATACGCACGCCTATACCAGTGTATTATAGTGCGCAGTAACATGCATGCTTCCAGTTAAGTTGGCAGCTAAGAAATAAAAATTGGTTCTAGACTAGACGTTTTATTCTGTGAGAAATATTCAATTTTATGTCAAGGGAGGTTAGTTTTTAATATTTTATTCGCATTATAGAAAGAATTTCCACATAAGTAAATAATTTACATGTATAAAGTTCCGACGAATAAAGTGATCAGGCTCATGGCAGTATTCAATTTACGTATTTTGGAAGGGTAGAGTGTAATCTGAGAAGTAGGTCCTACGCAGGGCTCTCAATAGTGCTGAGTTTACGGCGAACCGTGTATACTAAGTCGTAGGTAATTCTCTCGGTCGCTTTATACATGCTTACCACTGGTTCCCAATCCTGCAGGGCATGCCAGGAAACGAGTGAAGGAAAGTACTCGTATGTGGGGCTTGACGTCCTGTCATCAGCCAGGTCATCAGAGACGGAGAAAGTTGCTCAGAGAACCAGGAACTGCGGAGGAATCGGCCATGGACTGAAGCAAGAAACCATAGCAGGATTTGCCAGCGGTTATATCGGGAAACCGTGGAAAACCGAAATCAGGATGGCCGGACCGGCATTTAAACCGGGTTCTCCCGGATGAGCGGCCCAACCAAGGAAGTGACGATTAGGTATACAATTGTTTAAATTCTCTCCTAGCGTCGCTTTAACCGGCGAAATTTCTGAGACTACACATACATATCACAAATACTTTTTCTAACTTCAAGTTCGCTGCATACCTGGTGCTTGAATTGCATTGCAGTGTGTTTGAAATGCGGGGTTTTTTTTATTGACCATTAAACGTGTCCCCATTATACCGATGCACGGAAAGAAAACACACGTAATGCGAGGTACGTATAATACTCTCAATATATATATCATGTGCATTGTAACCACTATTTCCGAGACTTCCAACGACTTTTTCACACTGCTTTATCTCATAATATCCTGGTTGGAAACATGGGATACTACACTCTTTAGAAAATGCTTTGCACCGCCTGTAATTTGTCGAACATGAAAGATGCTATTTGGGAAAGTCAACGCATTACATAAAGACATTCGTCAAATCTGGCGTTGCTATTCTTTGTGTGTGGTGTGCATTTCCATGCCATATATTTTCTTGGACAGTGCGAAACCTAGTAACCCAGAAATTGCGATGGTGAAAAACTTTTTTTTGAGGTGTGTATTATAGAGACCTGCGTTGAAACTTTCTACGCACTTTCCAACAATAAGATGATAGGGTCTCCGTTTAAAGTCTCATAGGTGCACGCAGCACGATGAGAACACTGCGCCGCTGGTGCAGCGACTTGTGCGTTGGAGCGAATGCGCATTATGAGCGCCTGTCAGTGTAGTCCTTATCGCTCCCTCGCATCCCTGCCTCAAACGCACTAAAAAAAACCTCCAAGTAGGTGGCACCCCTTAACGTTTGCACATATTTATATACATCCATGATAAACTAGAAACGAAGTGCCTATAACCACCACTACGTTAACACCCATTCTGTTGAGTGTAGTGGAGAGATTTATGCTGGGCGGCTCTTAACATCGAGGGTATCGAGAGCCAATAAGGGGGAAGCGAGGTGAGTGTGGAACATCGCTGGAATGAAGGGGCAAGGGAAACGGGAGAACCCCGAGAAATCCCGCCTACCAGCGGCATCGTCCGGCACGATACCCTCGGGCGAAAATTCGGGAGTTTACCATACCGGGAATCGAACCCGGTTCGCCGAGGTAGGAAGCATGTAATCTGACCACAACGCCACCGCGGCCCCCACCACATTCTCTTGAGATCTGTATTCCCAATTACCAACCCATTTTAGTACAATCTTCCCTATATGCGCATATTGTGCTGTACAACACTCGTTATAGGCTAGTCTCAGCGAATTGTCTGCTTAGCTTAATTGCCCCCACCCCTGATGCAATGGTATTGGAACAGTGTGGTGGCGGGGAAAGAGGGGCATTTGTCCCTCCCTAAACATCATAAAATTGTGTCACCGACTCCAAAATGGGGGCGCCACAAGGATCCAACACTAGATTTTTTTTTTATGTTTCAATAAATTATTAGTTTAAGAAACTCGAAGTCATGAATTTTGGATACTTCGATGGTTCCCAACAGGGATAGCTATTTTATGCATGCAAACATCACTGAAGTTTAATAAATCGATAATTTTTGTGTTTTATATTATGTAAATGAGTTCAGACTACACTTTAAGAATATTCTGGGAACTAGGACCCATGGCGCAACGCGGCATTTAGTTGAAATTTCTGGGCATTGGCCTACGACCCTATAAATAATTTAGTGGCCGAGGGCCGGCAGTCTTTTGGTAGCCTCAGGCTGGGTGCGGTAACTGGCCAAAATCTGGTGCGGCATGGGACATCTGTGAAGAAGACAGAAGACGGGAGATTGCGAGACGACAGCGGACGAGGTGTTTGTGGTGTGGACGAACGAGAGGGCGTGATAATGGACGAGTGAAGGCTACTTTGAATGAGGGCGATATTGGAACCCTCAAATATGGACATATAACTTATAAAGTAATTCAATAGATGTTGATACACTGCCCATTGTGACTGATGTTAGTTTTTTAAATTTATTTATTTATTTGAGGTAATTGTTAATTGTACTAACTGAACTTATTAATTGTGAGTATCGAAAGAGATCAATTTATTGTGAGACATTGAGAAGAGAGTATTTCCTTTTTAATTATTGTAAATAAATTAGGAATATATAGTTAACTATTTTATTAAATGAAGACCTCCATCCCTTAAAGAAACTGGTTTTGCTCATTGACTTTGACAAATTGTAAGAATATTGATTTCTGACTACTCATAATAAAGAAATGTTCGTGACAACACAAAATTATGTCAAAATGTCATGCTGTACAATTAGCCATCAGAAAAATTCGTTTCGTTTATTACCTTGGTCACATCAAATGACTACTCAGTGTTTACTCTTTAGTGCTTGCCAGTCGTTAGTGGCCTTCAGCTTATCTTGGCAGTATACCTGAGAGAGCTGTGAGCCTGCTGTTTTACAGAGAGGGGAGTTATATAGGTAGGGGCAGTGATATTTCGCGAAAAGATTTCGAGACACGATACAGTCCAAAGCACTGTAGGGTCGTCCAGCTTCTTTGATTGGCTAAAACATGTTCTGGCCCATGTTAACAGTTTGCGCACGAATCACGAAGGTTCAGTGTCGGAGTTACTTAGTGCTGAGTGGCTTGGTCAAAGACGGACACGGCACCAGCAGCCAATGGAGGTATAACAACAGCTGAGGTGTGTTTATAGTATTGAAGTCTACTGTGTGCTCAGATTTTTACGCGAAAAGTCACTGGCCCTATGTGTAGGATATTCGCAGTAAATTGGCCACTTTTAAAGACCGTACTTAACAGTTCCTTTCAATTTATTTTTGTGCTTTCGCCAATTGTTGACATAAAAATTTCAATGGGACTAATGCACACAGTGGACTCTGAAAAAAGTTTGTAATTTTTACTAAGAAGTTGTTTGTAATTTTACAAATGTTTATAACTGTACAATCATATCTCTTGCAAAATTACTCGTTTGCAAAACTACAAGAGCCGTGTTTGCAATAGACCTGAAGAAATGCTTGTATTGTACTGGACCACATCCACGAGCACAAGCAAAGTGGTGGACACTCAACAACGAAAAACCGTATATAGCTGTTTGTGCGAAAACTAGGGGTGATGTAAAGTGTAGTTGCGTGCAAAAAGAAATGTACTGCAGATTTGAATAACGCAAAACATTTAAAACCACTCAAATAATGACAATAAAACGTCAACAATTTTAAAAACACTTGACGCCATTACTCATTAACTGTTAATATTAATGTTTCATATCTCCTCAGAACTCTTAAAATGAAATAAATGCGTTTTTCTTAACGGAGTAACTCCAGCAATATTTTGTTGGTGTTTGATGTTATATTTACTACAAAAGTAATAACGAAGTTCGCAAGTGAAGTTGGTCATATGGTAAGTGGTGTGGGATGGTAAGGCCAAGCATATGAGTGCTTGTCTCCATCCTGGCCTCGTTTTACTTATTTTCTTTTTCTTTAATTATATTTTTTAATATTTGTTTCCCCATTCTCTTTTAATAATTCATCAAGTTGGTTTTCTAGGAAAAAAAAACTCTTTTATGTCCACTTCTCAACAATATAAGATATAATATAATTATTATAATTGTAATATTACAAATATATGTTTTGCAGGTTTTACAAGAAAACAGCTTGTAGTTCTACAAAAGATTTTCTTGGCAACTAGGTTTCCAAGAATTTTTCTTGTGAAAGTACAAAATAATTTTTACCGTGTGTATATACTTTATATAGCTCTGAAAAGTTGACGTCTGAGACGACAATAAAATATATTTTTTTGGTTATTTTGTTATACGTGCTTGGGAGAGTGGTGGCTCTCAAGACCTCGATGTAAGGAGCTGGTGAGGATGAAGCGAGGCGAGTATGCAGCAGCGCTGGAATGGAAGGGCGGGGGGAAACGGGAGATCCCCGAGAAAACCCGCCGACCAGCGGCATTGTCCGGCACGATTCCCACATGCAAAAATCCGGGAGCGACCCCGCCGAGAGTCGAGCCCGGTTCGTCTTGGTGGGAGACGAGAGGTCTAACCACTAGAACACCGTGGCCCCTCCACTCCACTTGTGCAGACGAGCCGAGCAAGAGCACGAGTTCCGACTGTGGCGGCAGCCAATGAGTAAACGATATCTGCTCGTCTGGTGCCGCTTTATGGCGTGAAATGATTGGGTCTCTACCCACAAGAAAATAACAGCTCCTCCATTTCATGCGTGTTTATTTAAGTATTCTGTGCACGAGAGGTGTGAATAATAATATCATCGAATCGCTTACACCGGGAAAATTTCGCAGCGTCAATTGCATGGAGAATAGACTCCACTACGCATCCTCGGCATTCAACTGTTTGTTCATTGGCTGCTGACCCAGATAGTGGCAAATCAGCATACAGTCGGGTATGAAAATTCTGAACTGAAACTTTTCAAATTTGCTATAACACAGCAAACAGCAGTACTGTACACTGCGCAGGTGTTCCATACAACAGCAATTGACTTCACAGGTACGCATTTTGTCAGGACGGCCACAAACACTAATTACGTCATTTGCCACGAATTGACTTAACAATATAAACACATCTCCAATGGAACAATTTTCTTGGTTGTTGGTTTGTTCTCTTTAATATTCTCCAACGCTTCAAACCAGCGTCACATAACTTATTTATTGCATAGACTCTACACCGTCTTTCACACCATGGACGACTTACAATATCCTCCGAACAAGCCGAGTGTGGTCTGTTCGCGGTTTCTTCGCACTTTACGAATCAAAACTTTGGAAAAATCCCCCCCTTGTATGCCGTGTTTGGTTGTCTCCTAAATATATCTTGAATAACAAGGGTTTTACACTTGTTTTAGCATAAATGTAGCTTATTTGTAGTTAAACTGAACTTTTACTTATGTTTAAACTTTAAATTTTAATACCGGTATATAATTTAAAACTAATATGAATTAAAACAGGGAGAAAATAGCTGTGTTGTTAATGCCCAGTAAGAAATAGTTCTTGTGCTGAATATCATTACATTGAGTTCGCACACGTACGATGCGTCGTCACTTTCCAGATGCGGTTAAACTTTGTTTGCATGAGGCGGAGGAATACCACGAAGTAGAACTTAAGCAGGGCTTCAGAAAAGTTGGAAGTAACGGCGTATGGACTATAGAACGGGAGTCGGTGTCTGTTTTCTTGCAAGTTGGCGGTCAATCTGGGTGTGTCAGAAATATTGTGATCCAATTGCAAGAGAGGCGGGCAATTCGCGGGTTAATTGATGGTCAGGCTAACCTCGATTGGCACTAACGTTTCTTTTCTTCGGCTGGCGCTCTCATGATGAACTGTTTGTCCTATCCTAGTTGTTACAACAGATACTCGAGCTGTTTTTTCGAGCGAAGGCAATCAAATGAGACGGTTGAACCAACAAAATATTTTGTTTAACAGTCTGATTTATTTCGGTCCAACTCAATAATTCTTTTTAATTCAAGCTTGCATTTTGTAATTTCGTTGTATTTCAAGCTTGGTTTGCTCAACAAGATGATTTGTTGGGACAACTTAATATGTTTTCGGTTATATGCGAAGAAGTGTTTTGTTGGCTGTTCTGTCAGTACAACTCGCTCTTCCGCATACACTCGTAACGAATGAAATGACGCAGAACGGGTGAGATGAAGGTCAGCGCTGCGCAAGTCCAGAAACTACCACCAATACCGACATCGTCTTTCCTCGGGCACTGCTATTGGTCGCGGCTCACACACCACCTATCTTACAATTGGTTGCTTCTTGTGCCATGGATATACTGACTCATTTTCCATACATTACAAGGGGTCAATTGGTATACGAAATTCATGAGTGCTTTTCGCACTACACATTTTATTTTTTTACAACACCAGAAAAAGGGAAAAGAATTATTACGTTAAGGTGTTAACTAACATGCCTATTTATTGTAACGACCAGATAAAATAAAAGTAATTTCGCCTTCCTTTTCGCTTCACAATAGTTCTAGCCCATGTACAGCTATTCTCGCTGAAGTACGGGGAACTTCATGAGTCACAGTTTAAAATTTCCATATTCCTAGAATTCGTACCGTTAGCTACGCTGCCATGTCCACCTCCCGTTTATCATGTATTGCCTGTGAACCGTACGTAATGACTAAAATTGAGACAGAGAGCGAAGAAAATTGTTTACCATTTCCTTAACGTAAATATAATTTGTTTCGTATTATTGAACAAAAGGACGACGCAAATGTGGAAGGAAATTTCCGTAATTTGCCAGTGTGTGTGTGTGTGTATTATATGCACATAGTAGGGCGGTGTTCGAATTTGCAGATTTGGTAAACTAAATGGTAACGTTGTTTTAATAAATTTTCTTGCAAAATACTAGTGCTCTAAATTTAATTCTTAATTATAGTAATAATATTTCACGTGAAAGCTATTTCTTACTAGCCATTACCAACACACCACTTCATTCGGTAATTTCAATTTATATTGCTATTTTCTATTTAAAAAATTAATTGAGGAAATTCAAAATGGAAAACTGTAAGCCAATGTCAACCCCCATGGACCTGAATTTTAATGCTAAAATTTTTGAAAATAAGGAGTGCCAAACAGATCAAAATATTGAAAATGTATGTAGACAAATGATAGGATGCTTAATGTATGCTGTCTCAGGCACAAGACCAGATATGTGTGTTGCTGTTTCTATATTAAGCCGATACCAAAACAATGCAAACGATGTACTGTTAACGGCTTTAAAAAGGGCATTAAGATATGTAAAACATACTATTGATTATAAATTGGTTTATAAATGTAATCATTCATCGCTAGTGGGTTACTGCGATGCTGATTGGGCAGGAGATCTCAGAGATAGAAAATCTACCACTGGCTATTGTTTCATGTATTCAAATTGTTTGATTTCATGGTGTTCGAAGAAGCAATGCTCTGTAAGTCTCTCATCAACTGAGTCTGAATACATAGCAATTAGTATGGCAGCTAGTGAAGCATGTTGGTTACAAAATTTGTTAAATGATTTTAGGGTAAAAATTGTCGACCCGACTACAATTTTTTGTGACAACCAGTCCGCAATATCGGTTGCAAATACAAGTAGTGTTAAGCGGTTAAAACATATCGATATAAGATTTCACTATATTAAAGAATTAATAATAAAAGGTAGTGTGTGTCTGAAATATGTAAAAACTGAAGAACAGTTAGCTGATATGTTTACGAAAGCCCTAAACAAAGAGTTAATTTTTAAATTCACTAATCAGTGTGGAGTAACCATGTAAATTTATTTGTGTAAAACTTAGGTAAATATTGCATTGAGGGTGGGTGTTGTAATATAATATACAATGCAATATTAACAGTTTTTATATTCTTAAGATGGCAATACTGTAAACAAATTATTAGCTATCAAGCTACCGTTGTTGTGTCATGGCGCTATGTGCCTTGTTGAAATTATATTGTTCTTTCTTAAAACTAATAAATAATTTATTCAAGTGATCCGGTGTATTTCTTTATAAAACCTACAAATACATATTTAACTCCTCTTATAAGTATTACTGACGCTCTGACTACTCAATGCATTTACTGTTAATTACTGTTAGTTGAATACATCGTTTTAACATTTAGTATATTCAGAACTACAAATAAAGTTTATATTAGTGTAATATAATAATGTTAGTAGCAAATTAGTTATGATGAAATGTTACAACAACTAAAATACCAATGTACTGAAAAATGCCTCCACTATGGAAAGCACATGTGCCTTAACGAATTAATAGGATGGAACCACATATTTGAAATTTTCGTGTTAATGAAAATTCATGGGTTTTCTTGTTGTTCTAGTTCCATATTTCTTGATGGTATACCTATTGGTTTTATTTTTATAATTTTATATACGGTCTACTTAAACGAATGCATATTTTTACGTTTTACCACTTTCTTTACAATCAACAGAGATTTTTAAGCTAAAGTAGGCCTGCATACATAGAAGTCACCTGCTAAGTAACGGAGTTCATTTAAGTAACTTTCAGAATAACGCCCTGTTGCATTTACTTTGAAAGTAAAGAAAAGTATTTGAAGTTACCGTATTCACTGAAGTAACTTAACTTGAGTTAAATTCAAAGCGTAACTTTCCCTAAACTTGCCCTGTGTACTAGGTTGCACGTGATTGGTGAGGTCTCATTCTACACGAGTATTCCTGGTTCACAGACATGCAGAGCGTGTTGCGAAACGAGTGGCTCAGCCACAAATGTAACGAGAACGCACAAGTTTTTAAAGTATACCCCAGCACCACTCGAACTCTCTAAACGCGAAAGAACCTGGAATGCACACAGGTTTAAAGCCTTATCCTGAAATTTACTCGCGAAATTTCCCGGGCCTTGTGAATCGCCGGCTGAAGTTAATCCGTCCCGACTCGTTGCAGCGTGATCGAGGACATGTTGCACGTGAAGTGCATTCATAGTCAGCGCTGTACGCAACCAGAGAACAGCGGGATGTGTTTTGGCCGTCTCCCCTGCGAGAAGTCTGCTTCGTGGGAGTTCCTACACCTCTCGTGTCTCAATGTTTAATACTGACGTCGACGAGTGCGCAGTTCTTTGCTAACTGGTTGCGAGATGCGAGCTCGATACAAGCACAGCGCCCGCCAACAAATCAAACAATTGCAACACTTCAGCTCGTTAATAAACCCCAGACAGAACGGGTAAAGTTTTTTTGAAATATGGCTCGTGCAAACTCCTCTGCAGTTATCAGCAGCTCTATTCCAAGTTTTTCGAGACGCTGTACCCGATTGTGAATTTAAGATTTTCGTAATATTTCCCGTGTTTAGTATCCTAGGCTAAAGAAGACTTCTCGATTCTCGTGAGGAAACTATCGAGAGCCCTCGACAGCTAATGTATTGTCAAAATCTGCTTTCCCGATCGGGAAGCAGTTTCAACACGCCGGGTGAGAAGCATGGTGGCCGTATTTATTGCAAACGGGCATAAACTTTATCGTTACGTACTTCTTAAACTTAGTACATCAAATAAAAGGTTATAAAACATGTGGACCATTATTAAATGTATCTAATTTTACTAACACATGCTCGCAAGTGTAAATGTTATATTTTGGTATCATGAGCCTAATTTGCAAATGTAGAAATGGCCGAATGGTTATGTCGCGGGGCTTCTTAGTACATATATAAGTATGTTTTGGGTTCGGTGTTCGGCTGACTTTTTTTTTTACTTTTCATAATAATTTAGAAAACAATTTTATTCCTGCACGCAATAATCAAACTAATTAAATGGTCAGCTTCTGTCATTCTTATGAACAAATAAATAGGTTACAAGCTTATATGTACGAAGCACTTTAAACCACTAGTAGAAACGGAAATTCTTGCTTTCCTACAGTAAAGAATTATGCACTTTTTATTACTTAAGATTTGTTGTTTAGGCATAACGCAATTTCCTAGGCCAAATGTATTACTGTAATTATTAAAACTGCATTTTACATATTGTCTTCTATATATTTCGTTACGTACATCACAGTGAAATTTATTTAAATGGACTTTTAAACTACTGCGTAACGAATTATCTCATCTTTTAGCACTCTTTTTTGTATGTGAAACAGTGTGTCCCTTTAAAAGGAGAAATGTTCCAACTGCCAACCTGTGTATACAGCACATTAACCATTCACCGTATCGCCATTTTCCTCAGCCAATATTCTAACCACACGAGGAGATAGTGGCCATGTCGATAAACCTCGCTCTAAATATCCCGCGTTACGCACTGATAAATGGGATAGTACTTGTTTTACATAGGAAAATGTATAAATAATAAATATGTGTATGTGCAGTTTTCTGCAACTAACCACTAAAAATGCACAGTTTGTAAGAATGGTATTAACTTCGTCATATATTATTGCAGGCACAGTGTGTGAGTTCGCCGCGTAAGCTGCTTGAACACACGCGAGGGAGATGAAGAGAGAATGTAGGGGNGGGGGGGGGGGGGCCGGTAAACCCGAGCATTGGCTAGGGACCATAGTGCGCTTACAATACCCATTTGGAACTAATTTGCTCCCCATCGTTTCGAACGGCTTCTCCCGATCGCCAGGAGCGTTGAATGTCGAGATCGACGTCGAGACCTGACGATAGGCTACGCGGGAAACGTAGAACACAGCCCCAGGAGCCCCTGAGGCAGTTGCGGAGCTGCCGATGTCATGGGAAGGAGGTGGGCGTGGGGATTGTTTTCCGCCGAGACGAGCTGACGTC
>NQII01000012.1:1089489-1136106 GCA_002778355.1 Clitarchus hookeri
CCTCCCCGCCACCGCGTCTCGCGAAGGCAGAGCAACACGTGAGCTCACTGCCATTTGACAGAAAAGGTTGCCGTGGACGATGAGTGGAGACTGCTGCTGTTTGGAAACGGGCCCTCCGTACCTAGAGATAAAGCACACTTAAGCACACACAGACGAAGCATCCGCTTATATTGCGAACTGCAGCCGCATGCGCCACCGAAATGGCGTCACTGGCCAGCAATATGTCGGAACGCCGTTAACCAATCAGCTGCTGGCATCCTACTCCCCAGGAGGCAGCCCAGCCAATAGGGAATCATACGCAGCATGCTGTGGCCAATGAGACACAAGGCCCGGTCGCACATTCTCCCGCAGCCACTCTGTGGATGGGTACGCGCACATCAAAGGAACCGCCACATAGCTCCCTCCGTCTCTGTGTATTTATCTTATATGTACTAGAGACCCGGGCATTTCGCGGATTCATTCGGCAACAATATAGAATCCACAGTCCTTGGTGTATTCGAGCCTCCGTGTGTTGTCCATTGGCTGATGCTCCGTTTTAAACACTGATCAGGCAGGTAGCACGGGATTTGCTCCTTCTCTCTGTGCAGCTTCCTTATTGACTCACACTCGTTCAGGGCGTCCCTAACAAATTTGAGTCCAATTGTAAGAGCTAATCAAATGTAAATGTGGTTCAAATCAAGCTTGTCCTCAAAATTAATTCTTGAAATTGCGTTTACCTGACGGAAACATTTATACTTTCCGGACAGCCAGAGGAACACGCGAGGAGAGATGGCACACGGTGAAGAAACGGAAGCACTTCGAGAAAACACATACACCACGCCCGTGTGTATCCACCACACTCCCGAGAAAACTTCAGCAAACTTTCCTGCCCACAGGGGACCGGAATCCGAACCAGAAACCCTAGCGGTGTGATATCAGTGACGAACCTCTGTTGACAACCTCGAGTCCCAGCAAGCAACAGCACAGGCTCAACACTCTCAACAACAGCTAGCTACACCTGAGCCTCGCTGATGGTGTTGAATGTTTCGGGTGATTTTTTCTCTGCCGAAATCGTGACAGCCGTCGCCACCACTCATCATAAAACATAACACAAAGGGAACACTAGGAACGCCATTTTCGTCTTATTACCGAGCCTGTTCTACGCGCACACGAAACATAGCATGTAATATATTAACAAGTAATAACAGTTGGTTGGGCAAGGCGGACGAATCCACTTCTTTGCCTCGACCCGAAGAGGGTAAGTGAGAACTTTGGGAATTCTTGGCAACAGGTGGCATTGCTAAGAATGTTACATCCGTGATGTCTGGGAATCTGATGGGAAGCTATTATGGAAATGCGCAGGTGAATAAAAAAAAGGTTCCTTTGGTTTAACTCACATGCTGGATAGTTTAACTTCGTGCTGTGTGGGACGCCAACTTCTGCGGGAATATCTCAAAACTACGAGGGGTTCAGAGCAACAGGAACCATGACATCCGATGTTATGTCAACTGGGCGAGATGCGGTCAGGATTAAATGTGTGGGATAGTAGTTTTAGTAGCATGGGCTCAAGGAACCAGGGATCATCCATGGGATTAGTCCAGGGTTTTGAGTTTCAACACTTCTACTCAGTGCTGGGGAGAACTGGCCCTAGACGCTGTGCGTGTTACGGTTGGCTCTGAGATGCAGGGTGATATGGCCCTGGGTAACCATTGCCTGAGTTTTGCCTGAGATTATATAATGAAGAATGTGCATGAGCAATGAAGATATCGGTAATGTGCTCATCGGGCCGCTAACTTGGGTATGCTAACGTCATTATGATATACATACAATGTTATGACCACATCCTCTCATACAGGAAATTTATCCATGATAATAAATCAAAAGGTTTTATTTGAAATGCGATGTGGCGGTTGGATGTTACTGCGACTTCGATATTTCCCGGAGTAACTTTGCTGTTCTTGACTTCAGTGATACTGAGATAGGGACACTGCTTTTAAGACTTTGACTTGTAGGTTTGTCGTCTTTAGGCGTGTGGCCTTTTTTTCCCTGTATTACGATTTGAGAGTTAAATTTGGCCTTTTGCTTCAGCGCTGCAGATTTTGAAACAATGTGTTTTTATAGAGTTACAGCATTTAAGAACGGATGCTTTTAAAGTCGCTGATTTAGGAAAACGGTATATAAGCTACTTTTTTTAATTCACTATGACTTCATTTATTCCATCTACTTTTACGAAGATTGCTTTCGTGGCTACATACTTTCAGTCGATTGCCTTCAAGGTTACTCCCTTTGGGATCGTATTTGGGGCTACGATTGTTTTAAGAATACTTTCTTTTAAGGTTACTGTTTAGAACAACTCCCACTGATTATGGAAACATTTGTCTTTTAAGTGACTGCATTCAAATCTACTGCATTTAGGGTTACAGAATTTCAGGTATACTTCCATAGGAACAGCCCTGTTTATAACGATAGCCATTGAGGCTGATGACATTAGTTACTGCAGGACTTAAGTTTTGGTTACTGCTTATACGACGAATTCTTTTTCAAGATTTTTATATTTAGAACTACTGCCTTCAGTGCTGTTGTCTTTAGGACCACTGTTTTTTTAATTACTAAATTCGGGACTGCATTTTGATACAGTATTTTTATAAGGCCTTGAGCGCTACTACATTTAGTAGTGCTGTATTTAGGGCGACAGCTTTCAGTATGAATACATTCAGGATTGTCTTTAGATCTTTTAACTTTATAGCTTTAGAATGACTGCGTGTAAGGCTACTTACTACATATAGTACTCTTGTCTTTAGGGCTGCTTTTTGGAATACTGCATTCAGGACTGCCTTTATAGCCAATAATTTTACAATTGCTTATAGGGCTTTTGCTTTTAGTGCTGCAGTCTTAAGGGCTAATGCTTTTATGTAACTACTTTCAGGACTGCCTTTAGAGCCACTGTTTAAATGATTTAGCATGATTGTTTTTAGGGCTATTGCCGTTGGTTCTGATGTCTTTAGGACGATTCCTTTTAGGAGGACTTCCTTCAGGACTGTCTTTATAGTCTTTACCTTTGTAGCTTTAGGATGATTATCTTGAGGCCGGGTTGTTGTATGGCGAGAGACTTGCGGACAATTGCGTCTGGGTTCACTGACCTTGTGCGAGGGGCTGCTACTGGCTTCCAAGCGAGGGCCACAGCCAGGGCGGCGAAGGTCGGGAGGTTGGCCGGCCTGCGGTGACGTCACAGCCGGCAGCGCCTGGCGGCGTGTTGTGGCGTCCGTCGCCATGGTTACGCGCCAGGCCGCCCTCACGTGACGACGCCCTGGCCGCCCGCTCTACTACGTGACAGTCACTTCCACTGTGTTGTGGCCTGCCCGCTTTACAGCTTTTGTAAGAATAATTCCCCCTTGCTCCCCCGCCCGGCCCAGCCCAGCCCACAATCGATAGCCCTCGGCCGAGTTCCACATACGCCCGCCGCGGCCCGTCTGGGGAACGCAGCGCGCCGCATTACTGTACTCCACTTCCGCGGCCCGTTACCCGTCGCACTTGCCAACAACCTTGGAGGGGGAAAACTACGCCCGAACTTCATACGTTTCACTTCCTACGCTGACTTGGAGCGTTGCCGTTAAGTTGGCAGTGAATTGTGAACAGCAGTTTTACGCCTTCACAGCGTTCAAATGTCTATCGCATTGTACACTCTATTCGCGGTTTCTTCACACTTTATGAATCAAAACTTTGATACATCACCCATATAAGACATGCTTGATGGTTTCTTAAATATGTCATGTATCACAAGCGTTTTATTAATAGTAAACTTTTACTTTTTTTGTATATAAATTACAATATTTCATTTATAGCAAATATGAATAAAGACAGAGAAGTAATGTGTATATTGTTAATGTCTAGTAAGAAATAGTTATTATGCAAAATGTCATTACACTGAGTGTGAACGAATGCGGTGCGTTAGCCCTCTGGGGTAAATTTCTAAGCTTTTTTTTTTTGCATGAGGCGGAGGAATATCGTGGGAGAGGAATTTTAGCAGGGTTTCAGAAAATTAGGAAGTGACCATGAACGTACTATAGTAGGAATGTACATATAAATAACCCATTTAAATGCCTAAAAACTGCACGATTTCTCTTGGATGGCTTATTAATAAAGTGGTCTAGCCCATGGCAACGTTAAATTTACATACGGTGGAAGGATACAATCTAATCAGAGAAGTACATCCTTAACAAAGCTTTAAAAAATGCTCGGATTATCATGGATAGTTGATTAACATAGTGTTAATAGCAATTTGAATAATATATCAAATTGACACGCAAAAATTAGAAAACACATTTTTATTTTGAAGTAGGTACGAAAAAGTTCAACTTAACATTTTGTGCAGAAGGAACATACACAATTTCTTAAAGCACAATGTCAGATTTCAGCTTTATTTTTGTGTAATACATACCATATAACATTTTTTCCTTTTGAAAAAACAAACACCAGGATCACCTAATGTTAGCATTTAACTTGGGGACTGTTTTGAAATTTTTATAAATCTTATAATGAATCGACACCGGCAAACTACACATCGGATTTTCATAAAGTTTATATTTTTAGTGCATATTCAGCACTTGGGTGGCTTAATTCCGTGTGGGCGAGCGGAGACGGTTAGTGAGCTCCGGGTGTGGCAACAGCCAATGAGCAAATTACATCTGCTCGTGTAAAAACGAGTATTGTGAAATCCATATCGGTGGAATTTTGTGACGTAGGGGGTCAACGTATTAGTAGAGACCTGATAAATTCGCGAGTTCAATGACCTGCAGGCTAAACTCTATTGTCTTATGTATAGATATACCGATATCAACTGCACATTGGTTGTCTGCCGTCACAGCGGAAGGCGAAGATTTGGACCAGCCTTCTCCAGGAGGTGTCAAACACCGCGTGGACCAATGTTTGTTATTTTATTAACACACGTGTTTTGAATTCCAGCTTGTCCCGAAACGAATCCGCGAATTTTTCAGGTCTGTGCGTATTAGGTGCTAGCGAAACTGAAATGTAGAGCTCGGCAAAGCAATTAGAAACAGCTGGTTGCTTGTAGATACCTCGCTAAGTGAATGTGGTGGGCACGAACATGTGTTTGCCGGCAGTTGGCCTCTAAACGCCTCGCAGGACTTCCTGCGATAACTGGCAGGTGTGTCGTCCGCAGCTGCCGGTGTCCCGAAACACATCAAGCCGAGGTGACGCCTTTCACTTCATGGCAAGTACGAGAAAAAAGATCGCGCGACTTATAAACGATTGCTGGTTACGACTCTCAATTCACAAGCAGGAAAAATTAAAATAACCACTGGGCAACCTCACTTCAGTACTCTACAGTGCATTATATTTTAACCGAAGTTCTGTTTTTATAGGTGCAAACTTCAGATGTTTATTTCAGTACTTTTACAAAGGCTTGTACGGGACAAAGTTCGTGAAGGTTCGAGATCCTAATTAAATAAGAAAGGTAAATATACTTCAATAATTTATTTACCGTTGGTACTACAAAAATTCGACGCAGCAATAGCTCTCACAATGTACTTCGCTCAATAAGTTACAGTCCTCAGCGCAAATGATAAACAATTAATCAATTATATATTTAAGTAAATTCCATTAACAAATATTATGCGGTTCATTTGTCTACAAAAATCAGGGTGCACCAGATTTTTTTAAAACACAGAATAGTTAAGAATACAAAAATGAAATTACCCCGTAGACCGCGATCTCCAACAGCACATACCCGCAAAATGGCGTCACTGGCTAGAGAAAAAGTCGGAACGCTGTGTGCCATTCACGGGCTGGAAGCTTACTTGTCCGGCTACTGCCCGAAGAACCAGGAATATTTCGAAGCACGCACGAGGCCCACTTCCAGCAGATCCCCGCGCAGCCAATCAGCATTTGTGTACACCAACGTCAGAGGAATCCTTACGCTATTTCACTTCTATATAACCATCTCTTCTGTAGAGGTGCCATCCCCAAACTCTATGACTCACTGACCCCTCCTCCTTCCTTCGCAACCGAACCCACAAACCCATCCCATATATATATTTATTTATTTATATTTATTTATTTATATATATATACACACACAGACCATTTTCGACTAAATTAAGATTATTAAATAATATAGAAATACACTTTAAAGTATTGTAGAGTAAAATAAGTTTAATTTTATGTATTTTGTTTTTATTTTAAATAATTTTTAACCCCCTCCCCAACCCAAAACCAAAAAAAAAACTTCAATGATACAGTTGCAATGTGACTAACCCCCCACATAATACAGAGGGCCCAATGGTTAAATGAAGGGGAGGTGCCCTTTCCTTCACCCAAGGGCACTTTGCATTATGTGGTTTTACTCTCTTGTGAACTACTCTCACATCTCCATGATAATAGCCCCACAGTACTTCTCAGAAGAACCCCGATGACTCCCTGCATTCGCATTAATCACACAGGCCGCTGCATCCTTCCTAGGTGATCCCACACTTACGCATTCCTAGAGAGGACCTAATTTAACATCGGGACTTTTCTCGAAAGGCGAGGTAATCGACGACCTTCCAGAAAGTGCTAGTGGCAGCCAGGCGTGAGCTGTCAATCAAGTGCGGGCCAAGCAGCTTATCTCCCGCGCCCATCTCATGCACCGGCAATACGTCACCCCCATGCCGTACTCGTCGCCTTGCAGTTACACGAGTCACTTTCGCTCGCAGTCGGGCTGAAGGGCTTCTCTTGCTGACTCATCACGTGTCGCATCGCCTTTACGAGCATGCAAGGCTCACAACAGGCGTGCAGTTCTTTCCGTTGGCGACTCGCCTTAACGTGTCTTTAGGCGGCCACCCTATACTTTTGTGGCAGGTTTTTAAAGATTAAAATAACATACGCATGCCTAAAGACAACTCTGTGTAGTTTCTGCACAGAAAACTTGGCAGATAAATGTGATTCTGAAAACGCTCTTTTAGCCATTTTCAAGGCCTAAAATAATCCTTGGAGCTGAAATGAGAATTTGCAACTTTTTCTTTGTTGTCCCTAAATGCTTTTCGTGTGTGGACACCACCAAAATTACCTAACAATTTTTATTTACATGTTTATTCAATTTCTGGGTCATTATAATTGTCTATTCGCGGTTTCGTCACACTTTTTGAATCAAACCTTTGAAAAATCGCCCCATTTACGACATGTTTCGTTCTTTCCTAAATATGTCATACATCACATACATTTAATACTTCTGTTAACATAAAACTACTTTATTTATGTTATGTTGATTTATTACTTACATTTTATATACAAATTATAATTTTTTATATTTACAACTTATATGAATAAAGACAGTAACCAAATAAGTGTGTTGGCAATGAATAGCAAGGAATATTTCTTATGAAAAATATCATTACATTGAGTGCGCACGAATACGGTGCTTTGGCCTTCTGGTGTTATTTTCTAAGCTTTGTTAATATGAGGTGGAGGAATACCCTGGAAGTAGAACTTAAGAAGGGCTTCAGAAAATTTGTAAGTAACCCTGAATGGCTGTACAGTATGTTACCGTCCAAATTAATTTTATACGAAAACAAGGCGTTTCTGATATAACTAATAAGGCTACTTTCCTTAAAATGGGTGTAATTAATATCTAAATGAGGTCTTAAAAGCTGAGTTGGTAGCTATGACTTGACTTCTCTTTGAAACCAATGACATAAGAAATTAAACCAGAAATGAATGCAAAAAGTAGTGAGACAATTTCAAATAAACACGTGCCTTACCCGGGACTTGAACCCAGAAAACCGCGTACAGTAAGCTACCGTGCAGTACACTGCATTATGGAGTTCGGATTCAGAGAACCAACTTCATATTTCACCAGTCTAATGTTTTGAATGATAGGGTTTACTGACGTAAAATATTAAGAGGGTTGTCATTTTGAAAATATGTGACTGAGTCAAGTAACACGTGTAATTTTACACGGCCTACCGTAGCACTAATTGTGTAAAGAATTTGGTGGAATTCTGTTTGTTTGGTCCCTGAGATATGGCATAAAAACTTTATTTTTTTTATGCTATCGTACAAAACTGCAAAAAGACTCTACATATGATGATTCTAATGAATAATGTCTACATACAAATATTGATTGAATTTGGTTGAATCGTTTAATATATGTGGCGAACTTTCCTAAATTATTTATGACGTTGCCATATTGAACATCGTTGTCTGACCCATTTAAATCATGAAAGTTTATATGGAGTTCTGTAGCATTTATAATGTGTATGGTTTGGTACAAATTAGTTAAAGTATATTCCAGTGTTACATTTGGTGGGAGTCGGTTAATTGGTCCTCGAGATATGGCACAAAACCTCCACATTTTTAAATTGGCGAACTTCAAAAATGGAAGACAAAAAAGTAATGTAGTAGCACATTCGATGATTGTATACTACCAATATACAAAGTTATGTTAAAGTATATTGCATAGCTTTGAAGATGTAGCACACAAAACAAAAATGATTTAATAGCCGNCATTGCATAGCTTTGTAGATGTAGCACACAAAACAAAAAATGATTTAATAGCCGCCATTCTGAAGATATGTATGTGATACTAAAAAAAACATATATTTATATGGCCTACCACNTATTGCATAGCTTTGAAGATGTAGCACACAAAACAAAAATGATTTAATAGCCGCCATTCTGAAGATATGTATGTGATACTAAAAAAAACATATATTTATATGGCCTACCACAGTACAGTATATTCGACAAATTTTGTAAGAATAAGTTGATTGTTTCCCGAGATATGACATAAATTTTTATTTTTTATTGGAATGGCTATCATAGAAAATGGCAGAGAAATGAAAGACTGCATAGCCATATTTGATGGGTGTAAGGGGCACTGCCAGCATACAAAGTTAAGTTGTAATTTGTTTGTTAAATTGTTAAAATACAATAAGCTGAAATATTTATGTAACCACTATTTTGAAAATAAGTGCCTGCCCTACTTAGCATGCCGGTTAACACCGCCTGCTGCAGTACTATTCGTTTACCAAATTTGGTAGGAATCAGTAAACTGTTTCCAGAGATATGACATAAAAAACTTTATTTAATCGCATGATGCTATCTTACAAAATGGAGGACAAAAGATGATCAGTGTAGATATATTTGAAAGTTGTAATATATATTACCAGCGTAAGAAGTTAAGTTGGAATTGATTACATGGTTTTGACAATAGAGCATTCTAAGCTAAAAATGGCTATATGGCCGCGATTTTGAAAATATGTGTCTGACATGCATAAAACACACGACTTAACATCATCTGCTTCAGCACTACCTGTTTGCCAAATTTGACAGTAATAGGTCAATTGTTTCCTGAGATATGATATAAAAACTTTATTTATTCGCATTACGCTATCTCGCAATATGGCGGACTAAATATGCTCCATGTCGATAGAATTGATAGTTGTAATATCCACTGCCAGCATACAAACTTAAATTTGAATTAATTACACGGTTTCGACGATATAGCATTTTTATCTAAAATGGTTATTTGGCCGCCATTTTAAATATTAGTGTGTGACATGCTTAAAACATATCACTTAACATAACATGCATCAGTACCACTTGTTTGACAAATTTGGTAGCAATCGGTTAATTATTTTTACCGAGATATGACATAATAACTTGATTTAATCGTATGGCGTTATCTTCTAAAATGTACGACAAAACTGGTTATCAGTTGGAATATATGATGCTTGTAACAAATACTTTCAGTATTCAAATTTGGTTGAAATTGTATAAATGGTATAGTAGATATACCAAATATATATTTTAAATTTTCTATGGCCGCTATTTCTAAAATAAGTACCTAATCAAGTTTAATCACGTACGTTTACTTGGTCTATCATAGTATAACTTAACTGGGAAATTGGGTGACTATTGGTTTAATAGTTTTCGAGATATAATGAATAATCTTTATTTATTCATTTGGTGCTATTTTCCAAAATGACTGACCAATAACTATTTTCATCTTATAATTTAATGTCTACAAGATACTCTGCCTCAAACAAAATTAAATCGGTTCAATGGTTTCCGAAATATGACAAATCACCCCATATTTTATAATGGCCGCCATTTTGAAAGTAAGATCCCGACGTGGTCGAAAACTATAAAAATTGCATGTCCTTATTATGTTCTATATGTGAAAAGCAAGTTTGGTGGAATTCGGCTAATGCGTCCAAATATTAAAAATAGGGAACACACACGAACAGACACTCAGAGAGACATACACACTCTTATATACACACACATTCACACACAGACGCATAGACAGGAAAGTGATCTCCTAAGCCTTTCTTTCTTTCGGAAAGTGCGGATTTGCGGCTTCAATGGCCTGGCTAGAATCCACAGCCCTATGCAGCTTCGAGCGTAATCCTCATAATACTTAGGAATACACAAACTTAACCGCCGCTTACATCACGAACTCCAAGCTCACACGCCAGCAAAATGGCATCACTGGCCAGCAATATGTCGGAACACCTTTCGTCAGTCAGCATCTGATAGCTCACTTTCCAGTCAACAAATCAGCCAATAGGTAATCTCTCGCAGCACGCAGAAGGCTATCAGCCACAAGATCCCTTCTAGAGCATCACTGGCCAGCAATATGTCGGAACACCTTTCGTCAGTCAGCTACTGGTAGCTCACTTTCCAGTCAACAAATCAGCCAATAGGTAATCTCTCGCAGCACGCAGAAGGCTATCAGCCACAAGATCCCTTCTAGAGCATCACTGGCCAGCAATATGTCGGAACACCTTTCGTCAGTCAGCTACTGGTAGCTCACTTTCCAGTCAACAAATCAGCCAATAGGTAATCTCTCGCAGCACGCAGAAGGCTATCAGCCACAAGATCCCTTCTAGAGCACCACGCGGCCGCTCAGCGATCGAATAAATCGCCAAGAAATTTAATTTCTGTGTGTGAACTATTTTGTGTCTCGTGTATTTGCTTATTCGTTGCTGCCCCATTTAGTGGCTAGTTTTACCCCAGAACAGATTACTCGAGATTCGAAATTAATAAGCACGCGTCTAAAATCTGACTTGTCCCAAAATTTTGTCATGAAATTTTATCGGCCCTACGTACAGTATTAACGCCAAAAGAAGTGAGTGCTGTAGACTGTTTTGTAATTGTTTCTGCAAAGATAAATACAACTCCTACACCATAGCAATCTGTTCGTACTATGTGGTAAAGTAATTTCTGTAACGGAACAACTTCTGGGAATCTATAAGAGTCCTGGCACTACTAAAAACTATAATAAACTTACAGAACATTACGTGATTGTAATAAATATTAGTTGTTGGCGCCATGAAAACGGGTTATATAAATATTACATTGTCGATAATGTAATGATTTCTTTCAGCGTACTTTCTCCTTGTAGGGGTTAGTTTCTCAAAACTATATCCTTATATCGAATCACCAGTTAAGCATGGGCGCTAAAATTGTGTACAGGCTGATCGCGATTGATGGGGCACTTTTGGTAGCCCTGCTTAGGATCTACTTTTCTCCATATTTTGTATCATTCCTCCACACCTATATAGATCTAATATGTCCATGGACACGATTTTATACATGCCTCGAACGAGTCTGTGTAGTTATTAGATTCGCAGATATGTTATGAATACGCCAATCATTACACCTACACTGATAAAACACGTATTTGTTGAAACACATGCTTTGCTACCGCAAATAAAATAATGTTTAAATACGAACCATTGCAAAGTAGGCTTGCCCAAAAAATTATCTTTGTTTGATCTGCATTGTTATGACGCCAGAGGGACGTATCCGTGTTCGTGACGGATGGATGTCTTATTAAAAATAAAATAACTAAATTCTATTTTCAATTTATTCACACATTAATTATTCACAAAATGTAACTATCTTTATCCACTATTACTCGTGTTATTCTCAGTGAGATCAAAATTAAGTGTCTACCTCGATTCTAATGAAATCCTTTCTCAACGTCTCTATAATGGTTGTAGACACTTATTCACACTCACTATTTATACATGTTCAGTATGTATATTGTCCTCACTCCGAATGTTCTTACACACACATCCAGTTCAGTAGTCCCTCCCGCCAGTCTCACCCTTCGCTGCGCCGATGCTCGCAGTCCGCATATTTCACTCCCACTGTTCACTCTCACCGCCAATCGACTCTCTGCTGGCTCGTCGTCTCTCTGGTCTTCGCACACCTATCGCTTAAGGTCGCACAATCCTCCAAACTCTCAACTATCAAAAACTGCAGGCTCTGAGGCCCGCGGCAGCTTGAATACTTGCTCTTCCCGATCTGGAAGGTTACCCGCACCCAGAGACACGCAGACAGAGGCTAGGACATTGAACCAGAACATTCCTTCAGATAACCGCAGAAATTCGATCTGCTGAAGGCCAGGAGGCTTATCGCGACGGCACGCGGAGATATACCTTCGTAACAAGAAAGGCTGTTCTTTGATTATTGCTCGCCTGACCTTCAAACATANCGACGGCACGCGGAGATATACCTTCGTAACAAGAAAGGCTGTTCTTTGATTATTGCTCGCCTGACCTTCAAACATAACTTCGCTCTCGCGAGAAGGACGGGACAAGGGGAACGGTGAAGAACAGTGAGCATGTAACAATACAGTAATTGCCATGACAACTTAGCATTGTCGTTGCATTAATTCAGCAGACATATTTGTGGCAATGTCAGTTACACTTAAAAGAATACATGTTCTATGAAAAACATTCGTGTGTNCGACGGCACGCGGAGATATACCTTCGTAACAAGAAAGGCTGTTCTTTGATTATTGCTCGCCTGACCTTCAAACATTACTTCGCTCTCGCGAGAAGAACGGGACAAGGGGAACGGTGAAGAACAGTGAGCATGTAACAATACAGTAATTGCCATGACAACTTAGCATTGTCGTTGCACTAATTCAGCAGACATATTTGTGGCAATGTCAGTTACACTTAAAAGAATACATGTTCTATGAAAAACATTCGTGTGTNTAATTCAGCAGACATATTTGTGGCAATGTCAGTTACACTTAAAAGAATACATGTTCTATGAAAAACATTCGTGTGTAGGGAATACAGCAATAGAGAAGTAGCAAGTCTTTTAGAATAACATTTACTATTAAAAAAACTAGGACGATTTCGAGGCTTCAAACCCACACCCCTCGTGTTGCAAGCCTAACGGTCCTTCACCATACCGCGACTATGTCTTATTTTCTGCAGATTATTATTGATAGGTAGGTGAGGTACGTTATGCCATGTAGCAACAAGGGTCAGAATGTAATGTCACCTCTTGGGAAGAATTGAGGTTAGTCATTTCGAAAATCACTACATTTCAGAAT
Organism: Clitarchus hookeri; assembly: GCA_002778355.1. Classification (NCBI taxonomy): domain Eukaryota; kingdom Metazoa; phylum Arthropoda; class Insecta; order Phasmatodea; family Phasmatidae; genus Clitarchus; species Clitarchus hookeri. The sequence continues at coordinate 1,102,826 of NQII01000012.1, forward strand.
GACATCAAACGTCAGTAGGAAGGCCATTTGTTCAGCTGCAGTTTGTTAAATGCAGACTATATTGACTTTACAATGTTAACGTGGGGGGCAGCAGTTACGTATTGAAAGTAACTATGTACGACAGAAAAACTTTAATAACGCTAAACCGTTACCTTTGGTAAGAAGTAATTTTTCTCTACTGTGAGCAAAACAAAATCAGCTGAAATGATGTTTATTTCTTGGCGAAAAATGAAGGTGCCTCTGCTATAAAACAAAAAGACATAAAGAAAATGTCCTTAACAGTAAGCCTATGTTTCTCCAACCTTATCTTTGAATTGAAGCAGTATTGTGTGTCTGTAAACATAACCGCCTCAAAGAAATGGTTTTCTTTGACGCACAGAAAGTTTAGAATATTTTGTTTTAGAGTGTAATGTGCACGAAAAGCGAACATAATTTAAATCTAATGAATTGAATGTCCACAATCCAAACGTCACATTTCTCATAAGACATTGAGACATGGAAATATGTATCCATCGTTGCTGCCAATATTATGCCAGTGTGCCAAATAAAACATAAAGAGAACCTAATTATGCCAAATATACACGGTCGTTTTCACGTTGCACAAGAAGTTTGTGTTTGGTTGGAAGTGTACGAACAAAGGCTCAGTTCCCAACCAGCTTACCTGCGGTATTTTTTTTTGGTGAACTGCGATAGGCTCCGCCCGCAAATGACGCACATACAATTCATAACATAAGGAAACAAACAACTGTGTCCGAACTGACAACGTCAAAAAAAAGTATTTGGCGTCACTTACGTGGCGTAACTTGCTTGGCTTGGCGTAAAGATGGCCATCTCTGTGTATCTTTGGCAAAGTTTTTAACACCAGCCAGTGAGGATGTGAAACGCCATCTGAGACTGCTGTTGTCAAATAAAACATATATGTATAAAAAGAAGACTGTAGGGGCAGTGATATTTCGCGAAAAGATTTCGAGACAAGATAGAGTCCAAAGCACTGTAGGGTCGTCCAGCTTCTATGATTGGCTAAAAAAAAAGGTTCTGGCCCTCGTTAACCGTTTGCGCACGAATAATGAAGGGTCATTGTCGGAGTTACTTAGTCCTGAGTGGCTTGGTCAAAGACGGACACGGCACCAGCAGCCAATGGAGATATAACATCAGCTGAGGTGTGTATATAGTACCCAAGTCTACTGTGTGCTCCGATTTTTACGCGAAAAGTCACTGGCCCTAGTTATAGGCATCAATTCCCGCCTTCCTCTACCGGGTTCCTGCATTTAAATATGTGCTGTGTAGAGTGTTGGGTTCTAGGACCTATGAACATTCAACTTTGTAAAATGTATTCAAATGGCAGCGACAGTCTGGACTAAGCAACCATCACTCGACGTGCAAAATGCTATATATCTTTCAGTGACAGGATATACTCCACGGCCTTATAAACAAGTGAGCACATCCCGTAGTTTCATTGGCCGCTGCACTTTAATCAACGTCACCTGCCTGCTCGATCTCCTCAAAAGTGATTGGCCAGTCCACAGCTGATATTATCTTGTTGGCTCAGGAGTTCTCCGAGGCGTGGCAGACATATTTCCGGCCGATAGCTGAAGTCGGACAAACGCACAGTAACCTGGGAGTTCAGCCTGTCCTTAAATTCTAACGCGAATTTTGCAGTGCTTTGCATATCGGATTCTTGGCATTTATAGCGTGTTTATACAATTAAAAAACTGAAATATTCCGAAAGTATCATCATAACCATCTAGCTAGTGGCCTTATACAGGAGTACACACATAACGACTTAAATATGAACTCGTGTTTATGTCGCAATATCGAATTTGGAAAATTTTGGCAGAATTTAAATTCTGAAGCAATAATGAGTTCGTAGATCCGTTTTCTTGTGTGTACTGCAGTTAAAGGTCACTAGCAAGGACTACATGCTTTTCGTGAAAATATTTCGGTTCTAGTTGTTCTCCAAAACTACGTTAATTCCAAACCAGAATCGCGGTTGGATAATTGAAACCCCTTAATACACTGAAGAGCAAAAAAAAAAAAAAAACTGGCATAGGCGTGCGTATGCAAATAACAGAGGTATGGAACCAATCAGAGTAACGCGATGTGGTCGGCAGCTAGATCGGTTACTGCTGCTACGATGGCAGGTCATCAAGATTTAAGTGAGTTTGAACGTGGTGTTATAGTCGGCGCACGAGAGATGGGACATAGCTTCTCCGAGGTAGCGATAACATTTGGATGTTCACGTACGACCATTTCACGAGTGTACCTTGAATATCGGGAATCCGGTAAAACATCAAACCTTCGACATCGCTGCGGCCGGAAAAAGATCGTGAAAGAACGGGACAAACGAACGAGAATCATTAAACGTGACAGACGTGCAACCCTTTCTCAAATTGGCGCAGATTGGATTTGTGGACTGCCCTGCAGGGTTCATGGTGTGAATTGCCTCCTGCATACCTTCAGACATTGGTCTAGTCCATGCGACGTCGTCTTGCGGCACTTCTGCGTGCTCTGGGGGGAGGGGGGGGCACGATATTAGGCAGGTGTACCAGTTTTTCTGGCTCTTCAGTGTATATCAGCCCGGGTATACTCGTTCACGTCTGACATGTTGCGGAGCAGGTGAAATCATGCTCGACGCTGTACAAGTCCAGAAGCTGGCACCAATAAAGCTTCGCCTTTCCCTGGACAATGATATTCGCTACTGACACACCAATTGCTTTACAATTGGTTGCTTCTTGTGCGATGGATCTGCTGAAACCCCTCTCATAGGTTCCAAAGTGTATTTTGTTACAATAAATTCTTAAGTACTGCTCACTACATACATTTTTTTTACACCTGAAATGAAATATTAATGTGTACGTGAAGGGGTTAACTCGCACGAGTGTTAGGTGTCTGCCCGCGAATCACAGATGTGCAGTATAGCAGTAACCTGTTACTGATTGGCCAGTGAAGTAAAGACGTATCTTCTCGCTAGAGCACGTGGCCAATAAGCAAAGGAGAATTTCTGGAAGTTCAGTAGAGAATTGAAATATAGTCTGTGTGTAACTGCGAGCCAGTAACTAGCAGGAAGCAGCGGTGTCATGAGCAGCGATGTGCAAAGGCTTCGCTCTGATGCAGCCGCCAAATGACAGACGATGGTGGCCCGAGCTCGCTGAGAACTTTGGAGGCCGGCATGCGAAACACGAGCGTAACGTGTGCTCGAGGCGTGTAGTTAGAGACCTGAAGCATTCGCGGATTAATTTCGGGACAAAACCCGTGCGTTTATATAACTTTAGCCATTTATCCACACGGTGTTTGACACCTCCTGGAGAACGGTGTCCAATTGTCGCCTTCCACGGTGACAGCAGATAACCAATGTGCAGTTGATATCGGCATATTTGTACATAAGACTGTAGAGTCTAGCCTGGAGGTCATTGAACTCGCGAACATTTTAGGTATCTAATAATACGTCGGGTGATTTTTCAAGTTTAGCTTCAAAAAGTGTGAAGAAACCACGAATAGACTATATATATAGTGCATTCACAGTTACTTCCAACTTTTATGAAGCACTGCTAAAGTTCTACTTCGAGGATATTCCTCCGCCTCATGCAAACACAGCTTAACAAAGTATAGAAACTTACAGTAAAACGACAGTGCACCACATTCGTGCGCACTCAGCGTAATAGGCCTTTGCATGAGGAGTATTTCTTACTAGGCATTACCAACACACCTATTTTCTCCCATATTTATTATAAATGAAATATTAGGCCTTGTATTTATAGATAGAAAGGAAAAGTTCGATTTAACCAAAAATAAGGTACATTTGTGTTAATATGAGTATAGAAAGATTTTATTACAAGCTTTTTTAAGGAAGCAACCAAATTCTTCATACGCAGGGTGATTTTTCAAAAGTTTGATCCAAATAGTGTAAATAAACCCCAAATAGGCTGTACATTGGATTTTTAATGTTCCTAGCGAACAGCCACAGAGTCTATTTGTAAACAGGGGCAAAATGGTGGTTTGGTTCCTTTGATGTGAGCGTACCCGTTCCATGATTGACTGCGTGAGGATGTGGGTACGGATTTAGAGATTGATTGGCTACTGCGTACTGCGAGATTTTCCCCTGTTGGCTGAAGTTTCGGTGGGTTAGTAGGTTACCAGTCGCTGATAGGCGAACGACATTCTGAAAGGTTACTGGTTAGTGACGCCATTTTGGTGGCGTGTGCTGCAGGAGTTAGCGGGATAAGCGACTATAAAACCTCTGTATTTGTTAACCCTTTGAGGAGTGCACACGTTTACACTCGGAAATTGTTTTGAATGGAAATTTTTGTGCTCTTGAAAACAAATCTCATATATTTATGGTTTTTACTGTTTCGCTGGACTTAATAGGAATCTACGTAAAAAATTACGAAGTTGTCAACATTTCAGTCCGTAAAAAGAAAAAAATTTAATTATTTTTTCTCGAATGAAAACGATATATTGTAAGATCTGTTCCATATGAAGGGACGAATTAATAGAGACCTGAAGAATTCGCAGAGATTCATTTTGGGTCACGCTAGCACTCAAAACACGTGCGTTTGTATAACTTCGGCCATTGGTCCTCACGGTGTTTGACATACCTCCTGGAGAACGGTGTCCAATTGTCGCCTTCCACTGTGACACCAGTCAACCAATGTGCAGTTGATATCGGCATATTTGTACACAAGACTGTAGTCTCTAGCCTGCAGGTCATTGAACTCGCGAATTTTTCAGGTATCTACACTTTAATTGTCACACAGTCAACGGCTGACTTCATTGGCCGATGGCCGGCCAATAACAAACGTTGCAGAGTATAGTAAACTAGAGCCATGGTAGATGGAAATACATACCCCAACATAACTGATGCCTTTGTGGATAATATAGGCAGCTCACTTCATTCGAGTCTGCAGGACCAGTACATTTGTTCCGTCCTTAAGGCTCCCGAATACCTGGTTATTTTTTGTGCGTGTTTGAGGCCGAGAAGCGCGAAGCCAGATATGTGTACTAACATGTCTAACACGAATACAGGTGTGCGTATTGGTTACGTGTATTATTGACATTGTGTTGACGGGTAGCACTGCACAGGACCACTCCATTGACGGACCGCTGTGAACCTATCAGTTTGTGACTTAAATTTTCTTGGATAAGCTTTGTTTGCTCGAGGTGATGGAATAGCCCGAAAGTAGAACTTTAGCAGGGCTCCAGAAAAGTTGGAGGTAACCCATGAATTGACTAAAATTATAATGACTGTACTTTAGACGAGACTTTAAGCTACGTAAATACAGTGTCGTTTTTTTTATTTGAACACACAAGAGTCTTTGGAAGGGACGGCCACCAACCTCAACTAAAGCATGGCATCGGCGTACGAGATTCTGCCCCGTCCGTCAAAAATCGCACGAGTTTTGCGTCTGTCGTTGATACACGCACGTACTGGGTTACTGTAGGGACGACAGAGCCACCTTGCGGACGATAGGCGAACCTCACGTACTACATGGGTCACCCACAAGTTTACGCCCATGTCTCCGTTCCCAAACTCAAAACGCCCCGTTATGCGGCTCCTATTCCCAGCTTCATTTTTGCACGCTCTCACTCAAACATCCTGTACACACACAATACAATAATTGTCAGAAAAGTTCGATTTACGTTGCGCATGAAAGAAGAATGCATATATTTTTGTAAAACTGTAAATTAGTACGATACAAAGAAAATTCTTTAACGTTTCCAGAATTCAATTATTAAATGTCCATTTCCAATCAATACTTAAGCGTATTTCCGTGCTGGATGCTTCAGAAGCAAAATTTTGGAATGTAGCCTCTAATCATTCAAGACCATCATAATAATTACCCACTCTAATTGTATTTAACAAAAATAATTAATACTGTTTACAGTTATTTTTTATTATCGAATTTGTGCATATCCGTTTTTGCATCGAAAATTAAAAATATATGTGAACGAATTTACGTAAAGAACATTTTTTTAAATATTTGTTAACGTCGGTACCAACAGTTAGTTATTTGCGACCATCGTAATTACTATGATTGCCGTACTTTATGACGGTTTTCCGGCAAAATATGGTTTCCGAAGCATCCACATTGGAAATACGCTGAAAGTATGGTTAAAATTAGACTCGTGATAATTGCTTTTTTTAACTAATTTAACTCTCTCTGTCACAGTGTCGTTGCATATGAAGTGGCTTGAATGGTCTGCACTGTACACGGCAGAACATGCTGTCCAATGAGAAAGCTTCCCTACGTGTGGGAGTGATCAATCGCTGCTGAGACTGTGTTCCGTAGCCTAATAAACAACTACTGCCAGTAACACATCACACAGATAGAGTTCTACTGGTGCCGATGTAAGACAAAGCGTCTTCTGGATATCAGTGCAGTTCCGAACAAAAGATTTGTTTATTGCAACGCGTAAAATTATATATTTACTTTTGACTGAAAATGTTAAGCAAGTGTATTCTAGCAATCTATGTTACACTGTTACGAATAATATTCGTGTTCCTTTCATATGCAACGCAAATTGTACTTTTTAAGTTGGTTTCGACGGGGGGAAAAAAGTTCAATGTGTAAACGTTGAATTAAAAGTGTTAGGAAAACATGTGTGAATACTGAAATTATTTCCTTTGCATTCTGTTTTTTTAATACACACCCGTGTAAGAATGACCACATGTGTAAAACTTTTACTTCGTGGAGTAGAGAATTTGTGGCGGCTCTTAATATCGTGGTCTTGAGAGCCGACGAGGGTGAAGCGAGGTGAGCATGGAGCAGCGTCCGAATGCAAGGGCGGGGAAAAGGGAGATACCCCAAAAACCCCACCAACCAGCAGCATCGTCCAGGAGCGACCCCGCCGGGAATCTAACCCGTTTCGCCTTGGTGGGAGGTGATATCTACAGCTGCTGTGCCACCGCGGCACCTACGTATGGAGGGAGAATACACAATGTGCGTACAAATAGATACTAATTTACCGCTGACAGCCTTTAGCGTGTGTACAACTTTTAGATGAGTTGTACACTTTGTACAGTCGTCTGCAGTTATGTGTCGAAAGCCACTCTTCTTCTGCTTTAACACTTTCAGACCCAATTTAATTTTCGGTTTCAGGTGTTGCAAACAAGAAAATTTATGATGCATGCTGTACTGAAGACGACGCAGCACTTGTTTCGTTGTCACATCGAATGAGTGTTCGTCTACAGTTATATGGACCAATTGTGACTTAGACCAGTAAGACGGTTTGCGAATCATTTATCCACAGGTAAGGCCATTGGTGGACACCTGAAAAATTCGCGAGTTCAATTACCTGCATGCTAGACTCTACCGTCTTATATACAAAAATTCCGATATCAACTGCACATTGGTTGTTTGCTGCCACAGTGGAAGGCGATAATTGGACACCGTTCTCCACGAGGTGTCAAACACCGTNTGTACTGAAGACGACGCAGCACTTGTTTCGTTGTCACAACGAATGAGTGTTCGTCTACAGTTATATGGACCAATTATGACTTAGAGCAGTAAGACGGTTTGCGAATCATTTATCCACAGGTAAGGCCATTGGTAGACACCTGAAAAATTCGCGAGTTCAATTACCTGCATGCTAGACGCTACCGTCTTATGTACAAAAATTCCGATATCGACTGCACATTGGTTGTTTGCTGCCACAGTGGAAGGCGATAATTGGACACCGTTCTCCACGAGGTGTCAAACACCGTGTGGACCAATGGTGGAAGTTAAATAAACACACGTGTTTCGAATTCTAGCTTGTCCCAAATTTAATCCGCGAATTCTTCAGGTCTCTAGATATAAGGAAATTCGTGAGTACTTTAAAAGCCATAAATTTTTTCTTTTGCAACACCTGAAATGGACAATTTACATACACGTTAAGAGGTTAACACTAGTACGAAAGGTTTGCGGTACGTGATATTTGTAGGAAATAACCAAGTACGTCATACATGCGGAGGTTTTGCAAAGGTGTGATTCAAAAAGTGTGAAGAAACCGCGAATTTCACTATGGCTGTGTCCCAATTCCTTCCAAGTACATACATGTCCATGCCTGTGACGTCTCTCAGTATACACTAGCGCCATCCCAATTCNATTTCGTCCCGCCTGTGACGTCTCTCAGTATACACTAGCGCCATCCCAATTCCTAGTGTAGTACACACAGCTCCTGCACTTGCCAAGTACAGGCAGCTGCTTACTTGCTGGGTGAATTTGCGTACTTGCCGCGGCCGCCATATTTGTTTTAAAATGTCACGTACATAACCAATGATGGAAACCTTTTTGTGGTTCTACTTACCCGCCGTTTTATTTCTCTAGGAAGCAACCAACGTGCAACATTATTTCTGCGTTTACTCATGACAAATGCATTATTGTTATTTTTTTTTTTTTGCAAAAACCGCAGAGTTGTTAGCTCAGAATGACAAGACGCGTGTTAACTTTCTAGTAATTCGCTTTATTTACGAAAGGTTGTGCGACGAGTCAAGTACAGCAAGAATAAAAACCACTTCGCAATAGTCAGGGTAAGTAAACACGACAGCAATTACGAATATGTGTACACTTAACAATTTTGTACTTATAATTGGGACACAGCCTATATAGCGGAATGTTGTTAGTCTTGGAAGTGGGTCGCNAATTGGGACACAGCCTATATAGCGGAATGTTGTTAGTCTTGGAAGTGGGTCGCTGGAGAAGTTCACAGGAAGCGATGGGCTCGTGGTAGTCTGTGGGGGATAGCGTCGCGTGGTCACAGGCGAGCAAGCCCCAGTAAATCGATAACGTCGCTTTAAAATGCCCCTTCCCTCCCTACCCTCCCCTCTCCAACTAATTCAACGGCACTCACCGAAGTAAACAAGCGAAAGGAACAGTCGGGGAGAAGTGGAATTCGAAGCAGTTGTAACACGTAAGGGTTGTCGTAGGAGTAACCGCGGAGTAAAACTTTTGGAAACACCCGGTAGCTAGGAACGCTACAAACGGCCAATATCCACGAGAAGTGAAGGGAGGCTGTTGACAGGCCAGTTTGCTTGGAAGGTCAGCTTTAAATGTAAAAGGCCAGTCAGTCCCTACCGCTGTCAGTTCTACAGCAACTGGGTGTTTCAAGAAGCGCCATCCTGTGATTACACCAGATATTACTTGCTTTCGCAGGCTTCATTTATCAATTTCTCCCCTTAGCTGGGTTATCTACCACCGATCGACTGGCATTTGATGTTTGCTCTCTATTTTCCCCNTTTATCAATTTCTCCCCTTAGCTGGGTTATCTACCACCGATCGACTGGCATTTGATGTTTGCTCTCTATTTTCCCCTTACTGTTATTTATTTTGGTATTTATATTTTTAAAAATTGTCTTCAATGCAATTATTTTTTATTGGCAATACTGTGCAGTGCAGATTTCGCTGTTCTCACGTAAAAAAATTGTTTGTAGGTATTGTAGATGTATCGTCAAATTAGAAAGCATTTACAAAACGTGATTTGCGGAGTTAGGAAAAAAATTAAATATAANTTTATCAATTTCTCCCCTTAGCTGGGTTATCTACCACCGATCGACTGGCATTTGATGTTTGCTCTCTATTTTCCCTTTACTGTTATTTATTTTGGTATTTATATTTTTAAAAATTGTCTTCAATGCAATTATTTTTTATTGGCAATACTGTGCAGTGCAGATTTCGCTGTTCTCACGTAAAAAAATTGTTTGTAGATATTGTAGATGTATCGTCAAATTAGAAAGCATTTACAAAACGTGATTTGCGGAGTTAGGAAAAAAATTAAATATAANTATTGTAGATGTATCGTCAAATTAGAAAGCATTTACAAAACGTGATTTGCGGAGTTAGGAAAAAAATTAAATATAAAATTAACTGACAAAATGTTATTAAAGGTCATAATCAAGATGGAAGCTCGTCACAGTATATGCAGAAACTATAATAATGGCATGGTATGTACAAAATTAACACGTCAGGGTAGACATGTAAACAGAGACACAGATATTACAGTCGCACCGGCCTAAGAATGGACTTTGCTCCGCCCACCCAAGTGAAAGAGAGAGACAGAACGACTTGCAAAGCACCAACCACAGGAAGCTGGCATGCGGGCAGACGAATCTGCAGGCACTCCCTCCCACCTGCCGTACCACTGTCGTCCAATTAATTCATTCCCCGGGTAGAAGTGGCCCGCCATTGGCAAAGCTCCGAAGTCCTAAGTTACAGCGGCGTTACTATAGTTGTCGGTAAGGTAGACTTCAAAATGTTTTAATTTTGTAAAGAGATCACATGTTTTATTTCTGTCCCGTCTTGTAGTTCTCGGAGCCGAAACAAACACAGATAATCTAACAGGTGAAAAAAAAAAATATACATATATATATATATCACTGAGGAAGCAACAAATGAACTACTGGCAAATGTAATTACTAAAAACCTGAAATAGTGAAAACAGAGCCAAATCAGTGACAACCAGTAAAACTTGCTCAAATCGAAACCAGCTCCAACTTACTGAATGTTGCAGTGGCTAAATGTCACTGATTTAAAACTCGTTTCGTGGCATTGTTNTCGAAACCAGCTCCAACTTACTGAATGTTGCAGTGGCTAAATGTCACTGATTTAAAACTCGTTTCGTGGCATTGTAAAATGGCATATACCTTTGAACAGGTTAGGTATTAAACTTTGCAAAGAAGTTTAATTGCACAATACACATATACTACCGATGCATGAAACAGTTTTACGGGGTGAGACTATTGCTGTTCGTTTGCAACTGTATTTTATTTGCTCAACTTTAAGTGGTTGTCTTGCAAGTGCGTGCTGTACNTCGAAACCAGCTCCAACTTACTGAATGTTGCAGTGGCTAAATGTCACTGATTTAAAACTCGTTTCGTGGCATTGTTAAGAACTTTGCAAAGAAGTTTAATTGCACAATACACATATACTACCGATGCATGAAACAGTTTTACGGGGTAAGACTATTGCTGTTCGTTTGCAACTGTATTTTATTTGCTCAACTTTAAGTGGTTGTCTTGCAAGTGCGTGCTGTACATTTATGTTTTGGGCGAAAGTACAATTCCACCCACCTGCAAAATAATTTGTGATTTATAAATATAATTTTCTCTGTCAATATCGACAAAAATACTTTTCGTTTAAATTATTAATTGTGTATAATACCATCGAAGTCCCCATCTAAAGCACGATTGACCTAAAATTAAAAGCACATCTTACTTGGTCGTATCTCCAGACATGACAATGAATACCACACAGTGACACTGATTCCCTGTTCATTCCAATTATTGGCCAGTATGTAACAGCATTTCATCTTAGCTGACTTTCGGCGAATGGTATTTCACTGACTGGTATCACTGATTCTGGTTTGGAGTGTAGAGAATCGTGATTTCAAAATTTTATCCAGCAGATAATATCGCAAAATTCCCATGTCTGTACAAAATAAAAATTAAAATGTATTCCAGTAAAGCGATATTTCAAAATAACTTTCGATGTTTCTTAGTTGTCATCAAGGCCATTTACAAATGAGAGAAGGATTAAATTTAAAGAAAATATTTTGCGCGAGCTGGCAGTCTGCCGTCTTTCTCCCCATCCTCACTGTCACCTGNGTCTTTCTTCCCATCCTCACTGTCACCTGTCACCAGGCCACGTGACTGACGTATGCGCAAGGCCCATCCTTGGATGACGTGACACGGCGTGGAGAGTGTGTGACTGACGTCTCGCATTTTGCGGCGACCAGAAACTTCCAGAACGTCGGGGATTACCTCTTTCGGTCTGGAAACCTCTGGACACCGAATGCAATCGTCTTCACTCTAAATTATAATCAGTGAGAAACCAATGGTTGTTTCAGTGAAACAATTACACTGATTGAATAAGTGACATGAAACGATTTCACTGCTTGTATAAGTGATGACCAACCGCGTGCGAAGAATTAATCTAGTTTTATTGAATTTAGTGNTGAAACGATTTCACTGCTTGTATAAGTGATGACCAACCGCGTGCGAAGAATTAATCTAGTTTTATTGAATTTAGTGAAATCATCACGAGAAATAAACATATTTCCTATAGTCATTCTTTACATTGGGCAATTTAGTGTAATTAAAAAAAAGTAAAATAAAATTTGCGGGTGGTCAGCATTGAAACCACACAACACCCATCTCACTTCCAGACATTTACCTTACCAAATCAGCTACGAAACTAACGTTAATTACGAACGAAAATTATATATTATAATTTCTTTATCGAAATTACGTAGTTTTAAATGGTATGTCCTTTCTTCTCGTTTTTTGTTTCGTTGGTAACGTAAGGATTGTCGTACATAAGATTATGGAGTCTNAAATGGTATGTCCTTTCTTCTCGTTTTTTGTTTCGTTGGTAACGTAAGGATTGTCGTACATAAGATTATGGAGTCTTCGCGAATTTTCCCGGCCTCTAGTTATTTTGTCTTGTAAACTAGGTTGTGGCCTCCTTCACACGCGTTGTAGCGACAGGTGTGGCACAAACGGGCCGTGCGAAACCACGTGCATGCAAGCGGGTCGTGAGGCGTGGCTCCCTGAAGCTGGCAGTTTNGGCACCGCAACGCTCGTCAGACAGCGCGCCTCGGGGAGCCAGTCGATTGCTGCACGCGCCCCCGAGCAAGCCGTCTTCGGCTAATTGATATGCCTCCTCCATCTGCGAACTAGTTCCGCGGCTCGATCCGCGCGTTAGATCTCTGATAACTTACTTGCTGCCGCGAGCATAGAGTAGGTCACGAGTGCAGAGGTGAAACGGACACTCATCATGATATAAGCAGGCCCCAACTGCTTTTCGCGAAAAAATTTCAGGACAAATTGCGATCCAAAACGCTGTAGTTCGGAACCATTTTCGTCTTATCTGCCTGCCCGCGAATCACGGACGGTCTGTATAGGAGAAAATTAATTCCGATTGGCTCACTCGTGCAACACGCTCTCTTCACAGAAACACAAGCGGCCAATAGCCAAAGGAAAGCTGCAAGTGTCCACAAAGAATATTGAAATCTAGCCTCCACGTTAATATATTCGCCAAAAACAGGTGGGGCCTAGCTATAGGTAGGGACTTGCAGAATTCGCGTTGTTTTCGACGTGCAGAGTAAACTCCAAGGCGTTGTGTGCTGGGTTGACTTCTGCTATTGGTAGACAACTTGATAGGCACGTTGCAACGACGCTTTCAGCCAATAGGCGAAGCTGAACGGATGAACAGCCCAACTACAGTTAAGCAATCACACAGCATAATGACGCCGTACAAGTGCCAGCAGCCAATGAAATCACTCATTTCACTCGGTCGGTTAAAAGTAGGTTAATTCTATCATGACTCGTAATAATAACAGGAATTTTGCCGGTCTCTAGTTATTGGTAGAGACCTGAAGAATTCGAGGATTAATTTAGGAACAAGCTATAATTCAAAACATATGCGTTTATATCAATTTGGCCATTGGCTCACGCGGTATTTGACACTTCCTGAAGAATGCTGGCCCAACCGTCGCCTTCCACTGTGACAGCAGACAACCAATGTGCAGTTGATATCGGCATGTTTTTACATAATACTGTAGAGTCTAGGCTGCAGGTCATTGAACTCGCGAATTTTTCCTGTCTCTAGCTATAGGCGATCCATGGATACTTCACACTGGTCTGAAGCCCTGCTAAAGTTCTGCTTCCATGGTATTCCTCCGCCTCATGCAAACAAAGCGTAACCAAGTCAAGAAAATTACACCAAAGGACATCGCACCGTATTCGTGCGAACTTAGTGTAACACAATGTTGCATGAGAACTATTGCTTACTAGGGATTGCCAACACAGATATTTCCTCCCTTTTTTATTATATCAACTACAAATAAAATAATAAAATTCATAGATCACATATAGGTTAAAGTTCAGTTTAACCAAATATAAGATTCTTTTATGTTAACGCAAGTATAAAACACTTATGATTAGGGGCAGTGATATTTCACGAAAATATTTCGAGACAAGATCCAATCCAAAGCACTGTAGGGTCGTCCAGCTTCTATGGTTGGCTATAAAATATTCTCGCCCGTGTTAACCGTTTGCGCACGAATCACGAAGGTTCAGTGTCGGAGTTACTTAGTCCTGAGTGGCTTGATCAAAGGCGGACACGGCACCAGCAGCCAATGGAGGTATAACAACAGCTGAGATGTGTATATATTATTGAAGTCTACTGTGTGCTCCGATTTTACGAGAAAAGTCACTGGCCCTACTTGTGATACATGGAATATTTAGAAAACAAACACGCACGTCATTCATGGGGAAATTTATTTACGGTTTGATTCATAAAGTGTGAAAAAATCCGCCAACACACTATAACTCCAGCCACACACGCTGACAAAATGGCGCCGCTGGCCATCAACATGTAGGAACGCCGCTCGCCAATAAAGGGCTGTTAACTCACCTGGCAGCCTGCAGCCCAGCCAATAGGGAACCTTTCGCATTACTCAGTAGCCAACAAGACACTAAGCTCACGTCCACACTCAGAAAAAGATTTTGTTGAATCAAACAAAATTTGTTTGGCACAACCAAAATTATTTATTTGTATAGGGGCAACGTAATATTTTGTTGTTGAAGCCAACTTATTTTGATTTGTTTATTTGGTTGCCCCAAAAATTGATTTCGTTGGTGCAACTGAAGATTTGTTTGGCTCTACGTACATTAAAAGTTTTCGGTTCATGTAAAAAATTATCGGAAGCCCGACCGAGATTCGAAGGCAGGTAAGTTTCGCGAGAGCACTTCGCCTTAGCAACTTCAGCTAATGCGAATACTGCTGAAACCAGAATGTCTTTAAACACATACTATTCAAATACTGGGCAAAGTGACAAAATAGGTAAATATTTCAAGTTTTACAGATTTACTTTATAGTTTCCTGTTGAATTGGTTTTATTAGGATGTTTATTCCATTATTAACCATCAATAAATCCACTAACAAACACCGTTACTATCCTAACTGTCACCGAATATACAAACAAACTCTCGAGCAGTATTTTCCAACAAAGGCAATCAAATGAGTGGCCAAAACAATGTATATACACATTTGAAACAACAACACATTTTGTTGACAGTCTGATTTATTTTGGCCCAACACAAAGGTTTTGTGCGTGTATTTTGTTAGATGAACAAAATTAATTTCGTGGATTTTCAAGTTTTGTTTACTCAACAAAATATTTTGTTGGGGCAACTAAATATATTATTGTCCTTATAAAAAAAAATATTGTGTAGGCTGTTATCTTAGTGGAGAGCCTCTACAAGCCAATCAGAGTGTGGGTACACCCACATCAAATGAACCGCCACGGCATTTTACTTCTGTATATTTGTCTACACGGTGGTTGTAAAAATATATACCGGTAAACGTATAGTAAGAGAGATCAATTTTTTTCTATGTAAATCATAAAAGTAATACATTTACTAGTCACTCTAAGCGTTAAGGTGTTCACATATTTATCAATGATTTTCGTTAATAAATTTATTTTGTACATAAATAAGCCTTAACCCATTCAAACCTAGTGTACACTTTTGTGTACATTACGCACGTGTAGGCAGTTTTTAGTCTGTCGAGAGATTTGGACGGCTCTTGACAACGTGGTCTTGAGAGCCTAAACTATGGAGAGAAAAAATTTTTGCCATGTTCTGTATCCTGTGTTCTGAATAAACTAGACGTTCGACCGCAAACTGAAGACTAAGCTAATTGTTCACAGAACGCTGTCTCAGTTGGTTGCTAGTTTCACCGCAGGCCAGACAACATGATAACATTCTACGCTTACGGCACTCTCCTACCTAAAGATACACTGAAGAGCCAAACAAACTGGTACACCTGCCTAATATCGATCAGGGCCCCCCCCCNNNNAGCACGCAGAAGTGCCGCAAGACGACGTGGCATAGACTCGACTAATGTCTGAAGGTATGCAGGAGGTAATTCACACCATGAATCCTGCAGGGCAGTCCACAAATCCAATCTGCGCCAATTTGAGAAAGGGTTGCACGTCTGTCACGTTTAATGATTCTCGTCAGTCGTCGTTTGTCCCGTTCTTTCACGATCTTTTTTGGCCGCAGATATGTCGAAGATGTGATGTTTTACCGGATTCCCGATATTCACGGTACACTCGTGAAATGGTCGTACGCAAACATACAAATGTTATCGCTACCTCGGAGATGCTATGTGCCATCTTTCGTGCGCCGACTATAACACAACGTTCTAACTCACTTAAATATTGATAACCTGCCATTATAGCTGCAGTAACCGATCTAGCTGCCGACCTAATCGCGTCACTCTCATTGGTTCCATACCTCTGTTATTTGCATACGCACGCCTTTACCAGTTTTTTTGGCTCTTCAGTGTATTTGTCGCGTCTGAGATCAAGAAGCACGGAAGCGATAAGGGCGACGCTTCCACGTGCATCAAGTGAATCATCACCGCTAAGCGCAAGGCTATGAGCTGGCGTGCAGTGTTCTTGTCGTGCTGCGTGTACCTAGGAGACATTCGGTAGTGACCCTATAATGTAATTGTCGCAGTCTGGAAGATTTTTCAATGCAGGGCACTTTAATTCTTTTGTATGTATCTGATGCGTATATTTTGAGAAAGAGTGCTTCAATGATGGAGTGCTCTGAAATGGTGTTTCTAGTGCGCGTGACGTGTTGAAAGCACTGAACATGCCTCGTCTGAAGTGTGTGCTTTTTTTCGTAGTGAGCACATTAGACGCGCGTTTAACAGTTTCGTAGGAAAACACGCATGTCAAACAACCTAATAAAAAACTAAAAACAACACGAAATTATTTGGAGACTAGGTTGAAAGCCAAATAGAATATTTGACGTGTAAGGCTAAAGTTGTGACTTCATGGCTAGCTTGACACGACCTGGGAGATTGGCAGAATCGAATTCTTCGTTTGCATGAGGCGGGGGAATATCCTGAAAGTAGAACTTTAGCAGGGGTTCAGGAAAGTTGGAAATAACAGTGAATGGGCTATATTCAAATCTAGCCTGCGTGGAACTCTGCGCGAAAGCAGGTTTTTGGCGGTGTACTGAGCATTTTTGAAAGCCCTGCTTAAGATCTACTTGCATGCACATAGTGTATTCTTACACCATATGTAAAATTAACATGACCATGGGTCTGATCATTTCGTTCGTGCATCGGTCGAGTGAAACTTCAAAATTATTAGAAAATTAAAGATTTTACTAATTTGTTAATTTATACTCTTAAATGCACTAAAAATTCATAAAGTAATATAAGAAATTTTAGTATTCACAAATATTAACATAACAGTTTTAATTCAACTTTTAGACATTGGAACTACTTCCCTTCCGTTGTTACCAACTTTACTGAGCGCATGGCAGTCAGTGTCCCCGTTAAACCATACGCAGGTAGGGGCAGTGACATTTTTCAAAGGTTGATTTCAGAAATGCTGACTTCAACGTGAGCAGCCTTTTGGTAAGGTTTAACGTCTCGTTGACAGCGAGGTCATCAAAAACGGAGCAATTTGCTCCGAAAAACAGGAACGGGGAAGGTATCCACCATGACCAGAGATCTGAAAAATTCGCGAGTTCAATGGCCTGCTAGACTAGGCTGTATAGTATTATGTACAAATATGCTGATATCAACTGCACATATGTTGTCTGCTGTCACAGTGGAAGGCGACAATTGGACACCGTTCTCCAGGAGTCGAATACCGTGTGAACCAATGGCTAAAGTTATATTAACGCACGTGTTTTGAATTCTAGCTTGTCCCAAAATGAATCCGCGAATTCTTCAAGGTCTGTAACCAAGGTCTGTCTCAACCCGTTAGGTCACATTTTTGAGTTCGAGTGTTGCGATCACTTAATTTTTTGTATAGCCTGTACTTGCGTTGTTCAGCACCTGTCTTGCAAACGGAGATCAACGTGCTTCGTGCTCGGTGATAAAAGCTATTCACGTTAAAGACAGCCCTTTTGAGGCCCTAGTTACTTTTCCGTTCAGCAATTTTTTATCTTTTAAGAACCTTTTTAAATAAATAGTGCCACGTAAGTAACAAAAACAGTGTGTTAACGTCTAAGACTAAACTAAAATAAACTTATTGAGTAGGTATTAATCATATGCGAGGGCTTTCAAAAGTGCTCACTTTACCGTGAAATGTCTATACTTGTATTAACCAATCATGCAGATGAATCCACATATCCGATTGGCCACAAGGAAGACTGGGCCACTCATTGATGACGTGCTCTGTACAGCACCGGACATAAATATCATCCAAGAGCTACGAATGCACGTGAGTAAACACGGCGACTGAACGGGTGAAGGAACCATACCCGCATTCGCATGGAGTAATTCCGCGTAAACCATGGAAAACTGAAATATGGGATAGCCGGGCAGAAAATCGAACATCGTTCCTCTGGAATGCGAGTCCGGTGATTTACCGCTGTGTCACTGTCTCACACGGTCGCGGAAATCAGGTGTCCTACCCTACTGCTTAAGGGGTCAGCCTGTCTGCGTCGTTTTTCTCCTTTTCTGGCCCAGGGCTACACTAGCACGCACTGCAAGAGCGCAATCGCCACTACGCTCTAGGCTCTGAACTGGTTTGCAGTGCACTCGTAGTGCTGCGGGGCCACGGTGGCCGAGCTGTTAGACTGCTCTTCTAACACCAAGGCGAACTGGGCTCAATTCACTAGGCATTATTTAAAAAGCAAGTAAGTGTTCTGCTTTCTTTATAAACTTAAAAAAAAAATGTTGTAAAAGTCGTTGTTGCATAAATTATTTTCTCATTTATTAAAATATTCGCAACATTCCAGTGATTGTAAAAATGTTACGTTCGTTTTAAGAATTAAATTTAGATAAAATAAATTTCACTGTTAATCTAAAAATGCGTCACTGCGAATGCTAAACTAATGACTGTCGACAACGTCCGAATTGAAACTTCCGAAATGACAAATTACAAAATAACGAATATGTCATTTCGGACACGTCCTGAGCATGGTGGACTTATAAACACCAGCCACAAGTATTGCTAGTCTGACAGATGTACTAGAATCTGGTCACGTTCTCTAACACAGCAGGCCGTTAAAGTCGTCTCCTACTTGGAGATTTTCCCGCATTTCAGGCCGAGAAACGCGGTAGCGATAAGGGCGACATTGCCACGCGCATCGCGTGCGCCATCGCCGCTAAGCGCAAGGCTCTCAACTGGCGCGCAGTGTTCTCGTCACACTGCGTGTACCTATGGGACNCATCGCCGCTAAGCGCAAGGCTCTCAACTGGCGCGCAGTGTTCTCGTCACACTGCGTGTACCTATGGGACTTTCAGTGGTGACCATATTATTTTATTGTTGGAAAGTCTGTACTGTACGATGGTTCAATGCAGGGTGCTTGAGTAGTTTTGTATGTATCTGACGCGTGTATTTTGAGACACGGTGCTTTGAAAAAGCAGTTTTAAGCAATTTTGGAGTGGTCTGAAACGGTGTTTATAATGTACGTGACATGTTGAAAGCACTTGACAGACCTCGTCAGAAGTGTGTGTTATTTTGGTAGATCAGCACTTTAGACGCACGTTTGATGGTCTCGTAGTAAAACAGCGACGCAGTTCGAGTNGTGTGTTATTTTGGTAGATCAGCACTTTAGACGCACGTTTGATGGTCTCGTAGTAAAACAGCGACGCAGTTCGAGTGGCAGGCAGGCACGTGCCTTAACGCTAGAACAGGTAACACGGGATTCGGTAGATTTTTTGCTTGCATACTCGTCATTGGTTGGTAGTCGTCTGGCGGTGTGTCTAATAAACTGTGGTCCATTTAAATAAGAAACTCGAATTTACATGCGCTTGAAGTTTAACTTAACCTCAAATGAGTTCGCGAATATTCCCGATGTCTGAATGATACACAACTTTATCACAATTNGTGTGTTATTTTGGTAGATCAGCACTTTAGACGCACGTTTGATGGTCTCGTAGTAAAACAGCGACGCAGTTCGAGCGGCAGGCAGGCACGTGCCTTAACGCTAGAACAGGTAACACGGGATTCGGTAGATTTTTTGCTTGCATACTCGTCATTGGTTGGTAGTCGTCTGGCGGTGTGTCTAATAAACTGTGGTCCATTTAAATAAGAAACTCGAATTTACATGCTCTTGAAGTTTAACTTAACCTCAAATGAGTTCGCGAATATTCCCGATGTCTGAATGATACACAACTTTATCACAATTNCTTGAAGTTTAACTTAACCTCAAATGAGTTCGCGAATATTCCCGATGTCTGAATGATACACAACTTTATCACAATTGAAAGATTAGTGATAATTAAAGTACTAATTTTTAACAACATCAGGAACAAAAGGGGGTTACAACTAGAAAATTTCGCACCCCACGGCACGCCCTTGAATAACTAAACCTGACGACAAAGTACTTAAAGGGGCCGCGGTGATGTAGTTGTTAGACTACTCGCCTCCCACCTAGGCGAACAGGGTTCGGTTCCCGGCGGGGATTGCTTTCGGGTTTTCGCATGTGAGAATCGCGACGGACGATGCCGCTGGTCGGTGGGTTTTCTCGGGGATCTCCCGTTTCCCCCCGTCCTTTCGTCACGGCGATGCTCCATACTCAACTATTCGCTTCACCCTCGTTAGCTCTCAAGACCTCGAAGATAAGAGCCGTCCAAATCTTTCCACTCAACAGAGCACTGCAGATATACACAGGCGAAACAGCCGCCTAGGTATCGCGATCTCTAGCTGCACACGCCACCAAAATGGCGTCACTAGCCAGCAGCATGTCGGAGTTCGCCCAATCAGCGCCTGGTATCCCACTTGCCAGGAGGCAGCCCAGCTAATATGGAATCACTTAACAGCACGTTGTAACCAGTCGGACAAAAGGCTCCTTCCCAGACTCTCAGTCACATCAAAAGGACCGCCATATAATTGTGGTCCCTGCATACTGATCTGCTCTGGGCTGGAACTAGAGATGGGCTTAACTAAGGTTGATTCTACTCAGGTCGGGAACGAAACAAATCTTCTCATGGGAGCGTTTGGCATACGAGAAATTTCCCCCGCCAGGTGCGCAGTGTGCCAAAGAGGTATTTCTCAATTAATCTACGTGAACTCGAATGATAATAAAGAAAGATTATACTCAGTTATGTAGTTATTTTTATATTTGATTTTTAATTATTACAATTATTTTTGTATTTTTTAACGTAGAAAATAGAGAAAATCCGGTGCACATGCGACACTAGCGCTTACCAGCCTGAGCAGAACTAACCTTAGCTTAACCGAAATTTTCAATTACCTGTGACAGCTGTTACTGTGACACATAAATATCTTATATGTATATATATACATAACACAAATGCAACAGTGGTGGTGATTGCATTACCAGTGTCGATTTGAAAACATCTGTATTTCAGTGAAATTAATAATAAAGGTTTCCTTTGTGAGGTATTGTCATTTTCCGTGTTATTTTTTCGTCATTGTAAAATTTCACGTTTGTCTGCAAAATAGTGGATGCTAGTAATTTTTATAAAACGTCCAATTATTAAGAAGGAGAGAGCCAGATGAGGCATCTGATGGCGCACCCAACGGAATCTTATTAATTTTCTATTTGCCAAAAATTAACCTAGGACTAAAAGTATATGTATAAAAAATATTGTATTTTATTTATTACCATCCAATTTTTTGTAGAATATCTATGCATAACCAGTAGGTTGGAGCGAAAACAATAACATTAAAACTTAAGGAATGCATGGAAAGAGATTTACTACCGTTTTAAACAGAAGCTTTGGTAACTCATTGAATACTTAGTTAAAAACAGTCAGTCGCCACGCTTGGTAAACATGCAGGACTGCCTGTGACATTGCGACATGTCACAGGCAGCTGAAATAAACTGTGACAAAAGAAACTGCTTCTCTTGTATAATAGCAAGTTCGTGTCACAAGCTGTGGAACCCGTCGACTGCAGATGAGGAAGACCGCTTATTCGTCTTCTGCGCATGTACCCAACATTGACCTACCCCAATCACACACAACTGTCAAAGTCACATGGTTAACACCGATGAACGTGTTTGTTTGTATCTTAAATTTTTAAATGGCAAGCACTGCCATATTAATAAAATACTTTTACCGATTTTAATTAAATCAAACTGCATTACGAATTTTTTAGAGTAAGTATAGAACCATATCTAAGCACTTGTTTACAAATCAGTTTTCTAACCTCAAATCCACTCCATGCCGTTTCCACCAGACGTGTTGGCAGAAAAGCAGTTTAATGTTGGGACACGGAGATTGGTTGTGGGTAGCCAGGGAGATCGGTCTATCACATCTTTAGTCGATGGGGAAACCTGTCATTATGCGATATCTTCATCTCAGAATTATGTGACGAATTATCTCTGACAAAATAGCTGGCTGCGATTTATCGGTCGTCTCTAGCCGGAACCGTTGTTCGCGGGCGTGAGATGCGAAAACTTGCGTACCGGAATTGTCGGTGCGCGCACGGTAATTGTCGTGAGCACGCGATAATTGTGGTACATCTGTTCGCGAACGGCCGCTGGGCGGCGATGCGTGGGGGAACAGCCACGCGTGTGTTCGCACGCAAGCGTGCAACGTGGAAGGGGGGTAGGCTGGGTAAGGGGCTGAACCCTGAAAGGGGAAAGGGGAGAGTGAAGGTTGGAGAGCAGCATGGACTGAGGGGTGAAGCCCCGCTGGGCTCGAACAATGCCCCAGGGGTGGCAAAACTTTCGTCGTACGTGCAACGGAAACCCGCTCGTTACTGCGCACTATACGTAAGGAAATTTGATTATTGCGAAAAAAGTTTCACGGCCAATTGTATTTCAATTATTTGAAATATTTTGAACACATTACATTGCTACACTATGTCGTCAGAGAAAACCAAGTTTACTGTGGTGGCAATTGAGTATGTTCAAAATATTTCACTTAATCGTTCACCCTCATTGCAAGAATCTTTCAAACAGTCGTGTTTCGTAATGATTTAGCTCAGATCCACTTTCCTGATTAGTTGGTTCGCGTGTTATGCGTCGTAGGTGTCAGCGAGTGAATCACAGACGTACAATGTTGAAGTTTTCGCCCAGTGAAGCAGGAAAATGTCATCTAACGAAGATACGCCACCAATAAAGAAAAGAAAACTGCAGGTACGCCCATAGGGTCTTGAAATATAACACGTGCGTAAATCTTTCCGCGAAATTCGGGTGTCCCTGACTATAGTTACGCTAATCGCGGTGTCTTTACACTTTTTCAAACAAACCTTTAAAAAATCACCCTATTAAGGAGTTTTTTTTTTTTTTCGTTTTCTAAATACTGTATGCCACACATCAGAAGCGTTTTATACTTCTGTAAGCGTAACAGTATCTTATTTTTTGGTTGAATTGAACTTTAAATTATATTTTATATAAAAATTATAATATTTCATTTACAATGAATATAAATAAAAACAGAGAGATGCCTAGTATGAAATAGTTCTCATTCGAACAATTATTAAACTGAGTGCGCACGAATTCAGGACGTTGTTCCTTAGGTGTAATTTTTTTAGTCATGGTTTAANCGAACAATTATTAAACTGAGTGCGCACGAATTCAGGACGTTGTTCCTTAGGTGTAATTTTTTTAGTCATGGTTTAACTTTTGTTAGCACGAGGCGGAGGTATAGCTTCAAAAAAGTGAGAAAAAACCATGAACGAACTATCATTCGTCATAGGCAGTGACACCATTACCTGACGTTTGGTGTTTTTACGTAAAGGACATTTACCGTGTAATTATCTTTAGGAGGTGAAACGGTATTTTCTAACAAAAAATGTCGGCGTGGCGGTCTTTCGAATGCTCCGTGGCTGTCTTTACGTAAAGGCGNGAAACGGTATTTTCTAACAAAAAATGTCGGCGTGGCGGTCTTTCGAATGCTCCGTGGCTGTCTTTACGTAAAGGCGCGCCAATAAGGTGTCTTTATGAACGACAGTGGAAAGGAAATAACAGACATATTGAAGTTAATACAATAAAAATCACTCTCCACAGCGGAAAAAAAAAACCTTTTGAAATGGCCCAAAGAGGGTAAACATTAGTCTTTTAAATTTACGTACAAATAAAAGGTGCCTGAAAAATGCTTCAAAAGTGTATTTAATTTTTCGTTTGTATGATACCCTCTAAAAGTTCACTATTACGTAATGACCAGATAATGGACTCGGCCACATATAAGTGCTGCTATCTCGTGGTGCTCAAAATGAACTAGGCTCGTATGAAAACTTGTATCATAGACAGAAGTTATTTCTTTTTAAGTGATATTCGGAAATATTTTAAGAAATAAATTACATTTATGATAGNTGTATCATAGACAGAAGTTATTTCTTTTTAAGTGATATTCGGAAATATTTTAAGAAATAAATTACATTTATGATATAAAATTAACTATGTGAACAAAACAAGTGACACAGGACACTCCGTAATAACGGAAAAATATAGTTCAATGCCGTAGATTGATTATTTCAGATCACAGGCCGCAGANACACAGGACACTCCGTAATAACGGAAAAATATAGTTCAATGCCGTAGATTGATTATTTCAGATCACAGGCCGCAGAGTAGCCAAACCTGTGAGAAGTCAGACAGACAGCCATAAAGAGATGCGTCACAGTGGAGTGGGGAGATTTGGGTGGCTCTTAGCGGCGATGTCACTAAAGTCGATGAAGGTGAAGCGAGTTAGGGAGCAGCGCAGGACTGCACGGGCGGGGGAAACGGGAGATACCCGAGAAAACCCGTCGACCAGCGGCATCGTCCAGCACGATTCACACGTGCGAAAATCCGGGGGCGAGCCCGCCAAGAATCGAGCCCGGTTCGCCAAGATGGGGGGCGGGTAGTCTGACCACTAAACCACCTCGGCCCCCCGGTATCAAGCCACCCGAATGCTGAGCCACTGTTTAATTCTTCTCCAGGGCGTACCTGATGAGCGGAGGTGCAGTGACATATGTGAAACTAACTTATACACTGAAGAGCCAAAAAAAATTGGTACACATGCCTAATGTTGTGTAGGGCCCCCGCGAGCACGCAGAAGTGCCGCAAAAAGACGTGGCATGGAGTCGACTAATGTCTGGAGGTATGCAGGAGGCAATTCACACCATGAATCCTGCAGGGCAGTCCACAAATCCAATCTGCGCCAATTTAAGAAAGGGTTTTCACGTCTGTCACGTTTAATGATTCTCGTCAGTCGTCGTTTGTCCCGTTCTTTCACGATCTTTTTCCGGCCGCAGCGATGTTGAAGATGTGATGTTTTACAGGATTCCCGATATTCATGGTACACTCGTGAAATGGTCGTACGCGAACATCCAAATTTTATCTCTACATCTGAGATGCTATGTCCCATCTCTCGTGCGCGGACTATAATACCAAGTTCAAACTCACTTAAATCTTAATAACCTGTCATTGTAGCAGCAGTAACCGATCTAGCAACTTTGCCAGACGCTTGTTGTCTTATGTAGGCGCTGCCGACCGTATCGTGTTACTCTAATTGGTTCGATACCTCTGTTATTTACACACGCACGCATATACCAATTTTTTTGGCTCTTCAGTGTACTTGTGTGATACCTAGCATGTAACCTAATTATAAAGCGAAATGATAGGGTCTTCACCTTTGTGACGTCTCATTTACTGGAGGGTCTGAGCACATCCACTGCCAGGCACGAATAACTTGAAGTAGGTTGACCGTTCACTCTACTCTAGGAGCACCAGTTCTATTGGTCTTGGAATTTCCATTTATCAGCGTCATATTGACCAATATTGCGCAGGCTAAACTTACCATACTTACAAGTTTCATTATTGGCTGGCTCATTGGAGCAACCCTTTCTTTTCTGGAACACGTGATTTGTTAACACAAAGAAAAAAAAATTGTTTAAATGTGAACCACAGCAAAGAAGGCTTGACACAAGCATAATCGCATGTGGAAATCGTGCCGCTGCTCTTCGGGTTTTCTCGGTGATCTCCCGTTTCCATACTCGACTTGCTTCAGCCTTGTCGGCTCTCATGAGACCTCGAAGAGCCGCCCAAATCCCTTCACTTACCCACAAAAACATAATTTTTGTTTGAGCTATATAGTAATGGTTATGACAACCTTGCGTTGTCGTTGCATTACTGTAGTTCAGCAGACGTCTTTGTGGTAATGTCAGTTGCACTCTAAAGAAAAGTTACGCTCTGAAAACACTGTTATTAGTAAATAAGGGAGAAGTAACAAATCTTTCAAAATTATATTCACTATAAAAACATTTAACTAGGACGGCTTCGAAAATCTAACCGGCACCCCCCGCGTCTCATGCTTAATGCCCTTCACCATACTACCACTAATTTTATGGTGTTTAGATTAAATTTGATAGGCAGGTTTCGTCATGTGGTGGCCAGAATACGTACCTCTTGGGAAGAATAGAGGTTAGTGATTTGGAGAATCACTGCAATTTAGAATGAAATTATACGTTTGCAGGAGGACTATTTATTCAGTTGCAGTTTGGTAACTGCGCAATATATTGGTTTATGAGTGTTTGCGTCGGGATAACAGTTCCGTACTTAAAACTACAATGCACGGCAGTAAACCTTCAATTTCTCTAAATAGTTACATTTGTTACAAAGTAATTGTTCTTTAATACGAACAAAAGCAACTAGAAAAAAAAACCTGTAATCCAGGTACAAACTTTAGATGATTTGTCATTGAAAACGGGGTAGAGAACATAATATGACCTCTGCCCTAACACTATTTAGGCAGACACACGCCATTGAAAACTATGAATTAAAAGGAGAGCAAAACAGGCGATTATTTAATACAATTTTATTAAATATAAAGAAGTCAGTATTTAAACATAATGTGAAAGCCATTTCCATGGTTGGTGAAGAAATTTAATTGATGGCAATATCAGTAGCAACATACGGGTGTAAAAGCATTAAGAAAGTATACAATTATATAAGCAATACAAAGTGTGAAGGACAGGACTTGTGGAATAGGGCAGTGGTTATAAAATACTTAAATGATTAGATTTACAAACTGGCTGTCGAGTAGAGACAAAAATCGCAAATATACGTGTATTTTTCGAAGCCTGTACTCTCCACACGATCTCGCATTTTGCACTGGATGCATTGAACTCATTCTTCTCCTTTGACATCATCACAAAAACTACACCCACAAAAAATGCATTTAGCATGTGTGTCATAAGGTTTAGTGCTCAGATGTAATTTTCAGTAGGATCTACGAATTTAACTGAATCGAAAAATAAGAAGAATTAGTAGCAACCTTCACTATGACCTCTTGGAAACGTTTTCCGTCTTAGACTTCTCACTCCGGTTACCACACTTATTAGTCTGAATGTTGCGACAAAGAAGTGCTGTTTTTTAAGTCAAAACTTACATCATGCATTCTCGTCGTACCAAATTTGGTTTATAATCGGTTAAATGGTTTCCGAGATACAATGGAAAAGCTTTATTTTTCAATGTGCACTATCTTACAAAATGGACGACCAAAAAGATTACAGATTTGTAATTTCAATGCTTATATTATTCACCATAAACGAACCAAATTTGGTTGAAATCTGTTAAATAGTTCTCGAGATATAATACAGTGCCCTAAAAGTTAAAATTGCCACCATTTTGAAAATAAGTACTCGGCGTGACCGTAAAATATATAAGTTTAATTTCATTACTAATTAATATATGGGGCGTAGTTTGGTGAATTTCGGTTGCCGAGTTCTAGACAGACATTCGGAAGAAGGCTATAAAATAACGATTGCTTTAAATGCGCGCAGCCAACAATGTAGAAGGTGAAAACTAACAAACTCGATTAGTGCCACTAACCTAATCATTGATCGCTGCAAATAATTTATTTATTCAAATTTTATCGCTCGTAACTAAACATATTATTTGGTTGACAAACTGTGAAGGTATTTTCTCTCTCACTAAATATTTTTTTAACACTCTGAAACAACGGAATTTTTGTTTGCCACGAACAACACTGTTATGAATAAATCATTTTGCTTGTAGAGAAAATTAATTCATTTTATTAAAGTAATTTGTTTATCGCGAAAAAGTTTGCTGTTATGATTCAACGTGCTGTACGCACGTCCGACAGTTTTCTTTCGTTATTGGCAGTTATGCATCTATGAATTTGATGATTCTGATACATCTAGAGCTGAACGTTATTGATTTCTCGGCGGAGAACTTAGCCGTGTCAATTAGTTGAAAATCCAGTCAAAAAATGATAAACTTACTACACTACTGTCGGTTGGCTCAAAAATGTTTCGCGATTTTCCAGTTTCTAGAGCCGTGTTGCAAAAACTATGCAATCTGAAAGGTTACTGCGAGGAAAAAGTACTTATAAGCAGTACCGTAGTTAGAAGCTTCTGGGGGTTGCTTCCAGGAGCTAAGTAAGGGCAGTGATGTAACACCGGCGTCGGCGGTACCCGTGAACGTGTTAACTACGACAAATACACGAAGAATAACCACCCCTTAATACATTTAAATGCATAATAAGTTAAAACAGCGATTACATTATTTTTGTCGCGATTAAAGGTTCATTAGCATAGCAAACATGCGTGCTTTCGTGTTGTTTTCCCCACAGGATTTCATTTCGTTTGACACGCCCTTGACGTATTTTAACCAATCGCATACATCGAATGGCAACGTGGCCCAATCACGCCCGAAATGGTAAAAACAAAAACGGCTGCTAACTTCAGCAAAAGCAATTTTAAAAAAAGGCCATCTACTTTAATATATAAAAGACAATGAAGTATAAGGGTCGCGGTGGCTGAGTGGTTAGCCTGCTCGCCTCCCACCAAGACGAACCGGATTCATTCCTCGGCAGGGTCACTCCCGAATTTTCGCATGTGGGAATCGTGCCGGACGATGTCGACGGGTTATCACGAGGATCTCCCGTTTCCCTCACCCTTGAATTCCTGTACTGCTTCGTTTTCACCTCATTTCACCCTCATCGGCTTTCAAGACATCGTTGTTGAGTTGAGTTGATAGATTTGGGCGGCTTTTATCAACGAGGTCTTGAGAGCCGATGAGGATGTCTAATGTACACATATGCCGATATAAACTGCACATTGGTTGTCTGCTGTCACAGGGGAAGGTGAAAATTAGACACCGTTATCCAGGAGGTGTGAAAAACAGTGTGAACCAATGGCTAAAATTGTATAAACGAACCCTTTTTTGAATTCAATATCGTCCCAAAATGAATTCGCGAATTCTTCAGGTCTCTATATTTAACCGTAACCGATAATATAGCCTACAGCTCATTGACTGTGAACAAGAAAAAAAGTGTCGTGTCGACTTATGTACAGCATGCATTTTAATACACTGAAGAGCCAAAAAAACTGGTATAGGCGTGCGTACGCAAATAACAGAGGTATGGAACCAATCAGAGTAACGCGATGCGGTAGGCAGCTAGATAGGTTACTGCTGCTACAATGGCAGGTTATCAAGATTTAAGTGAGTTTGAACGTGATGTTATATTCGGCGCACGAGAGATGGGACATAGCATCTCCGAGGTAGCGATAACATTTGTATGTTGGCGTACGACCATTTCACGAGTGTGCCGTGAATATCGGGAATCCGGTAAAACATCACATCTCCGACATCGCTGAGGGCCGGAAAAATATCGCGTAAGAACGGGATAAACGACGACTGACGAGAATCATTAAACCTAACGGACGTTCAACCTTTTCTCGAATTGGCGCAGATTGGATTTGTGGACTGCCCTGCAGGATTCATTGTGTGAATTGCCTCCTGCATACCTTCAGACATTAGTCGAGTCCGCAACACGTCGTCTTGTGGCACTTCTGCGCGAGGGGGGTGGGGGGATGGTGGTATACGATATTATTAGACAGGTGTACCAGTCTTTTTGGTTCTTCAGTGTATTTTTTTGTTTGCAGGTCCTTAAACCGTAAATTAAGTGGGTCTGAAAGGGTTATATTGTCAGCTATAAACAAACACGTTGACCACTGTTGGCCGCGATTGTGTTCTTCTGGAGTAGGTCAATGTTGGGAACATGCACAGAAGACGAACAAGCGGCGTGCCTCGTCTCCAGTGTATGCTATAGTAGCGTAATCGGCGTCGGTAGCAGTGGCTGGAAGAAGCGGGGGTAGGCGCGGGGTCGTGGCTAGGCGGTCGGTTCCCGAGCTCGGCCTAGTCAAGTGCGCCCTTGAGTCCAGTGGCTGAGGACCGGGGAAGGGGGGTGTTATTGATCGTGCCAGGTTCATCCTCTGGCCGTGCTCTCGCGGTTGTACCGCCGCGGCACCTCGTCCTTCGTCGCCGCCGTTAACCAACACTTTTCAAAGCCGTCGTTTACCGGCTGGAAGCGGCGAAACTTACATAGCAAATCCCATGTTAAGGAAATTTCGCCCCAGTGCGTTAATTTTCAGAGATGGGCGTTTCACACCAAATGTATTTGTCACGAATTTTTTTTTACACCCGAAGATTCCTACATCGGATATGTTCCCATAACACGTATAGCAAGGACCAGAGACATTTCACGTAAAAATCGGAGCACACAGTAGACTTCAATACTGTATACACACCTCAGTTTTTGTTATATCTCCATTGGCTGCTGGTGCCGTGTCCGTCTTTGACCAAGCCACTCAGGACTAAGTAACTTTTACACTGAACCTTTGTGATTCGTGCGCAAACGGTTAACACGGTCCAGAACATTTTTTAGCCAATCAAAGAAGCTGGACGACCCTACAGTGCTTTGGACTGTATCTTGTCTCTAAATGTTTTCGCGAAATATCACTGCCCCTAGTTATAGCCAGTTTCACCTCAGACCAGGTGGCACGGGATTCGGTTTTTTATTTCCTTGCAGGTCTGTTATTGGCTCATAATTCACCAGGGCGTGTCTAATAGAATGTGATCCAATTGTAAATACAACATAAATATATGCGTTTGAAGTCTAGCTTGTCCTAAATCGAATTCGCGATATTTTTCCAGTCTCTACCGATTTTCGCGAAAATATTTCTTGCCTAGTTGTCTTTCAAATCACTTTCACTTAAACCCACTTTCATGATTGATTTATTTAATTTTTAGGTGTCTTAGGTGTTAACCCGCCAATCACAATCGTTCAGAATCAGAATGACCTAATTCTGAACTCACGAATTTCTCTGGTCTCTACTGGTGGCTTAAGTTATATAAACGCGCGTGTTTTGAATTCTAGCTTGTCCCAAAATGAATCTGCGAATCATCCAGGTCATTACCTATTAACCCTTTCTGTGAAAAATAAATATATAATTTTAGGCGTTGCAGCAAAAAAATATTTTGTTTGGAACTGTACTGATTTCAAGACGACGCTTTGTCGTACATCGGGACCAACAGAAATCTAGCTGTACTTTATGTTACTGGCAGCAGTGGTTTAGGAGTAGAGACTTGGAAACTTCGCGAGTTCAATGACCTGCAGGCTAGACTCTACAGTCTCATGGACACATATGCCCATATCAACTGCACATTGGTTGTCTGCTCTCACAGTGGAAGGCGACAATCGGACACCGTTCTCCAGGAGAGGTCAAACATCGTGTGGACCAATAGATAAAGTTATATTAAGGCACGTGTTTTGAATTGAAGCTTGTCCCAAAAGGAATGCGCGAATGCTTCATGTCTCTATTTGTGAGGCTACGGGCCACAGTCTCATCAGCTAATGATGTCTCCCACACGTAGGGAACCTTTCTCATTGGACGGTATGTTCTGCTGTGTACAGTGCACGCCATTCAAGCCACTTCATATGCAACGTCCAAGATAGAGGACACTGCGACTGAAAGGGTTAATATGACGGTGTATGCAGTAGCCAATCAGTCAGCAGCCGTTCCCAGATGGTCGCTCAGCCAATCAGTGAAGGGGTAGGCAGGAGCGTGTAAAGTAACTGCCACGCCTTTTCGCCCCTGTGTAGAGTCCATTCACGAATACTTTAAACTTTTCTGAAGCCCTGCTTAAGTTCTGCTCCCAGGGTATTCCTCTACATCACGCAAACCAAGTTTAGCGAACTGAACCAGAGAGGCAGCCCGCAGCATACGTGCGCACTCAGTGTAATCATATTTTGCATAACGATTATTTCTTACTAAGAATTACCAACACACCTATTTTCTCCCTGTTTTTGTTCGTATTATTTATCAATGAAACATTATAATGTATAGATAAAATATACGTAAAAGTTCAATTTGGTCAAAAATAAAGTACTTTTAATTTAACATAATTATTTATTTATTATCGTCTTCTTTATAGCGAAGTTAATGCAGTAAGCCTTTTTTTTTACACTTAACCAATTTAAGCAAGAGTACGCATGAAAAATTAATTTGTTTAACATAAGATCTTAATCCTAAATTAGAAACGGAAAATTATTTTAAATTTAATGAAAAACTGGAAAATGCAAAATAATAACAATGATAATAATAACAATATCAATAGTAACAAATCACGGTTAACTACTAATGAAGCAGGAGTAAATATACGAATAAATATAAAACGCTTGTAATAACTAACATATTTAGGAAATAACCAAACACGTTATACATAATGTTTTTTTCAAAGGTTTAATTAAAAAAGTGTGAGTAAACTTTGAATATACTGTAGTTAAGGTTTATTCTAGTCAGGCTAGGAACAAAGCGAGTTTTCTTATGGGAGATTTGGGGTATAGGGAAAATTTCCGACGCTAGGTGCGCAGTGTTCCAAATAGGTCACTTTCAATTAAAATTTTAAACTACGTCAATAAAAAACGAGAATAATGTTACTTAGTTACAATAATATTTTATATTTGATTTATGATTATTGCAATTATTTTTTTTCGCGCTTACCTAGTGGCGAAAAGTTTTCGTTGCCAAACCATAAGCATTGTTCTTCCCAACCTGAGTAGAATAAATCTTATAGTCCATTCGCGGTTTTTTCACACTTTTTGAATCAAACCCTTGAAACATCACTTCATGTGTGACCTGCTTGGTTGTTTACTAAATATGCTGTATATCACAAGCTTTTATACTTGCGTTTACATTAAAAAATACCTTATTTTTGGTTAAATTGAACTTTTACATATATTTTATTTATAAATTATAATAGTTATTTTATAATTGATAAGAATAACAGCATGGCGAACATGTGTGTGTTGGTAATGCCTAATAATAAAAAATTGTTCTTATGCAGAATGTTATTACACAGAGTGCGCACGAACGCAGTGTATTGCACCTTCGGTGTAACTTTCTAAATTTCGCTACGCTTAAGTTTGAATGAGGCGGAGGAATATCCTGGAAGTAGGTCTCTGGCAGAGCTTGAGAAAATTGTAAGTAACCATGAGTTGTGTTAGCGTGTGTGGGGGCGAGGTTGCGGGCGGTTGGCAGCGCCGGGCGCCAGCTGGGGC
>NQII01000012.1:1141126-1152487 GCA_002778355.1 Clitarchus hookeri
TTATTTTATTTAAAAATAATTTATTTCTCCTCTTTGCAATTGTCATTTTTTTTTTTACATTTCATACAATACAAGAAAAAATGTAAGATGCTAAACATTTAGACAGTAATTTTCCGTAACTTGAACGTCCTTCGCCAGCGCTCAGAAATCGCTCATGGTACGCCATTTTTTTTCTGCCTGATTTGCAAAACTTGGCGTATTGCAAGCCAAGCTCACGGAACACGTTGCGTTTTGTTGTGGAGTACCTCACGCCAGCTGGATCTAGAAACGCCCTAGTCTGTAACGGCTGAAAGCCTACCTGTTTCGTGATATTTGTTTCTTAATAGCTATGTCAAAACCTAATCTGNCCCTAGTCTGTAACGGCTGAAAGCCTACCTGTTTCGTGATATTTGTTTCTTAATAGCTATGTCAAAACCTAATCTGGAACTGCTATAACTGTCATGCTACATTATGCACAAGTCAACTTGCTTAAAAGTCAGTTAGTTATTTCCCCATATCTNGAACTGCTATAACTGTCATGCTACATTATGCACAAGTCAACTTGCTTAAAAGTCAGTTAGTTATTTCCCCATATCTTTTATTGTATTTTTTTATTTTTTTGAATTTATGTTTTATTTTAAAAATTTTTTTTATTATTTATGTATATTTGGTGTAGTCTTGTTCCTTTTTGTATATCGTTTTATTTTATATAAAAAGAGTTATGTCTATACTTAAAATCTGATCCTAAGCTGATCACCCCCTAGCAAATATGTGCGCCTAATAAGGGCTTCCTTACTTGAATCTAAACGGCCAAGTATTTTTGGTAAGGGGGGGGGGGAGCATGGCCGATCGAATGTGATTATGTAAATTATATAAACACTCAATTAATAATATATGTATTTATGTAAGGATACACATTTAATGATATTTACACATGCAGTAATGATCAGTAATTTATGCTATGTACACAAAATTATCTGTTTGCTGTGCTGTATGCCTTGTTTTTTTTTTAAGCCATTCCAAGCTTAATGCATACTGGCCTTAAAATTAGTTCTATGTGTATTTTGTTGAAATGTCAGTTTTAAATTGAATTTACTTTTAAATTTAGTGGAAGACTTCATTCTACTAGTGTTAATAATGTTCTAAAGTGTTTACAATTACTTAGTTGGTAAGGCAACTTTTATTTATTTCTTAGTTCTTAATTTTCTTGTTGAATTTGGAGTTCTTGTTGTTGTTGAAGGGTCTTAATTTGTTTAAATGTTGTTAGAAGGAAAAAGGGGAGTACCCCCGGTAAAAAACCTTCTGTTGATTTATTCTGTTGATGTTGATATGGTTGTTGATGTTGAAGAGACTTCTGACTCTGTGCTGCAGTCACTGCTGGAGTCAGTGGTGGAGTCTTGGGTGCATGCTCTGGTTGCGTGGTGTGCAGAGTGACTGTTGTCATGCAGGCCTTCGGTTCCATGTTGCTCGTCTTCCTCGCTGATGTAAAAGAGGCGTTCATGCCGCTGTTCTCGACGGTGGTAAGTGGACGCGATTCGCTGCTCAGCCTGCGTGCGTGAAACCTTCCTGGAGTCACACACAGCAGCCAACTACATCGCCGTTCACCAGACAGCTGTGTCGCTTCGCGCGCGCGTCTTTCTAGCGCTGTTGCCAGATGGTCTCTACCTGGTCAACCTTGCCGCACCCCTTCCAACACCCTTCAGCAGTGTTGCCATATGTGCGACTACAGTCGCACGCACACTAGTTTTATTGGTTGTACAACATACGACTGAACACAGGGTCGCACACCCCATTCGACGAATGATTAAAAATTTTTTCCGTTATTATTAAGAAATACGAGTTTGAAAATCGAGAGCAAAATTTGATCTTACTAGTATTTGCTGCACTAAAGAAACCCCCCCCCCAAAAAAAAACTAATAAAATTTTAACATAGTAATGAAATTGTTTTCTGAGGTACACGTTTCGTGCCGAGGCCATCGATTGTCCATAAATCATCCGATACCTTATTTTGAGATATATGTAAACATATGCCGTTGTTCTACAAAGTTTTTATCATTGATATTGATTTTTATGTGCACTGTTTAGTAAATTACGTTGAGCAAGCTTTTTTTTTTTAACATCTGAAAGAAGTTGCAACGCGTAGAAAGAGGAATCGTCCAAGAAAAGTCAATATATTTATGCGTTTACATTTATATTTAAAACTAGCGTGTGCACACTTTTTTAAATGCTGTTCATGGTAAAGTGAGCACTTCCGAAACCAAACTTTGAAAACAAATCTCTATCCATAAATACTGGAAAATTACAGTACACTCTGGCATGCATGTTCCCATTTAAGTTGCCACTGAAATAACCAAAAAAGTTCTAAGACTTGGTGTTGTATTGAGTGTATCAAATATAAATTTATAGCTAGAGACCTGCAAAATTCGCGTTATTATTTAAGGACGNTTGGTGTTGTATTGAGTGTATCAAATATAAATTTATAGCTAGAGACCTGCAAAATTCGCGTTATTATTTAAGGACAGAGTGCACTTCAAGTTACTATGGTTTGACCGACTACAGGTATTGACCGGAAATATGTCTGCCACGCCTCGGAGAACTCTTGAGCCAATAAGATAATATCAGCGGTGGACTGGCCAATCTCTTTTGAGAAGATCGAGTAGGTAGGTGCCGTTGATTAAAGTGAAGCGGCTAAAGGAACCACGGACTGTGCTCGCTTGTTCATGAGGCAGTGGAGTATATCCCGTCACCGAAAGATAACGNTTGGTGTTGTATTGAGTGTATCAAATATAAATTTATAGCTAGAGACCTGCAAAATTCGCGTTATTATTTAAGGACGGAGTGCACTTCAAGTTACTATGGTTTGACCGACTACAGTTATTGGCCGGAAATATGTCTGCCACGCCTCGGAGAACTCTTGAGCCAATAAGATAATATCAGCGGTGGACTGGCCAATCTCTTTTGAGAAGATCGAGTAGGTAGGTGCCATTGATTAAAGTGCAGCGGCTAAAGGAACCACGGACTGTGCTCGCTTGTTCATGAGGCAGTGGAGTATATCCCGTCACCGAAAGATAACGCGAATTTGGCACGTCTTTATTTATAGCTAGAGACCTGAAAAATTCGCTGATTCATTTTGGGACAAGCTATAATTCAAAACACGTGTGTTTATATAACTTAAGCCATTGGAAAACACGATGTTTGACACCTCCTAGAGAACGCTGGCCCAATCGTCGCCTTCCACTGTGACAGCAGACATTCAATATGCAGTTGACATCGGCGTATTTGTACATAAGACTGTAGAGTTCAGCCTGAATGTCGTTGAACTCGCGAATTTTTCAGGTCTCTATTTATAGCTAGGGCCAGTNCGCGAATTTTTCAGGTCTCTATTTATAGCTAGGGCCAGTGACTTTTCGCGTGAAAATCGGAGCACACAGTAGACTTCAATACTCTACACACACCTCAGTTATTTTTATACCTCCATTGGCTGCTGGTGCGCACAGGCAGAAACTGGTTCGGTGAGTCCTGATTCATTGAGACTCACTTAACCTTCGTGATTCGTGCGTTAACGGTTAACACGGGCCAGAACATTTTTTTAGCCAATAAAAGAAACTGGACGACCCTACAGAACTTCGGACTGTATCTTGTCTCGAAATATTTTCGCGNTGGTGCCGTGTCCGTCTTTGACCAAGCCACTCAGGACTAAGTAACTCTGACACTTAACCTTCGTGATTCGTGCGTAAACGGTTAACATGGGCCAGAACAATTTTTTTAGCCAATAAAAGAAACTGGACGACCCTACAGAACTTCGGACTGTATCTTGTCTCGAAATATTTTCGCGNATTTTTTTAGCCAATAAAAGAAACTGGACGACCCTACAGAACTTCGGACTGTATCTTGTCTCGAAATATTTTCGCGAAATATCACTGCCCCTATTTATAGCTACTGAAGTCGATTTTTTGTTGTTTATATAAGAAACTCGAATTTTCTTATGCTATTATTAAAACATTCACTTTCCAAAAACGCCATTGTTTCAACTTGGCTGACGCAGTAATAAAGTGCGAAAGTCAATGCCAATATCTTGCATATAGTGGAAGGATACAATATGATAGAGAAAGTAGATCCTATGCAGGGCTTTAAAAAGTGCCCAATGAACAGTGGACAGCCTATATAGTCCATTCAAAGCTACTTTTAACATTTCTGATGCCCTGCTAAAGTTCTGCTTTCAGGCTATCACCCCCCCCCCCCNTGCAAACAAAGGTTTAAAAAATTTGGAAAATTGCGCGAAAGGGACAGCGCACCACATTCGTCCGCACTCTGTTTAATAATATTTGGCGTGAGAACTATTTCTTACTAAGCAATATGAGTACACCAATTTTTTTTTCTTTTTTTTCACAGTAATAATAAATGAAATGTTATACTCTAAGGATATAATATAAGTACATTTTAAGAGCGAGTGAAGAGATTTGGGCGGCTNGATATAATATAAGTACATTTTAAGAGCGAGTGAAGAGATTTGGGCGGCTTTTAACAGCGAGGTCTTGTGAGTCGATGCAGGTGATTTAGGTGAGTAGCGTTTGAATGAAAGGGCGGGGGGAAATGGGAGATCCTCGAGAAAATCCGCCGACCAACGGCACCGTCCGGCACGATTCCCACATGCAAAAATCCGGGAGTGGCCCGGCCGGGGATTGAACCCGGTTCGCTTTGGTAGGAGGTAAGCAGGTTGATTGCTCTGCCACAGTGGCCCCGTACATTTTAAGAGAAAATAATGTACTTTTCTGTTTTGCACAAATGTAA
Source organism: Clitarchus hookeri (assembly GCA_002778355.1). Taxonomy (NCBI): domain Eukaryota; kingdom Metazoa; phylum Arthropoda; class Insecta; order Phasmatodea; family Phasmatidae; genus Clitarchus; species Clitarchus hookeri. Next base: position 1,145,897 of record NQII01000012.1, read on the forward strand.
AAGGCTTATGATACGTAACATATTTAGGAAACAAACAAACATGTCGTGCATGGGATGATTTTTCAAAGGTTTGATTCGAAAAGGGTCTCAATTAACCGTGTACAGTCTATACTTGAGAGTGGGACTGTTAGCCAGCGGTCGATACACTTCTCTTTTATGGAGTTGAAGGGCGACAACTTGGTAAATAACCTCACACTCCGTAGTCACGTTCGAGAAGCCACTGTCCGGCTGGTACCTCACCCAGTGATGCCACATTTTCGGAAATGAATTTCTTTACACGTTGCAGTAAGTTTCAGCATCATTCAAATTACGTTCACATTCAATCAAAACTTACATTTTTTTTTATTAAAAGTATTTAAATGTTAATATTAATGACAAGTGTGCATAAGCCAGAAAAACTGTATATGCATGACTAGAAAATGGTAATTTTGTACAAAATTAAAATAGAATCACCAGAGTTTGACTCAGCATAAAGGGTGGTAATTTTTTCGCAACGTTCAAAGATATTTCGGATATTCTTTAACCAAATAAACAATGTGCATGTAAGTAAAACTTACCAATGGCTTTAAAAATGCTCAGCTTTTATTTCGTTCCTCAGGGAGAAGTTATGTGGATTCCAGTGTAGCATTCCGTCTGACAATACAATATGCAGAACTCATTAAAAATTAGTACACACACCAGCGAAACTGTCGGAAAAGTACGAATTCTGTTGCGTAGAGTAAAAGAATGTGTATATTTTGTAACACAGAAAAATAATTATAGGCAAATATTTTTTAATTAAAAAAAATTTATATACGAGAGTATATTTTTAAAAATTTATGTGTAAAGTCTATTAACGATTACCTCACACTTTTCTGAAGTCCTGCTAAAAATTTACTTCCAGGATATTTATCCGCCTCATGCAAACAAAGCCTGGCCGAGTATGAAAAATTACACCAAAGGGACAACGCACCACATTCTTGCGCACTTGCCGTAATACAATTTTGCATAAGAACTATTTCTTACTATGCATTACCAAAACACCTTTTTTTCTACCTGCTTTTATTAAAATATTAACAATAAATTAAATTTTATACTTTACAGACAGAGTATAAGAAAAGCTTCAATTTTAACAAAAATATAGTAATTTTATGTTAACACAATTATAAAACGCTTGTGATACGAGACAAATATAGGAAAGAACTAAAAGCGTTATACATCGTGTGGTGTGATTTCCCCAATGTTTGATTCAAAACCTGTGAAGAAACCACGAATAGAATATATTTACATTCTGGATGCTTCAGGAAACACACGAGTCCTTCTGATTAACCCACTCAGACCGAGTATGCACATCTGCGTACATTACGCACGTGTAGGTAATATTTGGTCTGCACTGCACACGGCAAAGCTCAATTACTAACGATCTTACATAGTTTTATTATATTACAAGTAGGGCCAGTGACTTTTCGCGTAAAAATCGGAGCACACAGTAGACTTCAATACTATATACACACCTCAGCTGTTGTTATACCTCCATTGGCTGCTGGTGCCGTGTCCGTCTTTGACCAAGCCACTCAGGACTGAGTAACTCCGACACTGAACCGTCGTGATTCGTGCGCAAAGATTAACACGGGCCAGAACATTTTCTAGCTAATCAAAGAAGCTGGACGGCCCTACAGTGCTCTGAACTGTATCTTGTCTCGAAATCTTTTCGCGAAATATCACTGCCCCTTATTATAATTATTCGCAAACCACCCTATTGGTCTAGATCATTATTGGCTCATATTACCGCGTAGCATAACGTAGAGCTGACAACTAATCGGCTGTGGCGACGAAACAAGTGTTGTGTTGACTAAGTATAGCATACATCATAAAATTTTTCTTTTGGTCCTTACTCGAAACCGTAAATAAAAGTGGGGCTGGAAGGGTTGAAACATTCGTCGTAGGGAAGAGAAACGTAAAAACTGTACGGACGGATCGAACCCGGGACCTGGTGAACGCGAGTCCGAGGCCCTAACACCCGCGTAAAGCGAATTCTCCGGCGAATGTCGCGTGCCCCGTGCAGCCAGGAGCTGCCTCGGTGGTTTCGTCGCGCCAAGCGGCAGGTCGACCGTCGTCTCAGCTCGGAGACACCGCCGTCTATCCTCGCTGGGACCAACTCCCCCAGCGAGGAGTAAGTACAAGCCCGTGTGAGGAGACTTTTTTTTTTTTTAACTAACTGCTCTAAAACTAAGTGTTACATGAGTCCGCGGTAGGGACGGGAGTTAAGTGCGTCTCAGGGCTAAGCCCCATACGCCTATAAGGAAGGGAGAATCATGCAAGGAGACATGCATCACGGCAAAGAGGGATTGGGCTGCCATGGCCGGCTTTTGGCCATGACAACCTCTCTAAGTGTAGTTATAGCTAAACTATATTTAGAAGAGAAAGGTGAAAACCAGCACAGTAACCGTAGAAACCCTTTCGGCAGGAAAGAATTAAACAATTGTTTCATGCATTATCATGTATAACAGAAAATGCTACATGAGACTGGGGATAGGAATAATGGTCTTTATTATGATAGGAAAGAGTGTTGGTGGAGAGAAGGTGGGTGTGAGGGCTCTTGTCCTCCCTCCCGTTTATATATCAAGGTTGGGGACTCCCGTGTAGCGCCAGGGGACCCGCTACCCACAACTGTTCCCTCTCCTTCTCCGCGTGCGGGGCGAGAGGAGAGGAATGGGCTTGTCGAGAACCGCCGCGAACACCCGAGCACTTTCGTGGCGGTTCCAGTTCTCTTCAAGTGGAATCTAAGCGGAAAGATTGCAGTCGTCTGGAAGTAGGTCGATCAGCTCGGAGACGGTGCGCGGTTAGTTATTTATGGAGCCCAGCGCGCATGCGCAATGAAATTACAAGCGTCATTATTAGCCACTCCCACCGTCCCTCTTAATCATGGTTTAGCACTCCTTGCGCCCAGGGGAGATGGGGGAAATTCGACGACCAACGCTACTGCCATGTAGGGACTGGAAAATTCCCTGAATTCATTTTAGGACAAGCCAGACTGTAAACACATGTGCATTTATCTCACGGCCGCAATTTGAAGACAAATTATTAGTCACGCCCAGTTGAATTCTGAGCCAATGAAGACCCTCCGCGGAAACAAGCGCCGAATCCGTTGCCATCCTGATCTGACTACACGCTGGGGCAGCAGCCAATGAACAGAAAGCTGGGGCTCGAAAATACACAGGACAGTGGAGTCTAGCCTGCAGGTCGTTCGAAACGCGAAATTTTCCTGCCCCTACGTATAGGTAGGGCCAGTGACATTTCGCGTAAAAATCGGAGCACACAGTAGACCTCAATAGTATATACACACCTCAGCTCTTGTTATATCTCCATTGGCTGCTGGCGCCGTGCCCGTCTTTGACCAAGCCACTCAGGACTAAGTAGCTCCGACACTGAACCTTCGTGATTCGTGCGCAAACGGTTAACACGGGCCAGAACATTTTTTTTAGCCAATCATAGAAGCTGGACGACCCTACAGTGCTTTGGACTCTATCTTGTCTCGAAATCTTTTCGCGATATATCGCTGCCCCTACGTATAAGCTATTCACGGTAAACGGATCACTTTTGAAAGCCCTGCTTAAGATCTACTTGTATGTACGTTGTGTATTCGTCCGAGTTGTGTACAGTCAACCCGTTCCGCCGCACATCGATTTTTGAGTTCGAGTGTTGCAATGGCGTAATTTTAGGGCTCGCGCTGTACTCGTGTTCAGCATTCGTCCCGCAGCCAATGAAACACGTGCTGAATGCTCGATAATGTTGGCGTTAACCATTCGTGTTAAGTAGGTGTAGAATATTCCACGAATAACATTAGCCACAAGGAAGACTGCGCACAGGTCCCCGTCATAAAAACAGTTCATGCACAACATTGACTGAATGGGTTAACGTTGGGTCTCATAACTTTATTCATGCGTCGGCCAAGAGAAACTGTGAAAATATTAGAAACGTAAATGTTTTACAGATCTACTCATTTTTACATTTTGATGCATTAAAAAAAACAGAAAGCGGAATAGATATTTTAAGGTATCACAAACTGTTACCTAACGCTTTTTATTCGATGTTTAGACATGGAACTACTTTCCCTCCACCGTTACCAACTTTACTGGACGCATGCCACTCAGTACGGCCGTTAAAATATGTGCGGGTAGGGGCAGTGACATATTTCTAAGGTTGATGTCAAAAGTGCTCACTTTATCGAGAACAACCTTTTCTTGCAATTAGCAGTTTGAGCGGACATGTTTTCTTTAAATAGTCTATTCGCGGTTTGTCGCACTTTTTTGAAACAGACCTTTGAAAAATCACTTCACGTATGACGTGTTTTGTTTTTTGCTAAATAGGCGTACTCCGTGTTTGCCAAGTGTGGTATACCTGTGTTAACATAAAAGCACGTTGCTTTTGCTTCAATTGAATTTTCAGTTATATTCTATATAAAATATAACATTTTATTAATAGCTAATGTGAATGAGAGCAGAGAGAAAACAGGTGTGTTGGTAATGCCTAGTAAGAAATAGTTCTTATGCATAATTGCATTACATTGAGCGCGCACGAATGCGGTGCGTTGGCCCTTTGGTGTAATTTTCTAGACACGGTTAAGGTTTATTACATTAATGTTGGAAACAAAACGTGATTTCTTATGGGAGAGCTTGGCACAGGGGAAATTTCGGCCGCTAGGTGCGCAGTGGTCCAAAAGGTTAATTTTAATTGAAATGTTTAGCTACGTAAATTATGTAAAAAAAGATTTTACTTGGTTACGAAGTTATTTCATTTTTTATTTATTTTAATGACAAAAGTCCTGTTTTTTAAGGTAGAAATAATAATAGTAATGGCGTGTGGGGAGTGCACCCAGGGCAAGGCGACGCCCTCCGAGTGATGGTCTTTCCAGCTGGGATCCGTAGGTGACCGTCATCCCCGGGAATGACAGAAATGAGACCCTAGTATGGAGCGGCGCTGGAATGCAAGGGCGGGGGAAGCTGGAGTACCCCGAGAAAACCCGCCGGCAAGCGGCATCGTCCAGCACGATTCCCACATGCGAAGGTCCGGAGGTGAAGCCGCCGGGGATCGAACCCGGATCGCCGTGGTGGGAGGCGAGCGTCCTGGACACTACGCCACCGCTGCCCCTTTAACGTAGGAAAAAACAGCAAATCAGGTACACATGCGGCACTAGCGCTTACTTGGTGGCGAAAATGTTTCCTTTGCCAAACTTTAAACACTGGTCTTCCCAACCTGCAGTAGAAGTGACCTTAACTTGGCTTAAGCTTTGTTTGTACGAGGTGGAGGAATATCCTGGACATAGAACTTTAGCAGGGCTTCAGAAAAGTTGGAAATAACCGTGAATGGACTATATTCGTCGTATGCGTGTTTAATTGTATCTCAAGAAATAAATATCCTGGAAATGCAACTTTTTATAGGGAAAATTAAAAACAATTATTTACGCCTACGTGGTTCAGTTTTTATAATATTAAATGTATATTTATAGACAAAAAATTTTTTTTGACACTGTAAAAAAATTGACTTCTTTTAGAACTCGCCTGCGCAGGTTCTTTGTGAGATATTATAAAAAAAAAATACCGCACAGTCGTGCCTACTGTGGGCTTTCGTCACTGTAATAAAGTCACGCTCTTACATATGTTATCTGCTGAGGAAAGCGTGGCGAAGGAAACACTGCATGCAGGTTTACTGCCTTGCGCGTAGGGGCGATGGGGCGCTGAGAACGCTTGTTATTGTCGCCCGTATAGCTTTGCCCAAAAAACAGACAAGAAATATCTTCAACCTATGTACTCTTAAGGGGAATCCATAGTAAAACATTGTTAAAATCTGTTATTTTCGCGTATGCGCGTATACAAAGTAATTAAATACTCAGGGAAGACGAATTTTTCAAGGAAAGAGGTGAAAAACAATATTATAGAAAGCTACCACTTTTTACTTTTATCCTAATAGATATAAATATTGAAAGAGAAAAAAATTGTGGAAATGGTTAAAAATAGCATTCAGAAGGGGGGGGGGTCTCCTGCGCAGTTTCCTTAACGAAAAGAAGAAAAGTACAAAGCGACATGGGGGCCGCGGTGGTGTAGTGGCCAGACTACTCGACTCCCACCTAGGCGAACCGGGTTCTATTCCCGGCGGGGTCACTCCCGGATTATCGCATGTGGTCGGAGGGTTTTCTTTGTGATCTCCCGTTTTCCTAAACCCTTTAATTCTGGTGCTGCTCCGTTCTTACCTCACTTCACCCTCATCGGCTATCAAGATCTTGATGTTAAGAGCAGTCCAAATCTCTCCACTTCACAAAGTGACATCTGCAGTGTAATCCAATGCCTTACATCGCTCGTAAAAAATATCCTGATGTTACGTAACTAATTTGCGAGAAATTGAGCTTTTCAGTAGGGGGAAACTGGACAAAACCGGGTGGTCGGGTAAAAAAGGGTACTGCTGAAATTTCCGATAGATAGGGCTGCCACCTACCTCTGCTCATATCCGTTAGTACATCGCACAGTTGCCTTTATAGTAGGAAGTTGATGAGAAGGCAATGCTGCATGGCGGGGTGGTGGTCGGGGCCGCAAACTTTCCCTTGCCCCCCCCCCC
>NQII01000012.1:1152506-1181616 GCA_002778355.1 Clitarchus hookeri
CCCCCCCCACAACACTTTGTAAACAACCCGCTGTCGCAATAACGAGTCACCCTCGCTACTAGTCATCCCAAAAGAAACAGCTCTCTGGAAAGCAGTCACGAGTTAGTGTCGGTTGCGTGCGTATCAGGACGGTATATTATGGCGCAGTCTAGGAAAAAAGGGAAATGTATACACAGCGAAGCGAGGGAGGTGATCAGACATGGGATAATTAAATGTGACGAAGAAGCTACTGATGGTCAACTGAAGCATATATTATCTCTATCCAATCTGCGTGCAACAGAACACACAGGAATTTCTATGAGAAGCGTTTCCAGAATTCGCAACGAAGGTGCCGATGCTTGTAACAGTTCGCTGTCAACACCAGGCAAACACCGAAAGCGTCCGCATAAGAGTAATGTGCACTGTGACTCATTTGATAGGAGAGTAATCAGAGACGTCATTCATGAGTTTTACTTAGTACAGAAACAAGTACCAACATGTCCTAAGCTTCTCGTTGCTTTGAGAGAAAATAATTGATTTTCCATGGGGTATTCATGCGCTCAGGAAAAGGGGTTTAAATGGAAACGGTGTAACAGTTCTCGGAAATTATTAGTGGAAAGACCGCACATTGTCCACTGGCGTAGTATACACTTAAAATAAATTCTCCACTAGAGAATGGAGGGGCGCCACATAATTTATAATGATGAAACCTGAGTTGATAGCAACACTACATTAAACAAATGTTGGCAAAGCGATACTGAACGTGGTGTGATAAACAGATGTTCTTCGAACCGTTTAATGGTTGTTCATGCTGGTGCTACAACTGGATTAATTGAAAATGCACTGCTAATTTTTCCAGCAGGCAGAGCTACGGGGGACTACCATGGGCAGATGAACTCTGAGAACTTTGAGAAGTGGATGCATAATCAGTTATTGCCAAACCTACCGGAAAAGTCTGTTGTTATTATGGACAATGCGCCTTACCACTCAGTGCAAAAAATTAAACCCCCATCGAAGTATGCAGTGAAAAAGGAAATGGAGTCATGGTTGACCAATAACAACATTCCTTTTTCTCATGAAATGCGAAAAACAGAACTTTTCGACTTAATTGCGCAGAACAGGAAGCCTGAAAATGTATTTCGCATTGACCAACTTTTAAAAATGCACGGAAACGATATTCTTAGACTTCCTTCTTATATGTGCGAACTTAATCCCATTGAACTAGCGTGGTCTGAAACAAAGAGACTAGTGCGGGAAAAGAACATTACTGTCAGCTTGTCGTTAACAAAGCTAATGGAAATCACGACGGAAGCAATATCTTCCATCGCTGAAGAAGACTGGCAAGGATACTGTTCGCATGTCCAAAATATAGAAGCAGACTACTGGCAAAAGGACTGTCGTGTGGAAGACGCAAAATACAGTTTTATGATATGCCTAGGCCGTGACTCCAGTGGCTCGAGTGATTCATCTGACGACGAATTTTCCTCTTCCGAATCGGAACTGGCACTGCCACTTCCCGAAAGTGAATAAATTATCACCGAACAACAACATCCACTGTTTAAGCGGTAAGAGTATATCCTTTCACAGTATTTTAAAGTTATGCATTCCTGGTCTTAACTGCTTTCGTCCTAAATTCGTGCCATTGAAATTGTTTGCAGGTCACTATGGTTGTTTCGCAGGTATTCAAGCCAAACTATTTAAGTTAAAACAGCTTGAAAATGTTGTTTTTGGCCATACTGAAAGTCTTCAAATTATTGTTGGTAATGTGAAAGATATTTTGAAAATTGTAACTATTGTGAAATGTGATTAATTTTCGTACGGGAACAGATTGCGAATACGTACAATAAATAGCTTGCTTTAAAAAAAATTGTACTTCAAACACAATGAAAAACATTTCGCGCACCAGGCAGACGGGCGCCTAAAATGGTGAATTTAAAGGTTACAGTTAAAAGAAATAATAGGGGCGTATACCATAACATTAAAGAGTATGTTTGTATGCGTGTCGTATGAAAGGAAACTCTGCCTGCGAACTGATAGTTTTAGTACTGGTAGTAGGGGCTAGAGACGACGGTGGCGACATCGCAGTCCACTAGGCCCAACCACCCTGCCCGAATTCCAGAGCCTCGCCTTCTCGTGAGCACTAGACTATAGTTATCAGGAGATAGCGCGATAACCGGCGGCGTCGGGCGTTGTCGTTTCAGAAATATTTGTTTTCGGACTGCTGTGATGTAATTTTTTGGCTTTTGTTTGTGTCATGAATTCCGGAAGAAGCAACTGTCAAACTACAGCGATAAGTGGGCATGAAAATAAGTGTTACATACACTACGAATGCGTGTATGAACCAACAAACATGTTCCACTAGTTTCTTAAGAAACCCTTGTATTCTGTAGCAAATCGTAGTCTGACAGAACAGCGTACTGCTCGGTTGGTTAAAATGGGGTAGTACCCTGTTATATCCGACTTTTCCTGGTTTTATCTAACATTCTCATTATTGCAGCATATAGATCAACAAGTAGGCTATTCGTAATTGCTACTCATAAGTTGCACATCATATTTTATTTGGTTCCAGGCACTGAGCAGTGTATTGTGTATTTGATATTTTTGCATTTCTCATAGAGTGCATCGTCATGCCTAGCGTTTTCAAAATCGACAGACAGTCTTGGTCTCAGGAGGCTATGACAAATGCAATTACTGAGATTTTGGCCGCCAGAATGGGATACCTTAAGGCTTCTTAAACGTTCGGCGTCCCACAATAAACTCTTGCAGCGAAGGTGAAGAAAGCAAGAACGGATCTGTGCCTTGAGGATGCGTACAAGAAAGGCACGCATTTCAAAATAAATCATTAGATGTTATAAAATACAAAAACGAAATCTGTGTCTTCCTTTTTAAAAAATTTATTAAAATACTTATTATGTGTAGTAGTTTTCAAAATAATTAACAGAACTTTATTTAAAACCTTTTGTTTTAGGATTGCGTCGCTGCAACAGCCAAAAGAAAACTAAAATATCTGCAGAACTCAGGATGACTCAGAACTTCTGATGGAGAGGAGACAAATGCAGCATGTGTCTTCTGTAATGACTTATATTTAAACTCCAAATCAGAAGGAGGGTGGTTAAGTGTGTTGTGTGCTATAAATGGGCACATGTACAATGCGCAGGAAGGGATGTTGGACCTTACACATGAGATTATTGCAAATTATAAGTTAATGTAAACTTAATGGTATACAGATAGGCTACAAACAGTTTAGATGATGTTTGCAATTTAAGTGGGTTATATAACTCGCACTGACACTCAAAGTGTGTAATTTCAGGTATTTTCTCACGTAAAATGCTCTGAAGCTGAAAATGATGGCAATGAACTTCATTAAAGTGCTGTTTGCTAATTTTTTAAGGTAAAATAAAATAGACATATGTCATTAATAATACATAATGATATTGTGAACAACTTTTGATTGTGAGGCTTCTATCATATCTAAAAACCTGCATTAACATATTCGATATTGATGTACCCCGTTTTGTCAGACTAGTATAATAAAACAGGGTACTTTACAACATGAAAGAAACATATTAGTTTTTCATTTCTCAATACACGGAGATAATTTTTCATACCATCAATATAAATAAGGACATTGAAGATGTTTTGCTGTAAACAATGGATGCTCTGGTTTGATGACCAGAGACATTATAAGTATTTTTACAGTAAGTACCTTGTTTTATACAACTCTCCCCTAATGCATGTTGCAGTGTTGCAGTGCTTCTTATAGCCAGACGTGATATTCAGGTGTTCAACATTTTTTACTAGAGTTTTTCATTAAGAGGCACAAAAATTTAATTATTTCATATTTGTACGACATATTTGCAGATATTGCTTGAAGTCCCCTTTCCTCGTATAAACATTTATATATAATAGTTTATGCATTTGACGTTCAAGAATCACGATTTTAGTGTTCTTGGGATGTAAACATAAAATCGACTAAAATATTCGATAAGTTTATTAAATGCACTTTCATTATCATTATTTTGAACACTTTTTAAGAATTCAAAAACATTTCATAGCCTTATTTGAAGATATCGTGAATCCCAAAAAATGCCAGTTCATCTCCGGTAGTTCATCTCCAGCAGCTCGCTGCACCAACTCATATGCTGGAGCTCTCTGCTGACCCCAACGTCTTCACGAACTCACTGTATTGTTAAGAGCATATTTTCCTCGCCAGTTGCTGCATTGCTCCTGTAATGCGCGGCTAGTGTCGGCGCAGTAGAGGGTGACTCACCATGGCTCGCCTCACCCCCTGACGGACACAGCCACTGCTACTCTGCAAGGCCAGTGGAGGGAATGATTGACAGCTGACCTGGACTGACACTATCCCATCCTTCTGGAGGAGTTGACTAATTGAGAGCATGTACAAGAACCTTCGAACTAACCCCTCTCTTGGTGCAACATGATGTGTGAAAAAGGTCCTGGGTCAGGGTACCTACAATATAAACACGGACACAGTCACGAGGTAAGCAGTATGTGACAGCCACCAGGCTTGAGTGCGTCAGGAGTGAGTCTAGCGAAGATCGCGGCATCGAGGGACTTCGAAGAAAAGGACCTGCGGGCAAACGAAGGCGTGAGAGACTGCGGTGGACGAGTGTGTGTGCGGCGGTTACAACTACGTGTGCGGGAGTGCTGAGGGCGCTCCAGAACATTCCAGACAGAAAATACTGATGAAATATGCACATATACAAGGTGGTACTGAATGTACTGGAATACATACTTTATTGTACATATTGGAACTGTCAGATATAAAAAATACAATATTTTATTGTAATTCAATAGGTGTTAATAAACTATTTAAAGCTAATGATTTTAACGGTTTGATTGTATTCATTTCTGTTAGGTGATGGACGATTATGTAAATATTAGCTTAAGTATAAATTGATAGCAATTAATATCAGGAGTTTAAGATTCAAATATTTATTTAGTGGATTTCTTATAAATAAATTAGGAAATAATTATAAGCTCTTCTGTCCCTTAAAAAACCTGGCAATGCCCAGAGACTGAAAAAAATTTGACACTGGTGTCATAAATGGAATGGAGGCATTTATTCAGCAGTTGGTTTTATAAATAAGGCGTTTATTTATTTGATTGTCTATTGGCTAGAGTAAGCCACAGATAAAATAAATTTTCCTTAGTCGCACAGTGAAAGATAATTACAAGACTTTCGGCAGATATGTTAGTACTTCAGTTCTACCTGAAAGACTATGTAGTCAAATAAGCAGTGTCAGAGAAACTGCAAAAACTCAAATGCGTAGTGCTAGGGAATCTGTTTACAGGCTGTCAGGTAATTCGCGAATACGGACTGCACCACACGGATCTGTGATCAAAACTAAGTAGAAAATACTCTTTGGTAAAAATGCATAAACCTTTTCGTTTACGAGAAAAACGACATGAAATTTCAAAAATACATCGTACCAAACGTGTGGTTGTCCAATTAGATAAAGGCGAGGCGATGTGGCAATGGTGCAACTAATGTGTTGGCCGTAAGGCATATCGCAAGGGAACGAGCCAAGCTCAGCAGTGCCAAATGGACCATGGAGTTCACATGCAGTATTGGGACATGGCAATGGCCATGTCTGCATCCTGCAGCCAAGCTCCCTGCATTCTGCATGCATCCAACGTGCGGGAAAGTGCATTGCTATGGGCGGAGCAAGCTTCGAACAACTGTTATGACGTATCGACGTTTCGTATGTTGATGTTGTATGCTGTGCTTAACATGATATAAAGCCATCTTATCTACTTTAATGTCCTTTTTCTCGTAAACCAGGGGCCTAGCGCCTTTTACCAAATAATATTATCTACTTAGTTTTGATCTAATTCGTGTGGTTTAGTCCGTATCCGCGAATTACTTGACAATCTGTGTAGTGTTAATAAGAACACTGCAAATAAGAGGTTGTACATAAGAAAATATACAGTATTACAGACAGTGAAAATGAAAATTTAAATAAGGAAATGTAAGATGTTCGTGCTGTGGTTGAAAATTTAAGTAAGAAGATTGACAATTTTAACGTTATGGTAGAATGGAAACTTGAAAGTGTTACAGATACAATTAAATGTCGGATGTAAAATGGAACAAGAAGTGAGTACCTTCAAGAAAGAATGACAGGAATTTCTACAACAGCAAGTAAGAAGATACAGTGAGCCAGCAGTTGAGGAGGAGCTGAGATATACCAACACCGAGCCGATGAATGTGGGCAGGAGGAGATCGCCATCACAGGGGAGGACCAGCAGTTTTGCAGTGTGGGAAATCCTCAGCCAGGGTTTGGCGAAGGCGACACAATTAAGCCTGCCCCTTATGACGGACAGACACTCTGGAGCGAATCCTGGCACCAGTTTCAGATCGTCATGGCTCAAAATGGTTGGAGTGATGACCAGCGGGCTAACTACCTCGCAGCTATACCAAGGGGCCCTGCACTGAGCATACTGCAGTCACTGCCAATGATCGTCCAACGACAGCGTGAAATAGTGCTCTTTGACTACCGTAAGAGGCGAGACCACACAAGTTACTGGTAAGTGAAGGGCACGGTTGACGTTTAGTACCTCAGGATAGAGGACATCATTTACATAGCATAGAGGACGAATGCCTTTTGGGACTTCATGTGTTATGTAAGCTGGGGTACTGTATTGGCACTCTACTAGTGATGCTACAAGCTGGCAATAACGGATTGATCGTGTCAACATGACGAGATTTGTCTTCGCCAATGAGCTGCCCGATAATCTATCATCAGTCCACTGTGCTTCCTACTTCTAGCAATTGTTATTCCAGTCAGATGCCATGGGAAATTTGTCAGATGGTTAGGCATAGTATAAATAGCCCAAAAAGGTATTATTATATCAGATATTGTCATTGTAGCAAGGACTTTGGTCTCTTGAAACTCAGGAAGATTGTCAGTTAGGATGTTTAATTTATCCAACAAAGCTATTCGTCTTGAGGAGGATGCCACGATATGGGTTTACAAGCAGGCCTCACAGGTAATTCCAAATATCCCTGAAGCATCAATGCCACAAAATATCGACTGTCCACTACCAGAACCTCTGGGGGAACTATTATCAAGAAAAAGAGAAAACCTCAATTGGCGATGAGAGAAGCTGTCTTTGAATTACTATGAATAAATAAGGATGCTTCCTCCTGTGAGTCAAATGACCTTAGAAGAACTAATATTGCGTGTCATCACATCGACAGACAGGACGGCAGGCTCGCAAAGCATCCACTGTGGTAACTACTACTAGTGTCACATGAGGTGGTTAAGGGTGTTTTGAAAGAGATGAAGAAGTAAGATTCGATAGAATCAGTTAGCCCATGGCCTTCTCCCATTGTGTTTGATTAAAAGAAAATGGCACAATGAGATTTTATGTTGATTACCACCAGATTAATAATGTGACCAAGAAAGATTCTATTCACTTCCAAGGATGTGTGACACAATGAACATCCTTGCATATTGACAAGGNCCATGGCCTTCTCCCATTGTGTTTGATTAAAAGAAAATGGCACAATGAGATTTTATGTTGATTACCACCAGATTAACAATGTGACCAAGAAAGATTCTATTCACTTCCAAGGATGTGTGACACAATGAACATCCTTGCATATTGACAATGGTTTTCTGCTTTGGACATAAAGAGCGGGAACTTGCAGTGCGACATCTCACCAGAATTTAACGAAAAGACTGCTTTTTGTGTCCAAATGAAAGGAATCGGTCTATTTGAGGTTATATCCTTCAGGTTATGGAATGCTCCTGCCACCTTTGAATACCCGATGGAAAAAGTTCTTCCATTAAACATTTACCATTTGTACCTAGACTATACTGTGGCCACAGGAAGGACTTTAAAAAACATCTAATACACCAAGATTGCATTTCAGAACTAAGCCACCACCAACATGAAATTTATTCCTAAGTAAAACCTTATTTTCCAAAAGAAATTTTACTTCTTCAGCCCATGGGAATGCAAGAGATCATGATAAGAGCTGAGAAATATGAGTTTGACCTTAGCCAGCTTACAAAACTGAAGTAAAGAGTTTCCTGGACTTATGTGCTTACTACCACCGATTTGTGCCCGGGTTCTGTACGATCGCCAAGCCATGCACGAGTTCACCGACGAAAAAAAACATTTCATTGATCTTATGAGTGCAAAATCGCTTTTAATAAACTTAAGGAAATTCTTATATTTTCCCCAGTCCTCGGCTTCCCAAGAAGTGAAAGTGAGTTAATTCTGGGTACTATTGCTAGTGATGTAGGCATCGTGGCTGTACTATTTCAGATTCAGAATGGAAAGAAAGGACATTTGAATACTTCAGTAAGGTACTACACAAGTCTGAGAGAAATTATTGCATGATTCTGGGAACTTTTGGCTGTTACCGCTACCTTTATATCAGACTCTTTATCAGGAGAGAACCGATCATACTTCATTTTGCTATCTATCAAATTTCAAGAACCCAAAACATCAAATGGCCCAGTGGATATAGTGCCTGCGAGAATATGACTTTGGAATACAGCACATTTCTAGATGCCTTCACGACAATGTAGGTGCACTTTACATGAAAACATGTGGAATATTCTGTTGCCATTGTAAATACCAGGAGGGAAAGGTTAGTGTATTGTTGAAGGCAGACAGGGCACGATATCAAGGCTCTGTATCTTTCGGTGGGTTACATATGTGGGATGATAAGAGTATTAGAAAAGATCAGCTAAATTGAGTAATTGTGTGTTCAATAATGCGTAGAGTGGAAGGAAGTTGGATGTCTCCCAAGATATGAGGAGATATCCAGTCTGGGTCCAACAGTTAAGGCATACAGGTGCGGAGGAATACACTTGTAAAGAATGGTGTGCTATACAGGAACCGGGAAAGAAATGACTAGGATACAAATGCACTTACAAATGGTTCTACTAGCAAGCAGAATATTAGAAAATCTAAATGATTACATAATACAGCAGCAGGTGGACATTTTGATATAAATAAGACCCTCAAAAAAGTTAGACAGATATTCAAATTGCTTCATTGTCGGGAGGATGTTGAGAACTGAAATGAAAGGTTGGGGCGCCATTTAAGAGGATGATAGTGGACATTTTCGGACCGTTACCAGTAACTGAGAGGGGAAATCGGTGCATTCTGGTAGTGCAAGAGTATTTCACCACGTGGCCTGAAGTCATACCAGTTCCAAACCAAGAGACCAGCAAGGTAACTGATGCACTTGTTGAACGTGTATTTTCCAGATCTGGACTACCACTCGATCTTCATTCAGTTCAAGGGTGAATTTTTGAAGCCACTATTATCCAACAGGTTGCAAGGATTTTAAGAATGGAGAAAACTCGAACCACAGCATTACACTCTAAGTTGGATGGGATGTTTAACCGTACACAGGTATATAACTGGCGTTATTGATGGAAGAAAGTCAGAACGACTGGGACTCCAAAGTACCCTTATTTCCACCAATATATCATTCGACAATTGACGAGTCAACAAGATTAATACCTTAATGGATGCTGTTTGAGAGAGCGAGAGAGAGAGAGAGAGAGAGAGAGAGATAGAGAGAGAGAGAGAAAGAAATAGAGTCCCACTTCCCTGGTGACCTGCTATTCGGACGTCCAGTGGAAGAAAAAGCAGCCACCCCAGAATATGCCAGTAAACTACATCAGAGTTTTAGTCGACAACCACATGTTTGCCCTGCCGCACCTTAAAATCAACAGTGTCGTAATGAAAACCTGATATCACTGGAGAATGCCTGAAGAGGTTTTCAAGGACATCAAGTGTGGCTTTACAACCCAAAAAGGGGGAAGGTGTATTGTCCGAAGCTGCAGAATTTTATTTTAAAAAAAGTTACGACTAAGAATATATGTTACAGTGTTACACAATATATGCATTTTTCTTAGATTGGAGACATAAATGGTAATTTCCCGGTAATTTTGGTAATTAGTGTACCACTTTTTAACATATTCAGTCAACGTGTCCACGATGGTGAACACGTTGCAAGTGAATGGTATTTATGACCTGTGCTGTAGATACCCAGAAAGGTATCAGTGCCCAGTCTTCCTTATGGCTTACATGATATGTAGAATTTTTTGCGTCTCTCTGACGTGAATAATGGTAGTATCATCGGGCACGCAGAAAGTTGGTCTCTGGTTGCTCAGCTCAAGTACAGGTCATACCGAACAAATTACGTGATTGCAACACTTCAACTCGAATGTTAATGTGTGGGCGAACCGGTTAGATGAGTAGTGCTTGTTGTTCAGTCAAGTGCATTGTTCCATTGGAAGCGGCTCTACGTTGGCTTTTTAAGCCCAAACTACCCACCTACATTGACTGCTGAGGACACAAGAGTTGACTGGAACTCGCAGCGGTGCTGTAGCGCCAGTGAAACCAGACTTTGGCGGGCGGTTCAAGCCATGCCTTCTCTGCAATATTTACAGAAATGCAGACAGTAGTACTATTTAAGGGCACTGCCTACTGGTTGGCTGCTGCAAAATTTAAATAGGAAATCTCATGTTAAGGAAATTTCGCCTCAGTGAGTTAATTTTAAAGATAAGAGTTTCATACAAAACTTATTTATATTTTATTCTTCACGAATTTTTCAGTAGGAGAACTTCCCTACAGCGGAGAGGTTTCCATAACATGTATAGCCTGTTTGCAAGGAATTTTTAAAACTTACGTTTTACAAAAAAGTGCATCCTGCCTATGTATATTGCAAATATATGCTCGTTGGGATCTTCTCCTAAAAAAATCGTGAATAATACGTTTTGTTTGAAACGCCTATATTTAAAATAAACACACTGAGGCGAAATTTCTTTAACATGGGATTTGCTAGTGAAATTTCGCAGCAGCTATCCGGTGGGCAGTGCAATTGAATAAAAAAAAAATTCTTGGTGAAAATTCTGCAAAAGAAGCAATACAAGAAAAAATTCTACACGAAATTTAGGTTGTGCAAATTGTTTTTAGTTATACAAGTATTAGTTTGTTTTTAGGGCAAAATTATTGTATTTATTAAGAATTGAAATCAAATGCGTTATAATCGGGGCGCGAAATGTAAAGTGGAGTGAATAATGCTTTGCTTTCGAACGCATCATTAGCTGGAATGCCTACACACTTCACTAAAAAGGGGTAGAAGATTCGGCCGGGCATGTTGCCAGTGCATGCAAGAAGAAATTTTCTGTGTCACACTATACGTGGGCACAGAAAATTTCCCACTTTTCATGAGAAGCTGAGGTTTGTTTGTTCGCTCCCCCCCCCCCTTTTTTTTCTAGTCATTGACTACTGTCTTGTGGTAATTCAACCGACAACCTGGCGTATAAATTACAGCAAATTCGATAAACATGTTCACCAACAATACTTGATCTAAAGGCACGTCATCATCTACTGGCATATTAAAAGACACTTACCAAGTTACGTCATGACGATAAACGAGTGTTTTGCATCGGCTTGTACCAGCCTACAAAACTGTATAAAACCTTTTCCAAAACACCTGAGTAACCTAACTGGTGACATAACCTATAATTAAACACCCGACCCATTCATTACCATTTGTTATCATCCAATGGCCTAATAATAGAGACCTGATGAACTCGCGGATTCATTTTGGGACAAGCTAGAATTAAAAACACATGCGTTTATATGACTTCAGCTATTGGCCCACACGGTGTTTGACAACTCCTGGAGAACGGTGTCCAATTGTGGCTTTCCAATGTGACAGCAGACAACCAATGCGCTGTTGATATCAGCACATTTGTACATAAGCCTGCAGAGCCTTCAAGTCATTGAACTCGCGAATTTTTCAGGTTTCTAGCTATAGCAACTGATCCCTCTTACGCTATAGTAAGGGAGCTGGGAAATTGGCTTTATAACTAGGCATCAGGTTAGACTTCACATTACTGGCCACACTCGAGCCGGCGTCGTTTCTCCATTGGCTGCTGCACAGATGTCAAGGGACTCCCTTTCTGACTAAACTGCAAGTGATTGTGTCACGCAGTTGTCAAGTGTTACATTTATTGGCGTAGAGTTACCCAGGCCTTGTCAAATTAAGTGCGGCTCAATGACAAAAAATGTCGAAAAGGTAAACGTGTTTGAAGATTAACGTCTCCACAAATAATAACGCGAGTTTTGCAGGTCTCTAGCTATAGTCCATTTACGATAACTTCCAACTTTTCTGAAGCCCTCCTAAAAAATATACTTACTTTCAGGCTACTATTTCGACTCATGCAAAAAAAAAATAAAAGCTTAACCAAGTCTAGAATATTACACTGAAGAAACAACATACTGCATTTTTACGCGCCCAGGTTGATATTAATTTGCATGAGAAATATTTCTTACTAGGCATTACCAAAAAACGAATTTTCTCCCTGTTTCTTTATTCATGTTGACTATAAATTCAAATAT
The DNA here is from genome assembly GCA_002778355.1 of Clitarchus hookeri. Classification (NCBI taxonomy): domain Eukaryota; kingdom Metazoa; phylum Arthropoda; class Insecta; order Phasmatodea; family Phasmatidae; genus Clitarchus; species Clitarchus hookeri. Next base: position 1,164,891 of record NQII01000012.1, read on the forward strand.
TATAGTTTCTAGATAAAATAGAATTAAACTGTCAATTTAACCATAAATTGAATATTGTAGTGATAACAGAAGTATAAAAAGCTTGCGGTAAAGGGAGGTATATAGGAAAAAACCAAACACGTCATACTTGAGTGATTTTTGAAAGGTTTGTTAAAAAAAACGGTGAAGTAACCTTGAATAGCCTATATATATGGCCAGTGACTTTTCGCGTAAAAATCGGAGCACACAGTATACTTCAATACTATATACACACCTCAGCTGATGTTATACCTCCATTGGCTGCTGGTGCGATGTCCGTCTTTGACCAAGCCACTCAGGACTAAGTAACTCCGTCACTGAACCTTAGTGATTCGTGCGCAAACGGTTAACACGGGCCAGAACATTGTTTATCCAATCAAAGAAGCTGGACGACCCTGCAGTGCTTTGGACTGTATCTTGTCTCGAAATCTTTCCGCGAAATATCACTGCCCCTACCTATATAGAACGTCTCCTCTATGGTTGTGAGGTTTTTCAGATTACAGCAGTCGAGTATAGGATATTCACAGTAAAGTGACCACTTTTGTAAGCTCTCTCGATTGGAATAATAGTCGATAAATATATTTATTTTATCGTTAGGCGTTAACTCCTGAGTGCGGTGGAATATACACACTGTGTTTCTTACCTACATGGTTGGCAATATTTATTCAAAAACGTGGCTAAAGAATAAAAAATTGTTGAAAGGAAAATGTAACTAGGGCCTCAAAAGTACTCACTTTACTGTGAAAAGCCTATAGGCTTATCAACCGCTGGCTGAAAGTCGTACACTGAAGTAAAAATTCGTACACTCTCCAGTTTCGAATGTAAGAAACTAAACGTATAACGATATTGACTTTGATTGCACAACTAAATTATCTACGCGATTCAAATTCATTTGTAATACTATTAAAACTGCCAGCTGAACATAACTTACTGTGAATAGTACACATAAAAAAAAACAAATAAAAAAACGCCCTGCACAACGACGATACCTGTGTACCTCTTAGAGTAAGCTTTCAAATATATAAGAAATATATATATCAGGATAATACATTTTCTTGGTTCTTTAGTGCTGCAAATATATTGACAGCTAAGGTTACTTTCAAAATTATAAATTTATGATTTTTTAATAAAGGAAGAAATCTGAAAATTAGTCGTACGAACAGGTGTACGCGACCCTATGTCCAGTCATAGTTCGTACAACTTATAGAAATATACTTACAGTATGTGTACGACTATTGTGGTGCAGGCTGCTCGCGGTAAAGAGACCACTTTTTGAGGCCGTGCTTGAAGGTTCCTTCAAGCTCCAACTTTTTATATCCTTTCGCGGTATAAAAAACATTACAATGTGACTAATAAAAATTGTGTGTAAATTTTACAACTCTCAAAAGCTAACGTATTTGGCTACAATAAAATATATTATTTGGTTATTATGCCCGGTGGGATGGGTTTACAAAGTGCTCACTTTAACGAGAAAGCTTTAGGTTTTGAGACAAGATGAACTTCAAACAACTGTGCATTTCTGCCATGTTTGAAATAGCATGACAGTTTATTCGACACGTCCAGGTGAACTCTGGGCCAATAATAGACACGCAAGAACCAGCTGAGTTGAGAGATTTGTGCGGCTGTCATCGACAAGGTCTTGAGAGCCGATGGGGGTGAAACGAGGTGTGGATGGAGCAGCGCAGGAATGCAAGGGCGGGGGAAACGGCAGCTGCCCAAGAAAACCCGCCGACCGGTGGCATCGTCCGGCAGGATTCCCGTTTGCGAGAATTCCGAGAGTGACTCGGCCAGAGATCGAACCCGGTTCGCCTTGGTGGGAGGAGAGCAGTTTATCCTCTCAGCCACCGAGGCTGCAGCTGGTCCGAGGAAAAGCTGCCTACACTCTGGGGCAGCAGCCAATCAACAGAAAGCTGAGACTTGAAAATACACAGGACAGTGGACTCTAGCCTGCGTGCGGTTTAAAACGCGCAGTTTTCCTGTCCGTATCTGCAGTAATGGCAACACTGGAGGAAAGGCCCGGCTAGGGCCGAGAGGTCGCGAAACGCCGTTGACGGTGTAGCAGCCCCCTTCACCCCCCTTTCTCATACCTTCATTGAAAAGTGACACGCTCACAAAGGCGGGGCCTTCGAACCCCTCTTCCTTGCTTGCAACCACGGAGGGTTGCCGGCTTGTGGAGGGGGAATCCGAACAACGAGGCCGCAGCAACGGACCCGCGAGAAACTCGCCTGCCATGGCTAGACTCTCACGATAAAAAAAAAAATAAAGGGATGTTTACTACGGAGTAGTGATGGGCAGAATTGAATATTTCCAAAACGACATTGTCTTGTGTTCGAATGCTTATAAGAATCCAGCCAGAACATCCACTCACAGTTCGAATTCTTCATGTTTTAGGCCGATAAGCGTGGGAGCACTAGGGGCGACCGAGACATGCGCATCAACTCTCGCATCGCTTCTACGCGCTAAACACTGAACTGACGTGCAGTGTTGTCGTCGAAAATGCGCCTCTAGGAGAATTTCAGTGGATATCCTACCATTTTATGATGTAATAATAATAATAATAATAATAAAGGTTTGAGGCACCTCCCTATTTCTTTTTTGGTGTTTTTTTTACCAGAATGTTAATACCTAAAAAGACCATCAAAACACCGGTTTGAGCCATTTTCACTATCAAAAACATGTTTTTGAGAGAAATGGAAGAACGGAAAATCGTACACAGACTCGTTACGTTTTTTAAATGATATTCGTAAGTAGATCTCACTCAGACACGTTGGATGGTTTTTTAATTAAACGTTTTCTGCAGGAGTTGCACACCGTTCGGCCGCCTACCCAGGTGGCTACCTTAAACGTTAATTAATTTATTTATTTTCTTCTTTATTCACACTAGCAACGCCTAGGTTTGAATGCATTCTCTTACACTTAGCCAGGTATAATCTATTTTACTCATACTAAATATGTATAAAAACCACCTTTCAAATGTCTTAAATTACAAAAGTAGAAACGAAAAAAACATAAACGCAGATGTGTAGATGAAACGCTTAAAAATTATCCTTGGATACAACTGTCGTACATAACTTGAGCAGGACTAGAGACAAGTGAATGCTTATGGAAATTATAATTACAAAATTACAATCATACATTTAAATAACCCGCATTACCAAATATAAATAATAGCGTGTAGAATCTACAAAGGACCAAAGAGGAAATTGCGATGTCTCAACAGAGACATGTGAAATAAATTGACACGTCTACAGGAAGCACTGGAGAGATTAATTAAATTAAATGCATAAATCATCAGGTGTAGCTAAGGTACACAAAAATTTATAAAAAATTTACAAATAAAATTACTCAATACAGAATAAAGATGTTTGTGTAGGGTATGCGTGTGTGTGGAATCGTCGACGCATATTCTTGACGTACTTTCGTAGAATTATTTTTGCGAAGTCACCAAGCCCGGAATTAAAGTTGAAAGTTCAGCCAATTGAAAAACGATTTCACAGTCATTGTAAAAATACAAGCCAAAATATTACAAAAAATAATAATAATAAATCGTCTTTATTGGCGCAGTTAATGGCCCTACCCACTAAGACAGCAGTAGCGAACTTCAAATGGGGAACCGACGTTCAACGGAATTCCTTCTCATTGCGTCAATTTTAAAGATAACTATTTCAAACAAAAAACGTTTTGACGCTCCATTCTCAGAAAATATTGCTATATGAAATAATTTTTGAAGGAAAAAAAAATCTATTCATCTATTTTTATGTGTACATTTCAATAATATATTTTCGAAAAAAAAAATATATTAATCGAACAATTAGCAAGATGTTTTAACATTGCAACATTTCTTAAGAAATTTCACGTAGAATACTTTTTGTTTGTAATGGTTAAAATTTGAAATGGACGCAATGAGAAAGAATTTTGTTTTTAAATTGATTCCCCATTTGGCGTTTGCAGCTGTCTGCTGGGTGGACAGGGCCGTTAAGGCAATTTCCCCCCTCTCTTACACTAAACCATACTATCATTTCTATAATTTAAACGGGTTCTAATTACGACTTTAGTCCTTACAAATTAATGCTCACTAAGGAGAAATCAATATTCAATACTTAACATTAATAGAACAAAGTACCCAATACAAAAACAGCAACATGCACATGTATGTACAAAAAATATGTTAGCGGTAGGAAGTAATTCTAGTTATGCACAGAAGTTCAGCAAACTTTGATTTACTGCTAGGTATAAGGCTAAAACATTATGTATATACGCAATATACATATACACTGTGTATATATATATGACTATATATATGTAATTATATACACATACATATACGTACACGTATTTGTACAACAGAATAAAAATATACACATCCATGCACATGTATACATACATATGCACATGCATACACATACATATGTACATACATATGAAAAATATACATTTGCAATAATTAATAGTAGAGTCATCTATAGCGTGACTGGGGATTTTTAGAGCATTACAGATAATATGTTTTGCCTTCTACAGCGCGATAGGGGAAGAGGGGGAAATTCTGTACTATATGACACAGGGCTCGTATGCAATACACTCCCTCGCCTTTTAAATAACGTTACATTCATATATATATAAATATATGAATGTATATGAAAGTTTATATATATATATATATAAAGGCTGCCCACTGTTCATTGAGCACTTTTAAAATAAACCTTTGGAAAATGTTACTGGCCGTATCTGCATGTATCTTGACTCGTACACTGAGTGCCATGCCCTCGGTAAAGTTGGTAACGACGGAGGGAAAATAGTTCCGTATCTTAATGTTGAATTATAAAAGTGTTAGGTTAACATTCGAGAATACTGCAATCATTTCTTTTGATTTAGGTTTTCGGGGCGTCTAAGTGTAAACACAAAGCATCATTTGTAAAATAATTACTTTTTTTTTAATTTCACATTTTCACTTGACCGAGGCATGAACATAGTGATCAGGCACATGGCAGTGTTAATTTTACTTATGGCGGAAGAATACTCAACGTGCATACAAGTAGAACTTGAGCAGTGCTTTCAAAGGGGCTGAGATGACCGTGAATAACCTATTTATGGGGGCAGTGATATTTCGCGAAAAGATTTCGAGACAAGATACAGTCCAAAGCACTGTAGGGTCGTCCAGCTTCTTTGATTGGCTAAAAAAATGTTCTGGCCCGTGTTAACCGTTTGCACACGAGTCACGAAGGTTCAGTGACGGAGTTACTTAGTCCTGAGTGGCTTGGTCAAAGATGGACACGGCACCAGCAGCCAATGGAGGTATAACAACAGCCGAGGTGTGTAGGTATATAGTATTGAAGTCTACTGTGTGCTCAGATTTTTACGCGAAAAGTCACTGGCCTTACCTATTTAATATTTCTTACTCTTAGGTATGGTAAGCAAGGGACAGAATGTGAATAATCTTCCCTTGGAAACCCCACATGGCTGAGAAGCACACCTTGACCATACAATTATGTGAATGGTCTTTGATGTTAGTCGTGCGACGAGAATATGCCCTCAAGTTTGAATATAGCGGTATATTACCAACCAACCATCTACACTCATGACAAGCTCTCTTTGGACAAGGTCCTTCCAAAATAGAAAATTTAAGCATTTTACCTACAACTCCTTTCCTTCGACGAAACCACCAATACAGAATACAATTGCAAAGTCAAAGTTCAGGCAATTGCAAATCGTCTCTGCAATCTTTGTAAAAACATGTACTTTTTATGTAAATCATTATATACTATACAGGAATTCCTTTCACGTAACTATTATTTTTAAAAAATGCTTCAGCATTTATAATAAATTTAGTTTCAAAATGAAAAACTAGCTATTTTGCTTTATTCATAATTATCAATTTATGTGTTCCTTCTTCAGATAACATTATATTTCTATTTAATTAATTTAAACGAGTTTGGTTTAGATTACCGGGATGAAAATCGCCATACAAAAAACACACATTATTTTCACATAACATCTGTTAGATTCTCAGCACAATGGCTGCTTGACTTTGACTTTAAATGCCAACTTTCCGAATTCTTAAAGTCAAGAGTGCTTGAATTAATCTCTGACAGTACCATTGTGACAAGCTCCATAGGAAACAAGGTGTCGGAAAGCAAACGGTAAATCAAATTACAAAGTCATACTCTAAAGTTTCCAATTATGTAACGGCCTTAAGGCTCCCGCCAACCTGGCACTTGAAATGCGTTACAGGATGTTCGAAAAACTCGTTTTTCTTCGAAACTGTAAGCGCTCTCACTAACCTGGAGTTGTTTTCCGCGTTTGAGGACGGGATGCGCAGGCGCGATAAGGGCGGCATTGCCACTAGCATCAAGTGCGCAATCGCCGCTAAGCGCGAGGCTCTGAACTGACGTGCAGTGTTCTCGTCGCACTGCGTCTACCTATGGCACTTCCAGCAATGACCGTGTTATTTTATTGCGGGGAAGTCTGGATAAAGTTCCAACGCAGGGCCCTCGAGTAGTTTTGTATGCATCTTGCGCGTATATTGTGAACTACGGCGATTTGAAAAAAGACGTTCTTAGCCATTTTGGAGTGCTCTGAAATGGTGTTTATAATGCGCGCGGCATTTATAAAGCACTCAACAGCCCTCGTATGAAGGGTGTGTTCTTTTCGTAGCTAAGCACATTGGACGCTCGTTTAATAGTTTCGTGGGAAAACGTGCATTTCAAACACACTACAACGCAGTTCAAGCGTCGGGTAGACGGGAACCTTAAGATCTACTTGTATGAAAAACTGTGTGTTGTTCTACCGAATGTAATATTGACACTGCCATGGGTCTGATCATTTTATTTATGGATTGGCGAAGTGAGGTCCGCACATTTAGAGACCTGAAAAATTCGCGAGTTCAATGACCTGCAGGCTAGACTCCACTGTCTTGTGTACAAGTANTTTATTTATGGATTGGCGAAGTGAGGTCCGCACATTTAGAGACCTGAAAAATTCGCGAGTTCAATGACCTGCAGGCTAGACTCCACAGTCTTGTGTACAAGTACGCGAAAATCAACAGTGCATTGGTTGTCTGCTGTCACAGTGGAAGGCCACAATTGGACACCGTTCTCCAGGAGGGGTCAAACACAGTGTGGACCAATGGGTAAACTTATATTAACGCACGTGTTTTTAATTCTAGCTTGTCCCAAAATGAATCCGCGAATTCTTCAGGTCTCTAGTCATTGGTAGAAACCTGAAGAATTCGCGGATTCATTACGGGACAAGCTAGAATTCAAAACACGTGCGTTAATATAACTTCAGCCATTGGTCCACACGGTGCTTGACACCTCCTGGAGAACGGTGTCCAATTGTGGCCTTCCACTGTGACAGCAGACAACCAATGCGCTGTTGATTTTCGCATACTTGTACACAAGACTGTGGAGTCTAGCCTGCAGGTCATTGAACTCGCGAATTTTTCAGGTCTCTAGTCATTGGTATTCCGTTCATCAGACACTCTTTGGAGAAGTCTGAACCGATAGTATTCATCCAGCGCTCGGGTGTCTCTACGCCGTGTGGGCGAGCCGAACAGAAGAATGATCTCTGTATGTGGCAGCAGCCAATTAGAAAATGACATCTGCTCGAGTAGACACAGTATTGTTAATTCTATCCTGGTACCGCCTTATGATGAGAAATGACAGATAGTGTCTCTCTCTACTAGCAAATAGAGGTTGGTGAATTTCGGATAGTGAAGTCGCAGCTTAGCTCCTCACTTATTTACGTGCTCAGTCCACAATTATTTAGTCATATTCTGCTTCAATATGAACGAATCTTACATATTCACACAGTTTCATGTGATACGATATCGTTATTATTTCTTGATTATTACTGGTAAAAAAAACTGCAGAGCCACGATTACTTCACACTTTGCCAAAGCCCTGCTAAAGATATACTTCTAGGATATTCTTCCGCCTCGTGCAAAGCTAAACCGAGTTTAGAAAATTTAGCCAGAGGGACACCGCATTCGTGTGCACTCGAAGTAATAATATTTAGCATAAGAATGATTTCTTACGAGGCATTACCAACACACCTATTTTCTTACTGTTTTTTTTCATATTAATTACATATTAAATATTATAATTTATAAATAAAGTATAAATAAAAATTTAAATCAACAAAAAACGAGGTACTTTTATTTTAATACAAGCTAATACGCTTGTGATACATGACATATTTTGAAAAGAAAAAAAATATAGACGTCATAAATAGGGTGATTTTTCAAAGGTTTAAATCCAAAAGTGCAAAGATACCGCGAATAGACTATACAGGATGTTTCAGTACTGCGGTTCAAGGAACCACGGTGGCTGAGTGGTTAACCTGCTCGCCTCCCACCAGGGCGAAGCGGTATCAATCCCCGGCTGGATCACTCCGGATTTTTGCAAGTGGGAATCGGTCCGTAAGATGCCGCTTGCCAGCGGGGTTTCTCGGGGATCTCCCGTTTCCCCCGCCCTTTCATTCCCGCTCTGCTCCATACTCCCTTCAATGACCCTCATCGGCTTTCAAGACCTAGCTTTTAAGAGCCGCCCAAATCTCTTCACTCACTTCACTGTGGTTCAGTCTCGAAAGGAACACTGGAATATGCGTAGGCCTACTTGAAAGCCTGGCTGCAAAGGTAATCATTCGCGAAATTGAAGCCCCTCTTATCATAAGAAAGCATCCCCATGGGAACCTTACCTTATTTAGAAAACAACAATTTTGCTCTTTACAAACAATTCTTCGAAAACTCTATGTTTATAATAAACTTGAAATCTGCAGCACTCGCGTGTTAAAATTAAACATTGGTTTTATAATTTCCACATTGGCCTCCCGTAAAATTTGCTTTAATTTACTTGCTGTGTTTAAAAACATAAAATTGGCAACTGGTTTACAAAGAATTCTTGGTCGAAATAGGGAAACAGTTTTACAACGTATTGTATTTACGCCTTTTAATAGGGCCACTATTTTTTCACGCACTTTGGTTCAGAACCACATTCATAATTGGATCATTTGAATTGTTAGCGTCTGATCTTTCTGCCTGCGAATCCCGGACGGTCAGTGTCGGAGAATCTTCATTCTGATTGGCTCACTCGTGTAACAGACTTTCTTCGCACATCGACAAGCAGCCAATAGTGAAATGAAAACTGCAAGTGTGCTTGTAGGATATTGTAGGCTCCACGTAAATCTCGTCACGAAAAACAGGTGACAGTACTCATTAAAGTCTGTTCGCGATGAAGTGAGCATTTTTTAGATAAACCGTTCAGAAATGTTACTCTCTCTTCCTGTATATATTTCAAAGGGCGCACTGGGTGGCATGCGTCCCGTAAAGTTGGCAATGACGGAGGGAAAGTAGTTCCATGTTTTAACGTTGAAATAAAAGTTTTGTGTAAAACATTTCAGAAAACAGAAACTATTTTCTCGTGCTTTCTGTTTTTTTTAATGCATCAAACGGGAAAGAATTAGCACATTTTTACTGTCAATTATTTGCTTTCTTATTTATTTCACAGTTTCATTTGATCGGCGCAGGAACAAAGTGATGAGGCCCTTTCTGGTGTTAACAGTGCATATAGCGGAAGAATACACAACGCGCATGCAAGCAGATCTTAAGCAGGTTTTCCCAAAGTGCTCAGTTTACTGTGAACGTGCTATGGCATATAGAACAAATAATAAATGTCGCCACTCAGAATGACTGTACTGTAGAAGTGGCTTGACATTTTTTTTGGGAGGGGGGTGGGGTAGGGGGTGGAATGGGAAGTAAGAGAGTATGGAAATTAACCAGGCAGCCGGCCATTTCTCTGCTTCGCATTATTCTGGCTTATTCTGAACTTTCCAGTTTTCGGATGAAGAAGTACAGTTCGATCGACTAAAGCGTATGTTTTTTACGAGAGAGTTTCGTTGCGCCGTTTACGAATATATGGGCCGTTCACGAATAATCTAGCACTTTTTTAAAAACCCTGCCTAGGAACTACATTCTTCCCACGTATCGTAGTACGCTTCCGCCGTATGCGAGTCTATCACTGACGTAGATCAGACCAGTCGAACAGATGTAAATTTGAAACTTTCGCAAAGACCTAACTATATTACTAACATGAAAGATTTCTATGGTCCCACATAGTTATATATATGTGTAATGTCACAGATATCTTGGCTGGTAATGTTAATTAACAATTTTATTGTAAATATAATGTTGATGCAATAAATGCGTTTTCAGTACGAACGGACCCACGCGGTACGGATACAAGTGAGTGACGTATTGAGGGGAGCGTTACTCCACCCTGGGCGACGACGTTACGAAACGTTACTTCGAGAGTAAAGCAACCAAGAGTAACCGCTGAGGAAAATAAGAGTAAACGTGGTTTTGGAACAAGCATGATGTAAATAGAATGCTCTGTTTAAAAACGTGTACAGATTAAGCAGCCAATGTAAATTCCAAAATATATTTATCACTTTCTCCAAATTATTACTTTGCAAAAAAATTAGTTGTATGCATAAACCGCCTTACTTACCATACGTAAATTGTAAACATTAGGTCCTAAAAATGCAAGCTTTTTACAAATTAACTTTTACATAAAAATGATAATTTTGTCACTCGTCATTTGTAATTTTCTTATGTGTCTGTGTAACCGAAATATCCATATTTCCTTTAATTCTTTTCCAATTCTACTAAACTTCGCGCCATTTTCAGTTTACCCCTTGTGACTAGTTGAAATAGCGCGTGTAAAAGTTTTACCTTGGTAATGCGCTCAAAGTAATTACTCTGCAGTTTTGTGACACTGACACGAGAGAGTAAAAAATTTACTCGAAAGTGTTTTGGGACAGCCAAAGAGAAAGGTTTACTCCCGGAGTAACGTTTTGGAAGGCCGTCCTTGGGAGGGAGAGGTGATTTTCCTGCGTCAAAGGAGGGGCCAAAGGTTCTTGTCGATGGAATGGGTACTTGCAACATAGACACGGTGGACGATTGAGTTCAGTTGAGAGCTTTGGGAGGCTCTTAAGGGGGGGGGGGGGTCAGTCCCGCCCTCTTGGATTTTTAGAATTTTTGAATAACCTGAAGTATATATTTTGTAATGAATTTTACGGAACGACAGAACACAGGACAATCCTCTTTACATTTTCAGAAGTTGGCATTGCTTGTCTACAGTGGCTTATCTTACAGCTGTAGTAACCTTCAAGGAAAAATAATTTACTTCATCCCAGCTGTTAATAGTTAAAAATTAAAGACAGTGAAATAAACTTGATAAAGAGTGAGAAGCTATTATTTATGTTATGTCATGCGAAAAATGCCGTAAAGCCAACTTAAACGTAAGTTATGACGAAAAAAAGGATAAATCCAAGATGGCGGGGACACTGACCGCACTTTATCAACTAGATCTCAAGAGCAGATGAGGCTGAAATGTGGTGAGAGTGGAGCAAACCCCGGAATGCAAGCGCGGGGGAAACGGGATATTGTCGAGAAAACCCGCCGACCAGCAGCATCGTCCGGCACGATCCCTGCTTGCGAATATCCGGAAGTGACCCGGTCGGGGATTGAACCCTGTTCGCTGTGGTGGGAGACGGTGAACGGTGGGACAGGCCTCTCCGAGCAGCGAGGAATGTTCTGTAATCACGGTCCTGGCCGAGCATTAGGACGGAAATTCTCTTCGCGACGACATGACGGACGGTAGCTTTGTACGTCATTGAGAAGCGAGTGGTTGTCACAGACCATGCGTGGCCACCGGCAATTAGCAAATACTCATTTATGCTTCTTAAAGAAAGCATACTCGATCGTGTTGCGTGTGGGTTTGCTATTGGGCCCACTCTACAATGCCCGGATGCGTAAGGAATCGGAACACGGTGGCAACGCCGGATGAATGTTTAACTATTCTACAATTCCTAGAAACATTCAGTCCTGCAACTTACGAAATGAAAAATACTCAGCTGTTGCGAGTTACTTATATAGGTTTTATAATGAACACATATCTTTTTGTACACCGAAGAGCCAAAAAAACTGGTCCACCTGCCTAATATCGTGTAGGGCGCTCGCGAGCACGCAGAAGTGCCGCAAGACGACGTGGCATGGACTCGACTAATGTCTGAAGGTATGCAGGAGGCATTGAAATCTGCGCCAATTTGAGAAAGGGTTGCACGTCTGTCACGTTTAATGATTCTCGTCAGTCGTCGTTTGTCCCGTTCGTTCACGATATTTTTCCGGCCGCAGCGATGTCGAAGATTTTATGTTTTACTGGATTCCCGATATTAACGATACACTCGTGAAATGGTCGTACGCGAAAATCCAAATGTTATCGCTACCTCGGAGATGCCATGTCTCATCTCTCGTGCGCCGACTATAACACAACGTTCAAACTCAATTAAATCTTGATAACCTGCCATTTTAGCAGCAGTAACCGATCTAGCAACTGTGCCAGACGCTTGTTGTCTTATATAGGCGCTGCCGATCTCATCTGATTGGTTCCATACCTCTGTTATTTTCATACGCACGCCTATACCAGTTTTTTTGGCTCTTCAGAGTACATTTTTACACAGTTTAACACTGCGTAAATACTAGTGCAAAACCATGTTCACGTGTTCATTAAAACAAAAATGATAGAAGCCACGGCAAATCCATGCACTTGTTGCCGTGTGTATCACGATGGCCACGAAAACGAATATCAACAAACCGAGTGTTCGATTCCTATTGACTACACGGGTTCACAGATACGGAAGAGTTGGTAGTTTCCCAGCTTTCTTACGTGTATCTCGTACGTTATCCGCACCCGTGTCATTGTAGAACGCGTCTTAGCCTGCCCGCATCTTACCAGGGTGAACCGGGTTCAATCCCCGGCTGGATCACTCCCGGATTTTCGCAAGTGGGGATCGTGCGGGACGATGCCACTCGTCAGGGGGGTTTTCTCGGGGATTTGCCGTTTCTCCCGCCCCTTCATTCCGGCGCTACTCCACATTCACTTCAATCACCCTCGTCGGCTCTCAAGACCTCGCTGTTAAGAGTCGCCCAGACCTCTTCACTCTTCGCTCTCTTTTGTGCACAAATCACAGAGAGAAAACTTGATTACATTCAGTGACGACAAAATTAAACGCCACAATACCAACACAACGGTAAGACACGCTACCTCTCATTCCTCCGGGCACCTGACTATCGCGGAAAAGCATTACACGCACATTAGACTTTGTAGCTTCACTACACTGTCTAAAATTTCCGTACATTCAAGTACAAAATTTACGAAAAATTACATTTTATATGTATACTGGAATGCAATTCCTAATGATGTAAAACGGAGCTGAGCTCCGTACGTAGAAAAGACGAAACCTCTCCGTATTCCTAATCTAGTCCATTCACGGTTACTTCCACTTTCCTGAAGCCCGTCTTAAGTTCTACTTTCAGGATATTCTTCCGCCTTGTGCAAACAAAAGCTTAACCAAGCCTAAAAAATCACACCAAATGGACAGCGCACCGCATTCGTGCGCACTCAGTTCAATAATATTTTGCATGGGAACTATTTCTTACTAGGCATTACGAACACACGNCCCCCCCCCCCACTAATTTTATTCATATCATTTTTAAGTGACAAATTATAATTTATAGACAACATCTTAGTCAAAGTTAAATTTAACCGAAAATAAAGTACTATAATGTTAACTCAAGTATAAAATGCTTGATACATCTCGTGTTTTCAAAACAACCAAACATTTCATACATGGGCTAATTATTCAAAAGTTTGATTTGCAAAATGTGAACAAACTATAAATAGGCTATAGTCTTGGATTTCTGCCCGTTTCATTGGTTACGTTACACCGTAACTAGAAAAGCCTATACAGTTCCGAATAATTTTTTTTTGCAACGACTAAACCGATATACGTATTTAATTTTAAACTGAAAATGTTCAGTTGTTACTTTAAATCGAAACTTTCACCGCCATATTGGATTATTGAGTTTTCTAACTTGCTAATATATTTAAAAAAAAATTGGAAAGTACTTCTATATTCAGCTAGCTACTGACCCCTCACAGCAGTACAGACATAACGAATTAACTACGAACTCGTATTTTCGTTAAAATATCGATTTTACCACATTTTGGGAGAATTAAATTTGAGGATTGATTATTTGTTCGTAGTTCCCATTATCTTGCTCTTTCTGCAGTTTACGTTAACTAGCAGGTTGGGTATGGGGGAATTTTCGGAATGTTCGTTTTTGAAATCATAAACAAGCTGAGAAAACCAAGAATACAATATGGCGGTGGAAGAGTGTCCTTAAATTCGTTAAGTAAAATAATTGTGTCTGTGCATTTACTGTAGCTGTTATGTTTAAGGCTCCCGCATACCTGTAGCTTTCTTCAGCGTCTGAGGCCGAGAAGAGCGGGAGCGATAAGGGCGACGTTGCCACGCGCACCAAGTGCGCCATCGCCGCTAAGCGCAAGGCTCTGAACTGGCGTGCAGTGTTCTAGTCACACTGCGTGTACCTATGGGACTTTCAGCGGTGACCATATTATTTCATTGACGTGAAGTCTGCAGGATGAGTACATGGAGGACCCTTGAGTTGTTTTGCACGTATTTGATGCGTGTGTTCTGAGATACAGAGTTTTGAAAAAACAGTTAATAGCATTTTTGGAGTGATATGAAATAGTGTTTCTAATGTGCGTGAAGTCTTGAAAGCACTTAACAGTCCTCGTTTGAAGTGTGTTTTTTCCTCGTATATACGAGCACATTGGACGCAAGTTTAATAGTTTCGTGGGAAAGCGCGGATTTCAAACGCACTGCAACGCGGTTCAAGCGGCAGGGAGGCGGCAGCCTTTAGTGCGCCCTCTACTTGGCGCTAGAATTTCGTCGCAGAGTGCTTGAAATCCGCGTTTTTTTCAACGAAACCTCTAAACGTTTCCCCACTTTACCGATGCACGAAAGGAAAACACACGTCAGACGGGGTACGAATAATTCTCTCAATGCTTCACACACATTATAAATGCCATTCCCGAGCTATGCAATGTAGCTGAAAACTGCTTTTCACACTGCTGTCTCTCGTATAATACAGGTCGGAAACACGCGAAACTATTATAGCGACCTGCACTGACCCTTGCGGCGGACTTTCCACCAATAAAATGATAGCGTCGAAGTTTAAAGTCCCATAGGTAGACGCAGGACGACGAGAACAAAGCACGCCAGTTCAGCGTCTTACACGTAGGTGTGATGGGGCTCTAGGTACGCGTGTTAGTGTCGCCCTTATCGCTTCCGCGTTTCCCTGCCTCAAACGCGCTAAGAAGGTCCAACTAGGCGGCGCCTTAAGTGTAGGTAAATATTTGCCGTCCTTTATTCGGTACGTTAAAGAAGTTGATAAATAAACAAGACAGGTGAAGCAAATTGCTGGTCGCATCGCGTTCTTCACGAAGTGGATTTTCCGAGACAGGCGAAGCCACGGATGGTAGCCAGGTGCGGTTTCTTGAAGCTCCCCGGAAGTGCGTCGGTTCGAGTCGGTTTCCGCCCTACTGGAGTCCTGTGGGGTCCGTACGGCGAAGCCAGACGTTCTCGGCCAGTTATATGGCCGCCCAGTTCCCCGGACACTCGGCGGTATAGCACTGCCGTGGTGAAGCCGGTTGGCGCAACGCGGGTCTGAGGTTCGGGAGGTTCTGCGGTTCGAATTCTCGTCAAGGAATGGCTGTTATTTTAAGTTAGGTCATAAATTAGTTTGTAAGCCGTCCTCTGATTAGCCTTCAGGTATAACACTCGTGCAAGTTAATAAGCCCTTTACAATCAATCAAAAACCAGAGGACTACGCAACGAAACAGTAAACAAATACACAGAGAGGAAATGGCGTGGAGGTTCTTTCGACGAGGGCGTACTCGTTCTCTGATTGGTTGTGCGTGGGTCTGGGAACGGTCCTTGTGTCTGGTTGGCTACCGCGTGCTATGAAATGTACCCTATTGGCTGGGCTACCGGCTGGCAGGTAAATCCCCAAGCGCTGATTGGCGAACGTCGTTCCGGAATGTTGCTGGCAATTGACGCCATTTCGTTGGCGTATGTTGCTGGAGTTCGCGATACAAGGGGCTATTTCACCGCTGTATTACTTTTTACTCTGTTGTGCAACACTTCAACACTAGGTTTCACTTGCCGAACTGTATTGTTTCATTTATTCATGACTTAAGGCGTCGTAAACCTGGAGATGTTTTCCGTGTTTGAGGCCGGGGGAGCGATAACTGTGGCCGCCTGGGTAGGCCGCCGAACGACGTGCAGAGCTCCAGCGGAAAAAGTTTTATTAAAAATTCGTCCAACGTGTCTGAGTGAAGTCTGCTTACGAATAGCATTTACGAAACATGACACGACTGTATACGTTTCTCAGTTCCTCCATTTCTCTCTAAAGCATATTTTTGTGATAGTGAAAATGGCTCGAACGGGTGTTTTCACGATGATTTTGAGGTATGATCTTTCCGGTGCAAAACATCAAAAAAAGGAATAAGGGCGTGCATAAAATCTTAATTTTTATTATTATATCATAAAATGGTGGGGTCTCCGCTGAAAGTCTCATAGAGACGCGTTATCGACGGCAAAACTGCACGCCAGTTCAGTGCTTTGCGCGTGGAGGCGATGAGAGAGTTGATGCGCATTTCCCAGTCGCCCCTAGCGCTCCCACGCTTTTAGGCCTCAGACGTGCAAAATTCCTTCAACCGGGCGGCCGCAATGCAGCCTTTCCGCTGCCTGCTGTTGGGCGAGCACGACGTCATTCCTTACGTCA
>NQII01000012.1:1181766-1195770 GCA_002778355.1 Clitarchus hookeri
CAGTGGGGGTTGTTTCCGAGAAGGGCCGGCCATTCCCCCAACCTCGCTTCGGACGATGGCAGGCGACATCTGCATGCCATAGCTGTAGACTACTTACGCCCTTTCTGGCCACCAAAATCCTCTCCCGCCTACCTGGTACGTGAACTGCGTTGCAGGATGTTCGCAGTACACATTTCCCCACGAAACTATTAATCGTGCGTCCAGTGCGCTGATCTACGAAACTTCGAACGAGGGCCGTTGAGTACTTTCAAAATGTCACGCACGTTAGAAACACAATTTCATAGTACTCAAAAAGGCTGAAGACGGCTTTTTCGAAACGCGGAATCTAAAAATATACGCATCAGATACATACAAAACTACTCAAGGGTCCTGCACAGAACCTTCCTACAGGCTTTCCGCCAATTAAATAACAGTTTCACTTATGAAAGTATTGTAACGCGTTGTAGCTCTCAACCACTGCGACCCCCCGCTATGCGTGGTCTGGCTCTGTGGGGGGTGACCCAGCTCGACCCTCCCCTCCCCCAGGCAGACGACTCACTGCTTCATCACCACATCTCCTCCCCCCCGGGCAGCCAGTGAATGACTGACAGCGGCGAGACATGGCTGTCACAGCCCCTCCTCCACCCAATGCTAGAGAAGCCGACAAGTACAGAGGATGCGCAAGAATGTTCTGGGAGTAAGAACCCTCGGCGCAACGCGGGGTATAGAGACATTTCTGGGTGACGGCCTACGACCCAGTAAATACAAGCCATAGTTGGACTGTCGGCCGTCTTTTGCGGATGCGATCAGCGTGAGTGCGGTGGGCGAAGTCGAGTGCGGACGACGACGGGAGACTGCGAGACGACGGTGGACGAGGTTTTTGTGGTGTGAATGGACGAGAGGGTGTGACACCCGACGAGAGAAGGCTATTGTGCACGAGGGCGCTCGGATATCTCTAGAACATTGGGACTGGTGGGACCAAGACTAAACTGAGGTGGGACTAAATAACATGTTATACGGACTTTATTGTAAATATCGGAACTGTCAAATAATTGAATAGGTTTTGATACGTGCTCTATTGGGACTGATTTTTAATTATTTAATTATGTAAATTTCTTTGAGGCAATAAATTGTATTGATTTGTATTCATCAATCGTAAACAGTAAGTGACATCAATTTATTGTGAGATGTGGAGTCTAGATAATTTCGTTTAGTCCACTGACTTTGAGAAAATTGTAACAGTATCATAGGTACAAGTGCGATGGGCACACTGCACGCCAGTTAAGAGCCTTGCGCTTAGCGGCGATGACGCACTTGATGCGGGTGGCAGTGTCGCCCTTACCGCTCTTGCGCTTCTCGTCCTCAAAGGTGGGAAAAAAGCTCCAGGTAGGCGGGAACCTTAATATGGTAACTTATTTTCACCTGTTGTGTCCACACTCAACGGGGGTAACCCGTAAACTTGTTTACTTTGAGAAAAAAGTTTTAAGCCATTTTCGAGTGCTCTAAAATGGCGTTTATTACGTACGTGGCGTTTTGAAAGCACTCAACAGCTCTCATATGATGTGTTTGTTCTTTCGTAGATCAGCACATTGGACGGACGTTTACTAGTTTCATAGAAAAACGAGTATTTCGAACACACTGCAACGAATTTCAAGTGCCAGGCAGGTGGGAGACCTAACCAGTTTTGTGGTTTAAAATATTAGTTTTCCGTAATTTCGCATTATTACAAATTTAATCTACCATTGGGATGGAGTATCAGAATAAACGTCCTTGTAATCGCTGAAGTGGCCAATTACTAACGCTGTGATTGTTGACCCTTCCATGCCCATCGTAGACAATCGTCGACGTGTTGCACATGAAGCTTATATTTGACCAGTGCTGTACTCTGCGAGGCTCAGTGTCAAATGATCTTCCTTCTAGGTAACTGATTCTTAAACCGTGCTACTGCGCTACTTTATGGTTGGTTCGTATCATTGATCACCAAGCACAAGGACTACAGATTATTGTCTGCGATAAAGAAACACGTTCTCATCCAGCTTAAGTACAGCGCGCATCAAAAAAAAAATTCTCATTTGCAATACCAGAAATTATAAATCAATGTGGGAATGACAGGGTTAATATTCAGCTCATTTTCAAAGAAATAAAATACGGGACATATGACATCCCGCCATGTGTTCACACGGGATGATTCTTTCAACCTAACGTTACGAAAAATCCCGTACGAAACGGGACAGTTGGCATCTCTGGATATAACCTATTCGCGGTTTGTTTACACCTTTTAAATTTAATTTATTAAAAATTACCCCAGGTGTGACGTGCTTGATTGTCTCCTAAATATCTCATGTATCACATTTTTTTATTAAATTGAACTATAACTTATATTTAATGTATAAATTGTAATTTGTTACTTTTATAATTACTATAAATATAAATAGGGAAAAATAGGTGTGTTGGTAATTCCTAGTAAGAAATAATTCGCATGCAAAATATTATTACACTGAGTGCGCACGAATAAAGTGCGCCGTCCTTTTGGTGTAATTTTCTAGACTCGGCCAAGCTTTGTTTGCATGAGGCGGAGGAATATATATGGAAAGTATAACTCTAGCAGGGCTTCAGAAAAGTCGGAAGGTACCGTGGACGGAAAATAACTGCAATGTCGAGTCAGGCCAGATTATGTGTCCAGTCACCGACATCTGAGTGTATTGTTTGCGAGATAAAGCGGGCGGCGCGGATGTTTGTAAAACAAACAACGGTGACGTGAAGGTTAGTCATAGTTGAGTCAAGTCCACAAGTGCCGGGGAACCAGGCCACAAGTCCTGGAGGACAGCCTCCCCGTGGCTCCCAGTGGGCACTGGAAAACCAGCTAATCGTCACTGCTCCCTCCCTCCCGGGACATTTCTCAGCCATTTGAAAGTTAGTTAACTTTATTGATTTTAATTGATTTTAAATATAACAGTTTTAATTTTTTTAAATTTTGATTTTAAATTTTCGAAATTGAGATTTTATTAAGCCATTTTAAACACATTTTAAAGTATTGGAAACTCTATTTTATTCAATAACTTTTTAAAAACGTTACGTTGGCAGTGATGTTTTTAATAATAATGATTTACTATGTATATTTAATTCTATTTTATGGAGAATAGCAATTGAAGTAAATGAAATACGCTAGAACAGTAATCCCGGAGGGCCTAAAGGCTAGGAGGGTTCCATATTTTCTCTCTCTGTCTCTCTCTCTCTCTCTCTCTCTCTCTCTCTATATATATATATATATATATATGTCCTGGAGGACCAACTGTTCCTTAATCAGGGCGTGGTTGCCACGAATATAGGATGTAGGTAAATTACACCGTCAAACTTCAGCTGCGAATCAGTCACGAAAAAAATACACCTGTCTGTGGCTGTCATTAAATTATTTGACCCTTTCAGCCTCTGCGTCTACTACAGTGGACATATTGCAGGCGAAGGGAAATATGACAAGAACTGTACACATCTAGGATGATTGCAGAATACGGTCATTGTTCTTCTCTGTCGTTGACGTGATTTGTGGGACATTACTACAGCTCATGGTTTGTGAGTGGTTTACCCAATGTCCCTCGAGCTCCAAAAATTATTTCATGGGATGCGTGAATGAAGAATGAGTTGAGTTGAATCAGTACAGCACGAACCAAAATATTATTTCATTGCAACACTTTAAGCTATAAATTAACACTTGACTAAAAGGTTTAATGGAAATAATCACGGTTAATACCTTTATTTCGACTTAATCTCCATTACGTTGTAGTATAATTGGGATTTAAATAATGAATTATTGATCTACCTGTCACGATCAACTTTAAACAATATCCAGACACTTCAGTGTCCCATTTTATATATTTTATCCATGTATTTATAGTAAACTACTGCTGCAGGTTCGACTTCATAGAAGTGTACTGCACCTACGATTCTCTTTAGACGACACGTTTGTGTGTATGTTTTCACCTCGTTTTTTTTTGGTGGTTTAACCTGCATCCTGAGTTAAGAAACATCGTGTGCATACTGTCGAGCGACGGATCGCGTGCCCATTTGACTACGGACGGCGTTTTCGTGGCTAACCGGCTAGTCACAGAGGCGCCGTGAGTCTAGCGCATGAACGTGAGTGGGGCATCGAACCAGCTACACTCTAGTGCTGTGAGGAAGACAGTAAACCACGCATTGTGAAGTTCTGCGTGTGATACGTAATGTGCAGGGCCACTGACTTTTCGTGTAAAATTCGGGGCACACAGTAGACTCCAATACTATATACACACCTCAGCTGTTGTTATACCTCCATTGGCTGCTGGTGCCGTGTCCGTCTATGACCAAGCCACTCAGGACCAACCAACTCCGACACTGAACCTTCCTGATTCGTGAGCAAACGGTTAACACGCGCCAGAACATTATTTAGTCAATCAAAGAAGCTGGACTACCCTACCGTGCTTTGGGCTCTATCTTGTATCGAAATCTTTTCGCGAAATGTCACTGCCCCTAGTCATGTGCAGTTTATTCGCAGTTTCTTCACACTTTTTGAATCAAACCTTCGGAAAATCACCCCATGTATGACGTGTTTGGTTGTTTACAAAATATACAGCTTTTTTTCAAGCGTTTTATACAAGTGTTTACATAAGAGTAGCTTACTTTTCTCAAATTGAACACATATTGATATTTAATGTGTAAATTACAATATTTTATTTATAATTAACATAAATAAGAGCAGCAATAAGATAGGCGTGTTAGTAATTCCTAGTAATAAATAGTTCTAATGGAGAATATGATCAAAGCGAGAGCGCACGAATGCGGTGCGTTATCCCTCTGGTTAAATCTTCTTAACTCGGTTAAGTTTTGTTTGACGAGGCGGATGAATATGCTGGAAGTAGAACTTTAGCAGGGCTTCAGAAAAGTCATACGTAACCGTGAATGGACGTTAGTGCCACTACACACCACTCTAAAGTATACACGCCACTCTACAGTAGAAGCGTCAGAGTTGAACTAGTGGTTCACAATAAGGGTACACAACACTTAGACGGGCGGTATATACCTACCTTTGACGTTCAAAATGTCCACCGTCTGTTCACTGACGTGAGGCAGCACACATCAGAATATCACCAAACACATTATTCGGCATCTCATCATCGACTGTATTAATAGCGACGTGAAGTTTTGCTACCGTACCTGCAATGTCATTTGGTGATCACACACCAGATTCGACGCAGCTGCGACCAAACATGTGGCCATTATACAAAGCGACCTGTATCATTTCTTCACAGTTTTCACTCTTCTTAGCAATCTCAGTGGTACAATTTGCCAATTTTAAAACGTTGTATGAATCAAAGTTTTAGAAACATTACCATCCGACTTAACTCAAGTTACCCAGCTGTTTTATATAAACGATAGCACGAGTTAGCATCTGCACTAAACTGCATAAGGTTGCACCAAGGAGATAAATTAACAAAAAAAAGAGAGTCAATTTCTGAAAAACAGTGGACAAGTACATATTTGCATTAAATCATTCCCAGCTACCAATTGGAGCAGATTATCTATGCACTAGTTTCCATTCGCTCGACTTACGATACCTCTTGATACTGATAAAAGAACATTCAAGAAACAAAAATTATTTTTATACATTTTTAGCTTGTTGTATTTTTTTCTTTGTGATAGTCAATAATAATCTGAACAATGTAAGACAATGACGTAAAGTTATTTTTCAAAATTCAATAAAATAATTTTAAATTTTTATTTTTGAAAATTATATGTTACTCGTAAAAGTCTAAAAATTGAACAAAATTTAGGCTAAAGCTATAAATGATTGTTAATGTTATTAGAATGCCATGGAATTTTTTTATGCGGTTCTCCCATTTTCCAATTATAACTTTTCAATTACACATGTGAATTAAGTGTCGAATTTGAAAGTAAATTTCCACTCTATGCTTCTGTGAATATGGCAAACTACTTCTACGGCCTCCAGCTTGGTGGCGCTTTAACTGTCGGGCAGAGTGTCGGAAATACACGTTTATCCACGTGACTATTAAACGTGCTGCTATAATAAAACTACACACACTTCTGTCGAGGCCTGTTAGTGCGTTCAAAACGTTACGAACATTTTAAACACTATTTCACAGCCCTCCAACATAACTAAAGAGGTTTTTTTTTTAAATTTCAAAACGCTTTATCTCATACAAGTCACATACGAACGATAAATACTCGAGGGCCCTGCATCTAACCTTGCCACAGACTTTACACCGATAAAATTATATAGTCGCCGGTGAAAGTCCCGTGTGTACACGCAGCACAACGAGAACACTGTACTCCTTGCGCTTATTGGCGATGTCGCACTTGATGCGCGTGGCAGTGTCGCCCTTATAGCTCCCGAGTTTCTCTGCCTCAAACGCGAACAGATCCCGATAGGCAGGCCCCTTAAGATAAAACCTAATTTTGTATCGAAATATGTTTTTTGAAACTTGTACGAATCAAGATTCAATGTTAAAATTAATATTTGTACGCTTAGAAAAAACTGACGAATACTTCTTTCTTTCAAGTGATTTGGTATGTTAAGCACCTTGTCAGTCAATGTCATATCACCAAACCATAAAACATCCTCAAAATGTGAAAGAAACAACTTTTATCTTTTAAACAATCTTAATATTGTTACTTTCGTAACTGTGCTGAAGGTTTCCAAAACATGCCGCGCGGCTATCAGTTGAGTTGAGAGAGGGTTTGAGAGCCGACGAGGGTGCAATGAGGTGAGAATGGAGCAGCACCGGAATGCGACGGCGGGGGAAATGGGAGATCCCCGAGAAAACCCGCCGACCAGCGTCATCGTCCGGCACGATTCCCACTTCCAAAAATCCTGAGTGATCCAGCCGGGGATTGAGCCTGGTTCGCCTTGGTGGGAGGCGAGCAGTCTAACCGCACAGCTCTCAGAGTTAGCGATGAAAAACTAGAGATAGATGAAGCAAGTGAAGTACCAGCAAATGATCTCGAGAATACCTAGCTCGTAATTTAGGCAGTAGCCATTAGATAAATTACAACTACTGGAATTAATATGAAACTGCGGAAGCCAAACTGTCAGTACGTAAAATGCATGGTCTACAATAACGTGCTTAACTTATGTCTCGTCTTCCATACCCACATACATTAATTTCAGTGACCATTTTTTTTACCTGCTGTTCCATTTTTAAACTTTTGTTTGTTTTTTTTATTTATTTCGTTTTTACTTATATTATGTGAAAGGGGAGATAATTATTTTGGTACTGTTGTTAAAAACTTGAGAGAAATAACATGCCACAAACCTTAATTTGGCAAGTAAATATCAGTAATTAAATAAACAAATATGTAAGTGTTTAAAAAAGCAGGATGTAGCAAATAAGGGCTTTGCAGGAACAGGCACTTACTTCCAGGCTGTAAAACTACGATGAAATATTTAGTAAAGCATGTTTCTGCATAAATATTTGCAGTATTTTATAAAGTTGAGCTTACTCGAAATAAAATTTAAGGCTCCATCTGTTGGTAAAATTACATTCCTCGTTCTGTAAAGCGTATATATTTTAGCGCTGAAAAATGCTTTTAAGCGTGAGACTTCAGTGCGAGTTTACTACTAACACGCCGGTAGGAATCTTTTTGAGCCAATTCAAACCCAATGAACACAATCTTGTAGACTGCACATGAAGGTTGTATTTCGTCAAAACTGCGGACAGTAACTCTTCGTTCTTGTTAACCTAGGATGAACCGCGCTGCTGGTTCGAGTCTTGACCAGAACACATCATTACACAGGCCACCGGCTGTTGCAAACGGAACAAGCATCGTGTCAGTTTAAGTCGAGAACGATTAAAAGATGTTCTTATTTGAAACAGCCGAAAGCATGAATCACAACTTGTGCTGGAAATGGGCACTGATGGAGATTTGAGTAACGGTCGATGTTTCTTATTGCCTTGCAAATTGAGCGCATTTCCACACAACACGACTTTGACTTCGTAGCGTTCCCAAGGCCGTGCGCACAGGCGGCGATTACGATGATTTCACGTTTCACTTAACTCGTTTCAAGTAACACGTTCGCGTAAGCCGGCTGTATCTTTATCGCTGTGTTTCAATGAGACCTATTGCTATCGTTTGACGTGTATGTCCACGTAAAGAAAAGCTCGCCAACGTCTTGTTTTGCGTGATACCCCATATAGCACACAGACATCCAAAGATTATCAAACTGATGTCACCCTCCGACATTCAGGATGTCCAAGATTAGTAATGTTACATTCAAAATACTACCAAAACATATCAAAATATCCACCCAATGTCCAAAATGTGATATAGATATTTTGGATTTTCTATATACGTTTTTATATTTAGTCTTTTACTTTAAGTAATAGCCATTGGGGTTTTTGTAATATCTAATAGATATCCAGTAAGTGGTACAAACTCGTATCCACTACTGGATATCCAAAGGACGTACATTAGAGATTCACTGTAGGACTTAGGTGACTTTTAGATGCTGTGGATAAAATTAGGATATCCTGTGGATATACAGTGCTATGTGAGACGTGAGTATGTACCGCGTGATCTTGCTGGCGAATCACAATAGGGACAGAGTTGGTTCATCTTTGTTTTTCATGGTTTTGTTTATATTGTTCACCATGCTATCAGCTAACGTTTTCAATATACCGCGAGCATAATTTTCTTCTGAATACGAGGAGGAAAGAAAAAAAAATGGATGGCCATGGTTGTTTTGGTTTTAATCAGTAAATATTTAGGGAGCTTAACTATGATTGCCACAGTTTAATAATTATTTTTATTATAAGTATAAACATGCTTGCATGAAATGCAAAATAGTTGCCATTAAATGTGCAATTTTTAGTACTTCATGAAAGACAATTAAATTTACTCGAACAGTTCCAAAGTTTCTGACATAAAATTTATTCACTTACCCACGAGAAACAAGTCTTCATCTCCCTAGTACATTTCTTTCTGGAGGTTATGGCAATCTCCTGGTTTTTTTCTTAAAAGTTTGCATTAATAGCTGACGCCATACCTTTGCAACTTGTCCTGTGCTAGGTCAAAAATAAAACACAAATACACTCGTATGACTAAAATTTTCAGAGTTTTCAATTTGTAAAGCAACGACACTTCGTCCCGGCAGTTTTATTCAACACGCGAAATTTAGTTGCGTACGTGAAGCGCCATATTATAGAACCAAAATTACTAAGTTTCACGTACACGTGAAAGTGTGGCGTGAC
The DNA here is from genome assembly GCA_002778355.1 of Clitarchus hookeri. Taxonomy (NCBI): domain Eukaryota; kingdom Metazoa; phylum Arthropoda; class Insecta; order Phasmatodea; family Phasmatidae; genus Clitarchus; species Clitarchus hookeri. Next base: position 1,190,985 of record NQII01000012.1, read on the forward strand.
GCGTGTTGCGTGTAACGTGACGTCATCGCAATCCCTGACGTAGGACGCGTTTGTAAACTCCGCAAGAAACGCAAAGACGCAAGCAGTCGAACACGCGTATTGCAAAGACGCAGCTTATAAACTACGAAGGGAGCAAGATCGCAACGCAAAAATTTGGCCAACTTCTAACTTCTTGCGTTTTTGCTCGCGTTTTGCTCCTAAATTGGCCATGATCGATTTCAAAATCGTTTTACACTCGTACGGAAGGTTGTGATTTGCAGTTATTATTTTATTCTTGGCTTGATCAACGAATTCATGCCTACATTTAAGCTTTGAGTCATAAATAAAGAGTATAGTTACGAATTTAAATATTTTAACATCTCCATTTTGCTGAGAAGATTTAATAGTGTTTTTAGAAATTCGTTATTCAGGCATTTAAAATCTGTATACCAGTATCTTAACAAACCTTAAAATTTAAAAAAATAATGAAAAAACTAATATGTTTGGAAAAAGAAAAAAACATGTTCACTAAAAAGCATTTTGGAAATGAATATTTTTTTATTTGTTTGATATTTTCATTTTGAAATTCTGGAGACGTCCTGCGTCGTGCGATGTCCATAAACGACCGTAATTTTTTTTTGCGTTCTTATGTTTGTTGCCTAGATTATGAACCCGGCTTTTTGAGGCTACGCGGCGTTCGTTTCGTTTGTCAGTTTCGCCCTTACACCACTTTTTGCCGTTGCGCTACGACCACGCGTGCAAGACAGCTTCAAGTACTTGGGCGCGTTAGCCGTTTCAAACACCCTTGCTATCGTTCGTGGCGCAAAAAAGAAAACAGCAGCTAAGGCTTGGCACAGAGCCTTCCATGGTAAAACCGGACGTGCTACGAGCATGCGGGTAGTAAACTTGAATGGCCTCGAGAGGTCGTTAGTTCGAATATGGCATACAAAGCAAAAAAAAAAAAAAAAGAAGAAAAAACACCTTATACCTGGGGACGTCTTCACAGAAAATGACAGACTTCCGCCCGTTTACAAGATCACAGCTCGCAAAACTACAACTTCTTATTCACGCACGAGAGTAGGACAATGCTGGTAGGTTTATGTCATTTGAGATGTTCTCTAAACGGGCGAAAAGTTCATGTAGCTAAGCTTCTATGCCTGGCTTTGAAAGTATCGTGTTTGTTGTACAAGTTTTCGAAGAATGTTGGCAGCTGCCCCGGTCATAAAAACAAAAGCCCCGTGACTGGAGCTCGAAGAAAATTTCGTCGCAGATAAAAAAAAAACTAATGTTAATAATATCTACATTCCGCATAAAATCAAGAAAAATTATTCACATTTAAAATTTTGCAAGACTTTTCCTTTCAGCCCGTCATATAATTGTTTTGACAGTTGGATTCCGAGGTTTTGCTTGAAAAAGTACAAATTATTTTTTTCTGAGTATGTTAATTTTGACGATGTTCAAGTTCATGCACAGTTAAACCCTTTTAAAAAGTTTTCTTTAAAAAAAAAAAAAACATGTCCTGTTTAGTAAGTTTTCGTAATTTCACATTTGGTCTATAAACATTAAAATAATTAACCCTCTTAAGATGCTTTCTTGGTTTGTAAGCTTACATTTTTCACTTCCTTCAGAAACTTACTGAGATAGTTTTACTGTATCTCCTTTCCTGTTTAAGGATAAAAATCTTAAATATGCTTTAACAAGTGTTTTATCAATGTTTCACCCAGCAGAGTTTTACGTTGATTAAGACTATGTGTATAACACTATTATTGCAACTACAGTATTTAACATTTTAATTTTAATTAAACTTCACTTGTTGTTATAATTCATCAGTCGCTTATTTATTTCATACTATTGTGGCATCTTATTAGTTAATGTACGTTATCCGTATCAGTCTTCTGTTAGACTTGATAAGTTATCAGCCAGAATAGTAATGGTTAAGAGTAAGCCATCTGTACGGACACAATTAATATAATATGTGGTGTTTGGCTTTCAGTGCTCGAGATACTGAAGTTCTGAAGTCACATACCACACAGACGTTCTGCGTTTTAGAAAATGCAAGTTCGGTTATGTGATGTCCAAACCATTACTCTCAGCATTTAGAATTTAGGATCTGAGAGGTTTAAACTAAGGAAGTGGGTATTGTAGAAGCTTTTGGCTAACATTCAAATGAAATATTAATACTGACATTAAGTTGTTTTGATTGCATTCATAAATGTGTTTCAATTATCCTCTATGGGTAAACAAACAATATTATTAGTATCAATATTCAGGGATATGCATTTACATTTACAAGTATTTTTATGATAATATATATGCAAAACCAGAATCTGAACGGACTCATATTTTAAATTCGGTCAGATTCTTGAAGTTACTGATTAGAGGGCACGGTGAATTTCTGGGGTACTTTAACACAGACACATGTTTGTGTTTAATAAAGAGTATTATTGCTTGCAAGAAAGTTATCCAATTACCATCGGATCTAAAGGGGAAGCACATTTGTGAAACAGACTTTATCGAATTAAGAACTTAAAACGTTGCAGCCGTCTCACCGCAAGCAAAGTTTGCTGGCGACAGGAATTAAAACATACACAAAACACATGCATGCGTCTTAGCCCACATGGATCCAAGAACATAAACTATGGAACAAATACGTCGAGTGGGATAGGAACCAGGTAAAAAATTACCACTAAATTCGTTATGTTAAGGAGTGAAAAGCACACAGACGTACTGATGGACGTAAAAAGCCTACAACAAATTGTTTCTTTATAATGTGAATAATGTCTTTCGAAAGTGACATACAAGAATCGCTGAGAAGTGTAAAATTTCTGGTTCTACTTAAACATTTTGAAACGACGCACTCAGCCTGAAAGTGTAACATAACGTGAAAACTTGCACACATCCAGCGATGAATCATCACAGACACTTTACGATCGTTAAACTTCTCAGAGACAAACAATAGTTACTTCTATTGTCATAATAGCATTCATAACTCTTACTTGAAGAAGTATTTCATCTTTTGACAGAGAGAATATGTTTTATGAGCTGGAGACACCTCTTTTCTCTCCGGCTCAATGCAAGAACGTTATAGCGTCCTAGGACTGCACTAAAGGACCAGAAAATGAATTGTACACCTCAAGAAAAATTTACGGGCCTTATGAGAAGAGACAAGATTATATGATGAATAGAGATAAAACCTAAATAACGCAAAATGCATTTTAATACACTTGTAACAGCAAAAATTGAAGTTAGTGCACAAAATTAAACTAAATAAGCAATTAAAATACTTCATTTTACTCCAGGGAAATTATATTCAAAATACTTTTGTAACATTCTGACATACTGAGCAAAGCGAATGAGTCACGTATTATCTTCGAAGGTTTCTAACAGAAAATAGTTGAATTACTGTACGTTTTTGTTATTATGTTTTAAACGAAGTTTTTATTCCTGATTATATGGTCCGTTAAATGCTACATATTAAAAATTTTACGTGAATATGTGTATATTTATGAATTTTCTGTTAACCCTTTCAGCCTCTGCGTCTACTACAGTGGACATATTGCAAGCGAAGGGAAATATGACAAGAACTGTACACATCTAGGATCATTGCAGAATACGGTCATTGTTCTTCTCTGTCGTTGACGTGATTTGTGGGACATTTCTTCAGCTCATGGTTTGTGAGTGGTTTACCCAATGTCCCTCGAGCACCAAAAACATATTTCATTGGCTGCGCGAATGAAGCATGAGTTGAATCAGTACAGCACGAACCAAAACATTATTCCATTGCAGCACTTGCAGCTATAAATTAACGCGGGACCGAAAGGGTTGACTATGCAAGACATTTACAAAGACAATGCCACCGAGATGTTGGATTTTTTTCAAAACAAAATAAGAGCATAAAATCTTGTCCCTGCTTCAGAGGCAGACATAGAGGTTGGATGAAGTATGTTTGTTAGGGGTTGCGATACGTGTCTGCTGGCGAAGAGGCCGTGCCAGGGTGAACTGAAGTTAATCGGGAGCACTGTCAACCGGCTGGCAGCTGCGACATTTAAACAGGAAACCCCACGTTAAGGAAATTACGTCTCAGTGCGTTAATTTTAAATATAGATGCTTCAAACCTAATGTGTTCTTCGCGAATTTTTTTAGGAGAAGATACTTACGAGCGTATAGTCTGTAAGTATAATTTTTAGTAAAACATAAATTTTAAAAATTCCTTGCAAACAGGCTATACTGTTACGGGAAGATCTCCGCGGTAGGGAACTTCTTGTAAAAATTTCGCGAAGGGAACATTTTGTTTAAAACGAAAGCACGGACGGGAAAATTTCCTTAACGTGAGATTTCTTATTTAAATTAGGCAGCCGTCAGCGGGTAGGCAGTTACTTAAGGGTGTTGTGGGAGCAGAGAGGGGCTGCTGGCCTCTGGCGGCGGAGGAGGCAAGCTCGCGCCGTCAGCTGTTGGCGGACGCGGATCAATAGCGGGAGCGCACGTGCTGAGCACGTGGCATGCACTCACCTGCGAGTCTGAGCGCGGACATCCGCTGGAACTCCGGTTCCTGCAGCCACTTCCACATGCGCCGGAACGTCTCTCGGCCCGACTTGAGCTTGGACCAGGGCTTAGGGTTGCGCAGCAGGTCGGACAACGTGCCCTGAGAGCGACACAGCACCCGCTGCGCGAAGATCGCCTGCGGGATGCTGTAGCGCTTGAGCTCGGCGCTGATGCGCTGCGCCAACTCCTTGGTGTTGATCTCCTCGACCTCCGCCGAGCCGCCACCGCCGCCGCTCGACCCCGCCACCGTCTTCACCACCACCTG
>NQII01000012.1:1197223-1278010 GCA_002778355.1 Clitarchus hookeri
GCGCTATGGCGGCGCCCTCCTCACTATGTACGAGAGCCGCCCTGCAGCTGCGAGCGGCTACGACGGTCGACGCGAGCTAACTGTAAGTAGAGGCGGCCCTGGTTCCCGGGGCTCTACCGTCCTAGGGGGCGCCTACACCCGCCGTCCACAGCCAACACTCGCCGTCTTCCCCCGCGGTACGCCCTTGCCAACTCCACCTCGCGAATACCCTAACCTCTCCAACCGCCCTCCTCGCACAACAACTCAAACTGCTCTTCACGTCGGACAATTCTCGCCCACACTCGCGGAACCTTTGCCTCAGACGCACTCCGTGGGAAAAAAAAAAAATTCAAAAAAAAATATATATAACACGTAGCGTGCGGTTTCCCCTCCCCCCTCCACCACCAACCACCCGTGACAGTTGACCAACACCGAAATATATCGACGTCTTGCAGTTCAACCGAGAAAAATTACGCGGATGAACTCTCGTTGCTGTTTTCCGCGCGCGTCACGCTAAATCAACGGCCGCCTTCCCCAGTAAAATGCCTCTGAATTATTGCCACGTTTCTTTGTCCGAAGCTCCCCTTTCGTGTGGCCGCCATGAAGAAATCAATACTGACCCCTAACGTGGAACGGTACGAACGCACAGCTCTATGTATACGTATATATGTGTGTGTGTGTGTGTGTGTGTGTGTGTAGTTACCTCCTGCGTTCGTCATTTGAACACCAAGAAAAAAAAAATAGCGTTATCAAATTCAAAAATTATTGTTTGCGTTTAACATCGACACGGGAGCGATAAAATACTGACGCCGTTGTTTAAATTCCGCGCACACGAGATTCAGTAAGTCCGCCATGTTTGCTTTAAATATCAGCCCGTGTGCTGAAATTACGAAATGCGTCCTAATAAATTTGATACTTTATTAACAGTACATGCAATACAAGTTAAATCTCCATACAAATAATATAATTTATTTTAACGTGTATGATTAATTCATATTTGCACTGCAAGAACTCAATTCTATGACATGCCATGTTGGAAGGAATATTGAACGTATCTGAGGTTAATGTTTCACAAAGAGTATTTTATGCTAAACACTACTTGGTAGAAGATTAATTCTACATTAAGTCTTCTGCACTTACTTATTTACATAAAGTACATTATAAATTACTTTTATTTGAAATATACACGTATTTTTTAGCGAGGGACACTATGAATCATAGAGATACAAAGTACCTCAGTTAAAAGAATCACATAACCTGTATGTTAAGGTATTACAATTATTTCTAGTCAGTAAACTCCAGAAAATAGCCAATTAAATAATTAATGTTATTTGCACTGAGCGAACAAAAAAATCATTCAGTTACACAAAGGCACGATTATGAAAGAATGATTGTCTTGTGTTCCAGGAATAATGGTCAAATAGGGTTCACAGTTGGTGTCGGTGGGCCAAGAAAAATCATTGTGTTCATTTCCCCAGTCACCAAGAAAACGAATTCTTCATTCCAGGTTACATCATGAGGTCAGTATGAAGGATAAGTATGGGGGCGATTTATTTAAATACCTTACTCACGAACGGTCTTTAACGTACAATAAACACGTAACTAACTTTTACCCTGCCATATATTTTTCGAGGTGAACAGAAAAATAGTTTACAATGATTACCAAACTGTAAATGGTTGAAAAATAATAAAAAAAAACACACTGCTTATTGTGTAATCACGAAAAATATTTTATCAGTATAAGTGTTTATTATTTTAAGGTTAAATGCTACATTATATTTTTTAGTGCGCGTTCTGACATATACACGTATTTTAAAATTATTAAATGGTCTCTATCTCTATTATAAGCGACAGTCAAACATAAATAGCCATGTCAAAAAAAATAGTCAGAAAATATGTAGAGCCACTTGCTTGAATAAATAGTTTTAGAAAATTCAAGTTGGTTGGCAAAGAGAATCAATTTTTCTTTTATTACATATCGTTCAGTAAACAGTATATTTGGTAACATCAAATTTACAATACTTCGGTACCAATAAAAATGGCATTTAGTTGAACAAGTAGTAAATATTTTTTCTGTTCACATGGAAATTTAAAAAAAAAAATTACATCCTTTGAAATGGTACATGGTGATATCACTACAAATAATTTACTTAGATTTTAATTTTTTTGAAAACAAAATTTTTTCAGTGATACGAATACTTCCCACAATATGACGTTGGTTCCCGTAAAACAAAAATATACTAAATTACTGACCTTTATAGAAAACATAAATTAAAAATATACTACTGAAAGTGCCACTTAAAAATGTTAATTAAATACAGCATTATTATCAAGGAGTCTATGGTAAATTAAATGACGTTATATTCAAAGATTGGCAATGTCAAAATGACTCGTCATTTGAGAAGATTATGATAATATTTGCAACTATAGCCAAACATTGTAAAGGAACATTATACTTATATGACGAATTAAAAATTAGTTGAATAAAATAAACCATTGTTACTAATACAGGACTCTTAATGTAAAAACAACTTCAGCACAAGGAAAATGTTCAACATAAAATTTTCTTTGCATTTTGTACAGGAACTTTACAGCACCATTTTCAACTTCTCTGTCTAATGTTACCAGCTTATGCTTATCCTTTAATTACTGTGTTGCTATTTTCTGCACTCTTTTCACACGTTCTCAAATTTCAAATGACTTACTACTAACAATCTGTGTATAGGTAATCGTAAATTAATGGATAGTTTGAACATTGTATTTACATGTGTGCAGGTTTGGATGCACGTATGTTCCTTTGTATGTATTCATGTATGTGTTGCGTGAACCTACATCCGGATAGATGAGTATGTATGTAACCGTGTATGTGTTTTCTTATGTTCGTATTTATGTGTGCTATATACTCACATACAAAAAGTACACATGAGACATTNTGCGTGAACCTACATCCGGATAGATGAGTATGTATGTAACCGTGTATGTGTTTTCTTATGTTCGTATTTATGTGTGTATATACTCACATACAAAAAGTACACATGAGACAATCTATAACAGTGCGTTATATTAATGAAAACTGGCAAATGAATCATAAATCGCTTCACTGCAGTAACAGTTTCCAGTATGGTCAATATTGAATCAGGTAGTTAAATTTTCAGTGTCCCTTAAACATACCAACTGTTTGTTACAGTTCATAAAATAGAATATGGCTGGCGACAAACAACGTAAGTACACATTTAAATAAGTGTTGTTCATACATTTGGTCATAAGACTTAAGTTTTAATATAGAATTAATGAGGGGGGAGGGGGCGTAATAACGGAAATTTTTACAAATCATGACGGCTCTATTTAGTCCAAAACCAATTTGTTTACTAAAATATACATGGTACATATGGCATTTTAATACGATGAAAAAATTGTTGCAAGGCATGAGCCACTGTGAAACAAAGTTTTGTAACACATTACTAGCAATATTTTAGTGAAAAAAGGTTAAAAAAAAAAAAAAACATTTTGTAACAAGCCTTAGTGTGCGAATCTTAAATTTAAAAAGTGTACTTTTATGAAGTAATTTTTTAAATATTCGTTTTAAATCTCTGAAAAATATTCTTGTACACAGGAGATTTACACTCGTATTTTGATTCTGAAATTAAAGCAATCATGAATAAACATCACATCTATGCTCTTCTGTAATGAATATTGGCTGTTGATCTATAAAAACAAAATTGGTACAAGCTACACTAAACTAACTGTTTGATTGGAAATTAAATAATAAAAATTGTGTATGAGCTGGTGTGTGCTCCAATATGCACGAAAATCTTGAACACTAATCTGAACACAAAGGACATTAGGAGAAAACATTTCTGTTCAGACCAAAATATACCCAAAGGCAGCAGTTTATTGAATGCTGTATTTATTTCCAAAATATTACTTATTCTGGAATTATGTTCTTGAAATAATATTTTAGAAAGCACATCTTAACTTAAAAGTTTTTCCTGTGGCTAACTAAAACTTTGAATGTGAAAATGATGCGAATTATAAACTTATGACTTAGAACTGTGCACTTTTTGCAAATGCTGTTGTAAATGTTCTTTCGAAATGTCATTAGAAACATGTCATTAGAAATGACTCCATAGTGACAACCTTAGTTACACATAACAAAGTACCCATACCTTCGTGTTGTTGGATTCTTAACTTACTTCTCACTTGGTAAGTAAATCACTGTTGTTTCAATATCACTGGAGGCGAGAATCATAACGATATATTATGTTTCGTTCGAGAATGGCCGTTTCTTTGACTTCAACAGGCAGTATGGGAATCATGATTACATGTCTGTTTAATTCCAGAGGGAAAACTGTAATCAGGCATACTTATTACCTCTGATGCATAAGACATTCTTATATATCTAACATTAAAAATATACCTTGGTAAGAAACACAAATAAAAGAGGAATATAAATATGAACCTCCTTTTCCCATGCAGTTAGTGCAAATAAGGGATGTCCCTTACGTGGAACTTCAATAATCCTATTTGTTATAATTTCTTCAATCATGAATTGCTTCAACAAGAAATACCTTTTAAAGTTACTATGAAACGCTACTGAAGAAATACTACAAATAATGAGCGAGAAGTCTCCATAAAGCCAACAGGATCATCAGTAATGCTGTTTTAACACACTGAATTGCTTACATAGCCATCGGAATAACCAGGCACTACAAAAATGTTTCTCATTTCTTAATTTTGCTGTCACAAAATTTTTTACATATATTTTTTTGTGTAGCATCAAAACATTTTTGTTTTGATTTTTTTTTAAAATGCGACTACTTTATTATCTGCTATCAGCAAGCCTGCTCTTGCAAGAAAATAACACGTTTTTCACCTAAAAACATTTGCTTCGTTGATTTAAACAAGCTGTTTTACAGACCAAGTATTTTTCTCCCCAACGATTTAGGGTTTTGTACACCACACTGTTGTGCACAGAAAAGGCTTAAATTAGTAAGCTCTGACTTTCTCCTGGTAAAATAAAAGCTTATTTACGTTCAGTTAAATATTTTATCACAATGTTTTCCGTGACAGGAAGAACTGGCAGACTGGGACGTCGATATTTAATATTCTCAGAATCAATATCACTTGGCCCTGAAAACACCTCGTTTACACAGATCGGGATGGCGTCCCCGTATAAGCTGTTCGAGATGATTAACTGAACATTTTTGAAAACCCTCCTTAGGATCTATTTTCATTCTCATTTCTATACGTTCACCAAATGTAAAGACTGTACTACAATCGAAATAGGGGGCCACGGTGGTGTAGTGGTCAGACTACTCGCCCCCACACTAAGGCGGATCGGGTTCGTTTCCTGGTGGGGTCATTCCCGGATTTTTTGCAAGTGGGAATGGTGCCAAACCATGCCGCTAGTAGGTGGGTTTTCTCGGAGATATCCCGTTTCCCCCGCCCTTGCATTCCACTGCTGCTCCATACTCACATCGCTCCCCCCTCATCGGCTCTCAAAATCACGATGTTATAAGCCGTTCAAATATCTCCCCTTTCTCCCCACCCCTCCAGCTGGGACCCAACCCAGCCAATGAGGAACCTTCACTCGGCACTTCACGCGGCAAATCGGAGAGCGTATACACCCACATCAAAGGAACTGCCGCACTTATTCAATTATGTATACTTTACATATTCTAAGACACAGCAGTAATGTGTGTTTGGTGTTTTTACTCGGGGTTTTCCCGTTTCCTCTCCCGTTATCATTCCTCCGCTGCTCTAGCCCCATCTCATATTGCATCAAATTTTCATCGCTTTGGCCTAGTCGATGATTGCGTCCCTCTCGGGTAGGCCGGCTTGCTCCGCACATAGAAAAATATGTCGTAGGGAATTCATGACGCCGATATATTATTTTTGTTGTCACCACAATATTATTTTTTAACGGCCACAACAATTTAATGGCGAACTATTAAAAAAATTTTAAGTTCACCACAAACAAAAAAAAATCCTTGGCAATGCCAGTACCTAGATAATATTTTGTGGCTTCCATACACTGAGATAAACATTTCGTCGAATCAAACAAAGTATATTTGTCGCAACCAATTTCATTGTTATAAAATATATCTTGCTTTAAATTTCCAACACAAAAACTTGGGGAGCTACGAACACAAACCTTCATGAAGGGTCGAATGTTAAAGGACATCGGGTTCGATTCTAGGCAGTTACGTTTGATTTTTCAATTATATATATGGCAACATCCACAGTATTCACCGCAAGGCACTGATGCGAGTTTATTTACAGATAGTTTATTCACTGTCCATATTTCCGGTAAGTTTCGTTAACTACAAACGAGTAAACAAATAAATTTATTGTTTCTTTTATGGCTGCCCCAAACCAACATTTGGTTTGTGCAACTAAATATTTGTCCAGCTTTACGGACATTAAACAGTTTTGGTTAATATGAGAACACCGGACTCGTGATCGTGATTGGAACATAAATGGCGTTCGTCCGAGTGCCACGCGCCACATACCTCAGCTGAAGTAACTGCGAATGAAGTCAGAGTATATTAAAATATATACAATTCGAATGATGGACAACGTGCGCAATTAAATATTTCAATCTTAACAGCTTTACTTAATAGTTTCCTGTTGAACCTGTTTTATTGGGATGCTTATACCATCATAAAGCATCAACAAATGCGTATACCGTCGTCAAGCATCAATACACGCACTAACAAACACTGTTACTATCCTAGCTGTCACAAAAATGCGAACAATCTCTCGAGCCATGTTTTCGAACGAAATGAGTGGCAAAACCAATGTATACAGTTGATTGAACAAAATATTTTGTTGGCAGTGTAATAATTTCTTTTGGCCCTACACAGATATTTTGTTTATTCAAACATGTATTATTTTAGATGAACAACATTAAATTTGTTGCTTTCCAAGTTTTGTTTACTAAACAGAATATTCTGGCGGCGAAACCAAGTATACTTTCGGCCATATACAACTCAATATTTTGTTGATTTTTTTTTCAATGCAAAATGTAAATATATATAATTATATATAAATACACACACACATATATATATACATACATACATATATACCATCAACACCAACACCAAATTCACGTTTATATTTCACCTGGCACGTTACCATGAGCATTACAACCCTTAAAAAATCGCCTATATGGATTGTCGTTCATGACAGTATAAACGATCAAATTTACTTAGCTTCCTGGCAGCGAATTGTGCCACTACGAAACTTATCAGACGAAATTAAATTTTGTCAGAGAATTTTACTGAAACTAATTCAGCTTTTTTTTTTAAATGCTAATAATTTCCAGTATTGTCACACAAAAAAAATATTTTTTTTAAAACTACGTGTTTGATATTAAATGTTTAAATTTACATTAAATTATTAAATTATTATTGTAGGTTTTATAAAGAAATACTCCGGATCACTTGAATAAACTATTTATTAGTTTTAAGAAAGAACAATATAGTTTCAACAAGGCACATAGCGCCATGACAAAACGACGGTAACTTGATAGCTAATCATTTGTTTACAGTGTTGCCATCTTAAAAATATAACAAACTTTTAATATTGCATTGTATATTATATTACAACAATTATTGATACGTGTGTTTCCTGTATTGCCACCCTTCCTGCTAACAGAGTCTAATACAGGCTAGAGGGCATTTGGCAAATGGGTCTCCTGCATTGTTGTTTGACACATAACATACTTTTGTCAATAGGCACTACACATAATATCACATCAAATTTGCATATTTGGTTAGTTTCCAAGGGGAGAAGATAAATGTTAGCGGTTCAATAAAACTGCAGATATTACATTAGTAAGTTTCTGTGCCTAAAGTGATAATTTCTTCTCACACTAAACTAATTGAACNAACGTTACCGAGCGTTACACTTTTTCATAAGTGACTCCCAGCCGCAACCTAATTTAAGACGTTGTCACGTCAAAAAATAATCCCATCAATTCGTCTGTGTATTTGGTAGGCATAGAGAACTATGTTTGAAAAAAGAAAGCTTCTGATTATTATCAAGGAAAAGTGAAGTACTACAAAAATATCGAATGAGATTTAAGTTTCCTTGTAGACTGATATTTTAATATTTATTGTATTTTTGTCTCTAATTTTAGCCATAAGAAGCCATTTGCTGAACATCGACATGTATTATTAAACTATCTGAAACAAATCCGGAAAGAATACGAGAAAAGTAACAGCCAATTATTTCTAATTGTTAAGATTTTTTATTATAGTCTATTTGCGGTAACTCCAAACTCCTTGGATCAAACCTTTGAAATATCACCGTCGTGTAGGACGTGTGTGTTTGTATTCTAAATATGTTATTTATCGCAAGCATTTAATACTCCTTTTAACGCAAAAGTGACTTATTTTTGTTTAAATTTTATATGTCCTTATAATTTACCTATAAATTATAATTTATCATTGATAACAAACATGAATAAAATTGAAGGAAAACAGGCGTGCTAGTATTGCCTATTGTGAAACAGTTATTACGCATAATGTTATTAAACTGAGTGCGCACGAATGTGGTGCGATGTCATTTTGGTGTATTTTATAGACGCGGTTAGCTTTGTTTTTATGAGGCGGAGGAATATCTTGAAAGTAGAACTTAAGCAGGGCTTCAGAAAAGTTAGAAGTAACCATGAATGGACAACAGACACGATTTTCCTCCGGAAGAAATATCGTTGGCAACAATTGGCCCAGAAATGCTATGTAATCGAACATGGAAATCGGGAGCACAATTCAATGTCAGCAATACTAGCTGCAGCATTGATATGTTCAGAAACAAATGGAAACAAAAAGACGCAAAGCGAACACTTTCTAGCGGCTTCAGAAACAATCTTAATAAAAGTTTGGTATTTCTTATCAATTTCCAAGCTAACACCCCCGGTGTTGCCATATATTTTTGTGGCTTTTATCTTCTTCTCCTCAAGCATCTACGAGGCACAGTGTCTTGATATGACAGCAGGTAAGTCGTATTAAAAACAGCCATTTTCTAAAATCACTTTTCTTCTCGACCTTCGAGCCTTTATTCCACACGGGCTTTAGTTATATTTATAAAATACAACTTTTCATGGATACGCCTAAAAATGAACTAAATAAATGCCTTTAAAATTTCTTAATTAATTTTTTGTAAGTGGTTTGTTTTATAATCTAGAGTTTTTCCATAATAACATGCAAAAATCATAAATTTTCTCTAGAACATATTTTTTATAAGAGTCAAGTGACATCACATTCACTATAAATAGATTGAAAGATATAAAGCTCACATATAAAATAATACAGTTTTTTATTCCAACGCTCTTATAATAATTTAAAATAAAATATTTATTTTTTTCATATTTTTTGTCTTTAGCTGCTTCCTTTTCTTATGTTCTGAATTATTTCAACAGTTTTTTTTCTTCCCTTTTATTTCCTTTACGATTTTCTCCTGTCAATCTTTGCTTAAGACAGTTTCTACGCATTATAAACCTTAAAAGAGTTCTTCTTTAAAGCTACGAACATCTGCTTCCTTTTATTACATATTTTCAACAGTTTTTCTTCTTTTCTCATTTTGTGATTCCATTTCACCGTATTCATTCTTCTCTGCAATCACAGTTGATGAATGTTTTTAAAATACATTCTCTTCTATATTTTTTACTGTCCATAATTTGCCACACTTTAACAAAAGAAAGAAATAATAAATAAAGAAAACACCTACCTAATAAATAAGGACAGGAAAATTTCGCGCTTTTAACTACTTTTGTGCTAGACTCCATGCCATTATGTATTTTCGAGCCTGAGCTTTCTGTTCATTGGCTGCTGCCTCAGTGTGCAGCCAGTTTGACCTCAGACCAGGTGGCACGGGATTCGGTGCGTGTTTCCTTGCAGGTCTGTTATTGGCTCAGAGTTCACCTGGGCGTGTCTAATAAACTGTGATCGAATTGAGATAATGACAGAAACGTATATGTGCATGAAATTTAGCTTGTCCTAATATTAATTCGCGAAAATTTCCAGTCCCTATAAATAACGTCTTCGTCTCAGTCGGGATTCTTCTTGCAGTTAACAACCTTTACGCCATTTTCAAGGCTCACTTATCCCTTGAAAAGGGCGTAGAAATAATATTTTCCCTCTGCGGTTCCATAGTTTACAGAAACCTTTTTTAACACACCTCTTAGGCTTATACGCCTTGGTGCACGAACTTTCGTTTCAGATATCATTTTTTCGTTAGGGCACAGAATACAGTTTAATTTATTCTTAAATATTATCAATATTATATCAGTAGTAATTTTATTGCGCCTACAGTTAGACTTGGGAAAGAACTGATGCTTTATTGCCGCTGGTTCTTCATGGCAAACTCTTTAAAGCACGCCATTATATTCAACTTCCATTTTATAAATTTGTTTTCATAACGTTTATAGTCAAATGTAATAATAATAATAATCCTTGTCTTGGTAAAACATTTTTAACTCCAACGTTATTATTTTTTAACTTAACTTAGAAATCTAATAAAATATTACAACACTCTTGCAAAATCATTTTAAAAGACATTAATGTTAATTTTGAAAAATAATAATCCATGCGTCTTAAGACTGACACCTTTTTTTGTAATCGTGTAGACAAGCAGCAAAACATTGTAGTGTTTCATACTAGTGTACTCCTCAAAGTCTGATGCCCCATTCGGAACGCTTTAAACCATTTTAAGGTATGGTACNGGTTATTATTCCAGAGGGCACATCCTCATCACCCCAGTATGTGGTCAGCTCACCCGCAAACCCTGTGGTCTCTACGCCTGTGAACGTACATACAAGTCCTAGGTTTTGTTTCTCTAGTACAGCTTTCGTTCTGAGTCACCGAACTTCCCATACACTTAAGTGACTTAACTTGCTGTGCAGTCTTTCCTTCCAAGGAAACGTTGTTAATACTTCTACTGCCGTGTAAAAGAAAAAAAAAAAAAAAAAAAAAGGTTCGTTTTCCTTTATAATAAATACAAATACCACACCGTACAATTCTACCTACATCTACGCTGCTTCAGACTGGTCCAGATTTATCACAGCTCATAACAAGTTAGACACAAAGCTAAAAAAACAGTTATTAAACGTATATACAAAGGTAATGAAAATTTTAAAACTACCTTAATAAACAGCGATTTACTCGACCCAGAGCCTCTAAGGATGTTAGTGTTCAGTTTGAAGGTTGCATCGTTCTTTTTCTTTGTTAAAATTAATAACATGCCAAGTGTTACTGGCAGTGACGGTTTATGAGCCTGATATGTGGTATTTTTAGCAAATTTTTTCACCCGCATGAAAGGGGATTAAATTTATTTGGAGCCCGCCTCTTTATTGTGTGCAAAAGAGTTACTTAATATGGTCCACACGTGGCGTGTCTCCCGCAAATACATTTTATACACAATGGCCTGATGGTGTACAATAACATCCAGCTTATTCTTGGGAAGGAAGGTAATTTTATTCGTGTGAGCATAATTTTAATCTTGCATTTTTTTGCGTGGTTTTAACACTGAATGTATAATGTTTGGTATTTTTATAACCGAGGAATAAGAAAAACCAAAACAATTACTATGTTGATAAAATGGTGAGTAGGAAATACAGCAGTGGGAAATCTGAAGACTCAATTAACAAACTTAACAGTTAAGAACGCTTAACCATTTCATATATATATATATAATTACGCTCAACTTTCCATGATTTTCCACACGCAAGTAAAGACGATGTAAATTTTTGTAGAAAATTTCCATACATTTCTTAGGTTGTATTTTAACCTACAGTGTTTCGATTTGGCATGTCGTTTATATTTACTTATTCCTGGAGCACGATAATATTACAATTAGGGCTGTTGACAACTAATTACTCAAAAACTTTTCAACTGAACATTTTTTTGTGTAAATTTGTTTTATTTGCAGTGTATATTAAGAAAAGTATAAGGCTTACTTTCAGATATATGGTTATATGAACCAAAATATTATGTTTGCCTGTGAGCAAATAAATAAGTGGTTTCTCTTACAAATTGTTATGTTGACAAAAAAAAATTTAAAAAGAAAAAAAAAAACAATTTTTTTGTTGAATCTCTTTTTCTTGGTGAAGGATATCTGTCTGATCAACTTTTTATAATTCAAATTTGTTAAATAGTATTTTGGATTAATAATATATAGATCAACAAAATGCTGACATATCTTATGAATAAAAACTAATTATATATTAATTTTACAGACAGGCGTACTTCATCATTAGTATGGAAATTTTAATTTTGTTTGATTCTAAGAGTTTCATTTCGTTTAATTAGTTGATTAAGATAAAAGCTATGACCTAATAAACGAGCTTTTAATTAGTTTGGAATTACGCTCTTGTTATTTTCTATTAACATCAGTGAAAATATTTTTTTATTATTTTCAAGCCCACTTTAATGAATGGTTCTAGGAGTTCCAATTAATACATTTTTGATACACCCTCTTTCTTCTTAAGCTGGCACAGCATTTGTTTGGTTACGACAACGAATGAGCTGTAGGATGTGTGTTCGGCTGTAGTTAGGTTAATTATTCTCGGTTAAGGAACGAAACTAGTTTCATTATGGGAGAGCTTGGCATAGGAAAAAATTCCTCCGCCAGGTGCGCAGTGTTCCAAAGAGGTCGCCTATAATAAACATTTTAAGCTACGTGAATAATTAAAGAGAACAGTTTTACTTAGTTACGTAGCTATTTTATTTTGATTCATATTTTTTGCAATTAATTGGTTTTTAACATAGAAAATAGAGAAAATCTCGTATACATGCAACACGAGCGATTACCTAGTTGCGACAGGGGCAGCGGTGGCGTAGTGGCCAGGGCGCTCGCCTCCCACCACGGCGATCCGGGCTCGGTCCCCGGCGGGTTCACTCCCGGTTTCTCTCATGTGGTAATCGTGCTTGCCGCTTGCCGGCGGTTTTTCTCGGGGTACTCCCGCTTCCCACGCCCTTGCATTCCAGCGCCGCTCCATTCTAGGGCGTCATTTAAGTCATGCCCGGGGATGACGGTCACCTACGGTTCCCAGCTGGAAAGACCGTCACTCGGAGGGTGTCGCCTTGCCCTGGGTGCACTCCCCACACACCATTATTATTATTACCTAGTTGCGAAAAATTTTAGTTGCCAAACTAAAAGCATTGAGCTTCCCAACTTGAGTATAGAATAAACCTTAGCTGTAGTTATATGAACCCTTCACAACCCAGAACAGTAGCATCCTTTAAAGGTTATTCACCGTAAACCGAGCCCGTTTGAAAGACCTGCTTAATTATATTTGTGTGCACTTAGTGTATTCTTCCACCGTATGTAAAACTAACATTCTCATGTGCCCGATGACTTTGTTCATGTGTCGGTCAAGTGCTTCTGTGTAGTTATTAGAAAAATTAATGTTTTACAAGGTTCCTCTTAATTCTTACACCTCTGTGCATTAAACGACTTGAAAGCAAAATATATGATTTCAGTATTTACAAACGTCAACCTATCATTTGTAGTTCAAGGTTAACAATAATAATGGCGTGTGGGGAGTGCACCCAGGGCAAGGCGACACCCTCCGAGTGACGGTTTTTCCAGCTGGTGCCCGTAGGCGACCGTCATCCCCGGGCATGACAGAAATGAGATCCTAGAATGGAGCGGCGCTGGAATGCAAGGGCAGGGGAAGCGGGAGTACCCCGAGAAAACCCGCCGGCAAGCGGCATCGTCCAGCACGATTCCCACATGCGAGAATCCGGGAGTGAGCCCGCCGGGGATCGAGCCCGGATCGCCGTGGTGGGAGGCGAGCGCCCTGGACACTACGCCACCGCTGCCCCAATTCAACGTTAACACATGGAACTATTTTCCCTTCGTCGTTGCCAACTTAACTTGGCGCTTGGCAGTCCACGTGTAAGTTAAAGCACATGCAGGTAGGGGCAGGCGGCATTTTTCAAAGGTTTATTTCAAAACTGCTCAAAAAACCACGAAGAGCCTCTACGAATGAGTTATCCACACAAAGGTCAGTGAAAACCGAGTTTTGCAGTGTACTGTACCACATAAAAATAACATTCCTGTGCGTTATTTCACAGTTGCGTACATTCGTTTGAATAGATTAAAATTATATTACTGTGACATATTGCATTTTTTTTGTTCACATTTCCCATCCCATCGCAGTAGTCGGGATAGTTGACATGCTGCACAATAATGTGATAACAGAACCAAACTGTGCACAACAATGTTCATTGCCAGGCAGCAAATAAAAGTTTCGCTGGAGCAGGACAGGGAGACATTTTTTTTTAGAGACTTCGTAGATTTTATATAAATACTGTGATATGACATATGATTGTAAGCTAAAATAACGGGAACATAATTTGTAAATATTTGAGTTTTTTTTATAATTCCTGTATGAAACATAATGTCATAATACCGTTTATATATTAGGTTAATATATTCGAAACCAACAATACAGATCCAATGGGCATAAGTTATTTTTTACTACAGATTTTTATAGACTTTTCACGGTAAAGAGAGAACTTTTGAGGCGCTGGTTATTTTTTTCCGATCAGCCATGTTTTTTGCTTCCATCACCTTTTAAAATAAATATTGCCATGCAAGTAACAAACACTGTTTATTTATATTCACCGGACTCGCAAGTTAACTCCTAAGGATACAATAAAATATATTTATTGACTATTATTCCAAATGAGAGAGTTTCAAAAAGTGCTCACTTTATCATGAATAGCCTATTGCAGGAAAAATTATGGTAGGTAATGTAAAGTAATGCTACAATGATATCATAAAACTTACCCATATTAGAGAAAAATGTAAAAAAAAAAAACCTTTATCTAGTTACTGCTTCTCAGCTCCATGTTGATATAGCATGACGATTTTATTTTATACTAATGGAGTACTTTTAAAGTGTTTTCATTAGGACATCATTTAGGAGGAAATTTAGTCAAAATCAGTTCAGCAGTTTCTGGATGATGTAAAAACAAACAAACTTATACACAAAGAAAAATAATGATTTTATAACGGTATAAATATAGGCTAACCCACCTTCACATTAAAGAGAACACATTGAAAACCAATTATATTAAAAAGCGTTATTACTGTACTTTGTACATGAGAACGATTGGTCTCATCAATCGTCAATCATTATTACTCTTCAGGGAAGGAAATGATTACTTTCCCTGGCAGCGGAATAATTGTTCTTACATGAGCCAGGAAAAACATTTTATGAGAGGGGACATTCCTCCCCCCCCTCCCCCCAATCCAACCAATCACCAAATTGATTCGCACACTGCTCATTGCCCATGATAATAGTGTCTTCCATGCAGGTAAGTCATTTGCAAACATTGTTCCATGGTTTACACTGTTAGAAATTTCTGTAGATTTACGGAAATTTCTACGGAGAGTTTACGGAAAGGCAATCCGTAATGACTAATAATAACGGAAATGGACTCCGTAAATATAAAATACGGAAGCTCTTCGTATTCTTACAGCTTCGATTTTCAGACTCGAACAATGCTGATTGTACCTGAAGCGTATCAAATGCCATCTTCACATTACCACTTCCTGTCAAATAGTGGTAGATGAGTGGCAATCCACTCTCGGAGTGCCAGTTAATTGATTCTCTTTCAAATTCCGCTACAGGAGAGCACGCTCGGCATACACAGTGAAACAAGCACGTAACGAAAATAAAACTATTTTTTCCGTAACGTCGTTTTATAAACCGCATTTATAGCAAGCGCTCTAACACGACTTGAAACTAAGACAGGCGCTTTCATAGTTTTCAATAAAATCCATATTTACGAAATACTTCGTGTAAGGGCGTGTTAGGTTCGATTCGATTTCAAATCCCACTAAAAAAAACAAGTATTTAAACTTTTTTTTTCTCTGTTATACAAATTTAAATACATTGCGAATATGAAACTCTTTATCTTACCCCATATTTACAAAACTCAGTATTGTTATAGGGTGGTAGGTGAGTGGATAGTGGGGTCGACTATCAGAACTTTTTTCAGATTTCAAATCCCGCCACCGGACAAATTTTTAAATTTTTATAGTCGTTTGCATACACAGTAAATCACCCACATAACGAAAGTAAAACTTTTTTTGTTAGCCTTTTTATAAAGAGTAGATTCAAAAATAAATAAACTTGCAAGTTTGTGGACAAGTTCCGTAAATTTATGGAGGTTTAAGTGGAATCTACGGAGAGAGCGTTATTGAAAACAACGAAGGGCCCGTAATTTAACGCAGATGTGTGGATAATTTCTAACCGCTATTTTCCGTAATTTTACCGTCAATTTTTTCTAACAGTGTAGGTTACCAAATGTTCATGTTACTTATGTTGCTTTCTTCGAAAGATTCTGGCAATCGGGGGGAAGTAATTAACCCATTCGGACCCAGTGTACACATGTGTGTACATTACGCATGTGTAGGTAATTTCTTGTCTGTGCTGCATTCTGCGAAGCTCAATCACCTATGATCTTAGCTGTGGGTAGGTGATTCACAAACCGTCTTACTGGTCTAGGGCACAATTGGCTCTACATAACTGTAGCCGAACATACAGCCTTCAGCTCATTGTCTGTGACAACGAAACAAGCGTTGTGTCGACTCAAGTACAGCACGAATCATTAGATTTTTTTTTGTTTGCAACACCTGAACCCGAAAACTAAAGTGGGTCTTGAAGGGCTGAATGGAAAATTTTTTTTTTATGGACGAAGGCCATTGCAGTACTATGACGTCACAAAAAAACAAGGTTAGGACGCAAAGCGCGCGAGTGGTCAAAATATAAGTAATTTAATACAAAATAACATTAAATATATATATAAATAAAAACAAGCGCCCGAGAGAAGCACTGCCAACGACTGTACGCAATACAGAACTCACAAAAAAGTAGAACACACGCACTTAAAATATTTGATTGAAAAGTAAGATTGATGTTGCATATGAAATTAATATTGATTTAATTTATAACACTGTTTAATATTTTGCTAGAACTTTCCTTTTAAAATGTTAAAAAGAGTATTTCTATTCTGATTGATTCAGAAAGTACATTTTGCAACCCCCCCCCCCCTTTTTACACTGTTTAACAAGAAACGAAATCATTGTGATCAAGCTTAATAATGATTAAATTAATTTTATTCACATCCGTTTCACCCACGAAAGTTATCACATTTATAATTAAAAGGTTTATATATAAAATCAAGTATTACAAATATTAGTTTACATTATAACCCACTTTTTATTTACCTACAACCATAGTAATTTGTATGTGTGCCCTAGATGACTAAGGTTTTCTTGCAAAATGTAGTTCTTGAAGAATGCAGAATGTAAATATGCTTAAATTTTGATTAAAAACAATAATCTATTACTATATTTTGAATAAATTTAAAGTAACTAGATTGCAGAAAAAATATTTTACAGCATTACAAAATAAATAATTAAATAAATGCGTAATTTTTTTCGCATGCAACATAAGTAGAAATTTTCTGAGAGTTTCGGGAGTAAGGGTAATCATTTTGATGAGTTCTGCTTCTTGTACAGTATAGTACAGTCATTATACACTGGAAATTGCTGTCCTACCTTAAGTCTCGGCTTCGCCTATATATGCAGAAATTCTTCGTCTTCGTGTCATAATCTCACTTTCAGAGATATTATTGCAAATGTTATATTACATAAATTTTACAATTTACTAGTTGTTTAATAATTTTGTATCTAATTATCACCGTGTGTTATTTTCTGCTTGGAAAAAAGGCAGGAACTTATTGATAAAATATAAATATGTTACTGACATTTTACAACAAGCAGATAACACACAATTCAAATTACGCACAGAAATCTGAAACGTGTAAAATGAAAATTTTCTATTACTGTACATTGTCAGTAATTACCATGAATACGAAATTGCAACTCGGAAACGGAGAATTTCTGCAATAGGGGTGACTCCAGACTGGTTACAAAAGTTCATTATTTTATATTTGTACGAAATACCATTGAACTTGTAGATATTAGTTGTAATTACTATTACCTGATATAAAAAAGATTTTTATAACATAGTTTTTGCAAAACGGCTTGACAAAATCACAATTATAGTGTTTTGGGAATGTACAAATGAAATAAATCAACAACATTTACAGATAATTTAGCAAGGGGATCTGAAAGGTAGTGTCTTAGTTCATATCAACGTATTATTAGCAAAATAATCATAGACTTCGATAAATCTAAAATATGCAAAAATTACATTTTTTAAGCAATTATTTATGAATTGCGAAAACATTCCATAGCATGATATGAAATAACTTTTTTAAGAACTTCCTGTTATCTTATTTTAATGTGAAATATCTTATATTTCGATAAGTTAGTTTTTGTTATTTATAGTCTCAAAAAAACTAAAATTGTCATTTTGACATGCAAGTATGCAAAATTATGGTGTCGATTTTTTTTATATGTTAGGAAGTAGTACTTGTAAGTAATTTCTACAAGTTGAACAGCATTTCGTCACAGCATAAATTAATTAATTCTTTGGTGATCACAACTCGTAAGCAGCGAATGGGCCAAATGCAGCACTTAAAAGAATAAGGCAATACAGGACTCAGATGGGTGTGAAAACAGTTATTTTTTGGCTAAAAGAAACGCCTCGGAGGATGTACACGACCAGCTAATGGGGCGGTTGACGCAACTTGTGCGAGTAACTGAGAAAATCGATATCGCCTGCGACCAGAAGACGGTTGGCCATACTGCTGGAGGTGCCGCTGTCGATCAAAGCTGGAGACAGCGATTATTTTCGAGAAGTNCGGTTAGCCTGCTCGCCTCCCACCATGGCGAACCGGGATCGATCCTCGGCCGGGCCACACTCGGATTTTCTCATGCGGGAATCGTGCCGGACGATGCCGCTGGTCGGCCGCCCTTCATTCCGACGCTGCTCGATACTCACCTCAATTACTCTTATCTGCTCTCAAGTCCTCGCTGTTAAGAGCCGCCCAAATCTCTTCACTCCTAGCGCAGGATTTTTTTCAACACGCCATGTAGACACTTGCAGGTTTCCTCTTGTTAAGGCCCTGCTGCAGTTAGTGTTAATAAGAGGACACTCACTTAGGAAAAAAATAACTTTTCATTATAAAGGAGTACAGTACAATTTCCTTAGCATCGCAAATTATATATGCTGGAGAAGCTTACGTTAAGCTTTTACTCATACAGTTAACCTTAAAATGCTGAAAAATAATCGTTTAATAAAGTCGTTAGAATTTCAAGCAAACTAATTTCATAAATTTAATCAAAAACATTAAATTACATTCCCATTATCAGTTAACATTTTATAAGAACTCTAAGTATCAGGAGAATAGTGTTTTGCTCACTGTTGTTTTTACTCAACAAAAAAGGTTTAACACTAATTGCAGTATAAAAAAGAACAAAAATGAGAACTTAAAAAAATTATCAACATAATTTACAGGGACTATCAAAGATCTTACAGTTGTCATCATATGATTCAGCAAGTGAATGTTGACTAGACAACTATAACAAGTTTTGTTGTAAAAAAAATTATTTATGAAAAAGTAATAAGTAGAAAAATGTTATATGTTATTAGATCGAAAAAGCAGGATATTTTTTTATTACCACGAAGAATCCTGTTGGATGCAAAAATGACATTAAAAAGGAAGACATTTCCCCTCTCTTTGCTGAACGTCTGGTAACCCTAGCATCAAGTGACTTCTCCTAAGCGGTGTATATTGGACACTGCATCCTGATTGGTGCACGTGACTGTGTGACGTCACGAATCTTGTCCCTAGATGACTCTTGCCCCATGTCCCTCAATGTCCCATGGTTATGATTAACTGTTACAATTTTGTCCCTTGTTGACTTCTTTCAAGAACAGGCAAAGCGTGTAAAACGCAAACAATCACTCGGGCATTGATGATCCGAAACCTAAATGGATATGACTACTGACAAACAGTCGGTTATTAACATACGCTAGAATTATTGGATGTAAAATAGAGTAACGCGTCATTTAAAATAAATCCTTTTATTATCGAACTTTAATTTAGCCCATGAATGAAAGTATCTAATTTACGATAAGTAACACACGAATCTGAATGTGAAAATTAAACACACTTCCCTTTCAGACACCGCAATAATAAACAAGACAAATGTTATTTAAAAACGTTCTAAAGGGAATGTTCAAAAATGCGCAAGAAATGTATGGCAACGTAGTGCCATTTTACGTAATGTACCTACATGGTGGGATAGATGTAGACATCTCATTTGTGGCAATCTGTATATACGCCTTGGTGGGGGAATGTACAAACTTACACCAAAGACGACGGGATACTCAAGTTGTAGCAGGGCCTTTACTGGCTGCTGTAGCTAATCAGGACTCAGTTAATACTTTAAGGACTATGATCGACTAAAGATTGAGCAACGCTTCTTCGATAATTTATTTGTCCTTGAAAACTAAATTTGCGTGGATATACACTGAAGAGCCGAAAAAACTGGTACACCTGCGTAATATCGTGTAGGCCCCCAAGCACGCAGAAGTGCCGCAAGACGACGTGGTATGGACTCGACTAATGTCTGAAGGTATGCAGGAGGCAATTCACACTACGAATCCTGCACGGCAGTCCACAAATACAATCTGCGTCAATTTGATAAAGGGTTGCACGTCTGTCACGTTTAATGATTCTCGTCAGTCGTCGTTTCTCCCGTTCTTTCACGATCTTTTTTTGGCCTCAGAGATCTCGAAGATGTGATCTTTTACTGGATCCCCGATATTCACGGCACACTCGCGAAATGGTCGTACGCGAACATCCAAATGTTATCGCTACCTCGGAGATGCTATGTCCCATCTCTCGTGCACCGACTATAATACTACGTTCAAACTCACATAAATCTTGATAACCTGCCATTGTAGCAGCAGTAACCGATCTAGCTGCCGACCGCATCGCGTTACTCTGATTGGTTGCATACCTCTGTTATTTCATACGCATGCCTATACCAGTTTGTTTTGGCTCTTCAGTGGATATGTCTATTGCGCCGCTAGTAGCTAGCAGGATCTCATGACGACACTACAGCCCAGGAATCACGCTCTTCTAGACTACAATACAATATTTTGTCGTAACCACTCGAAAGGAGACGATTGACTGTAAATAGTTTCACACGCTAGAAGACATTTTATTGGGGCGATATCGATTCAGCATCCCAGTGGTCAATGACCAGCCAATAATGAACGTTGTACAGTGCAGTAAGCCTATCCGATGTAGGGTAGATCAGCAGGGCACTGGTGTTCCTGCAGTGGCAGATATAGGTCTCTCACCTCTATATTGTATTCAATAAATGTAAATTTTTGCAGACAATAATGTGTTAATGATGGATATAACTTCCGTGATTTCTCAGTGTAAAACACTTTCCGGTTGACTTACTAAACTGTAATGGAAGGTTTCAACCTATATACTGTATGGGAATAATACCACGCATCAAGCTGCAGATGTAGGAATGTTTAGCGTCGCTACTATGCAAAGTCGGGAACTTCCCTACGTATTTGACTGTTTTCCTGGGCAAATGCAGGAACGCTGCAATTAACCCATAGGTGAATAAAATTATCATTCCCGCTTTCTCACTAAGCGTCTACAGCAAGGTTATTAAAGATGGAAGAAGTTGCTGAGACGTCCAGGAACGGCGGAGGAATCGGACATGGCCTGTAGGAAGGAACCAGCCCAGCATTCATCGTCTAGAGTGATTTCGGTAGACCATGGAAAATCGAGATCATGATGGCCGGACCCGAATTCGAACCCAGGTCCTCCCGAATGCGAGTCCAAAGTTTAACCACTGCACCACCTCGTTCGGTCCCGTCATAGGTGTGTGCGACGTTACTACGATCACGGGAAGCATAGTTTACCAACAACAATTTTCCAACGAAATAACAGAGTTGCCAAAAAATCGCTGACCGTGCACAAATGTTACAATGCCATGGGTCGCAGTTAACCAACCATACATCTGAAAAGCATTGTGATAACCACACAATAATATCGTTTTGAATTTCTACAAAAACTAGATAACGTATTGCTAATATTAATTTTTTTGGGCGCCACAAGGGGGCAAAATACAACTTTATAACACGTAATTGCAAAACATGTGTAAATATATCTTACGTTGAATATTAACAAGCATGTGCTGGAAACTTCAAGTTTATTATAAACATCGAGATACAAATACAGTTTGCATGCTTCATCAAACAATGTGTCCTGAAGATAACTTATTTCACTTGTAGTGATACAAGAATATTTTCGGTAACATGTTTACAAATAATTTACTGTGAAACGTACACAATTTTTTAATATGTGGATGTAATCAAATTACCTAGTTTCTCTTCAATAGCCCAAATTTGTACACGATTCTCCAAAAAAGAAAGCCCCCAGCATTAGAAAAAAGTGGCGAAATCTTGTGTTTCGTACAAGCGCATGAGGTTAGTTTTCTTGATTGTGATTCCGCCTTTGTTTAAGTCAAACGTATTTGTGTTGCAACGGGTACAAATTAATGATGCTCGCGGCACACGACAGGTTAATCACTATCAATATCAGAAGCCTGTCCTGTAATAACTTAGTTTGTTAGTGTTTAATATCATAACCAAGCTGCTACCTTTGTATCTGGGTGCTGAGTGTGTTACCGAGGACATTGTTGAGCTTCATTTGTTCTGTGTGTTAGGGAATGGTTACTCTCTAAACGTGAAACAGTGGAACAGGAGCCAAATCAGTGAAAACCAGTTAAATTGGTTTCACTGAAAGGTCACTAATTAATATGCCGGCTGTATTTCACTGATTCATGTGTGATTTCTGGCGAATGTAGATAATTTCACTCCCAAAAGTCACTAGTACCAAGCTAATTTGATTGTTTCGTCAGTGGGCAGTAGCTTATCTACTCACTATTAGTCACACTATCTACTCACTATTAGTAACACTATCTACACACTATTAGTCACACTATCTACACACTATAGTCACACTATTTACACACTATTAGTCACACTATCTACTCACTATTAGTAACACTATCTACACACTATTAGTGACACTATTTACACACTATTAGTCACACTATCCACACATTATGAGTCACACTATCTACACACTATTAGTCACACTATCTACACACTATTAGTTTCACCATTTACACACTATTAGTTACACTATCTACTCACTATTAGTCACACTTTCTACACACTATTAGTGCTACTGTTCAGACTATTGTCACTGATTCGCGCTGTGTGTACAGGTGCAGATTACACTAAATATCAATACGTTTAGGAAGTTATTTCATATGTTTTTGATAACCAAGATACATTTCTTCCTAATACCGCAATCCATAATTATGAAA
Organism: Clitarchus hookeri; assembly: GCA_002778355.1. Lineage (NCBI taxonomy): Eukaryota > Metazoa > Arthropoda > Insecta > Phasmatodea > Phasmatidae > Clitarchus > Clitarchus hookeri. The sequence goes on from NQII01000012.1 coordinate 1,220,567, forward strand.
CACGATATTTAAGGAAATTACATATTCCATTTGCTTCCCTTTCAATTTATAAAAAAGGAGTACACTTCTCTGCTATAAAATCTTTTAATTCTTTGCCATCTAAGTATCAAATACTGCGCTGGAGTAATAACACTCAATTTGAAAATAAAAGGTTAAAATTGTTTTTAATATGTAATTTATTTTATTATGTTAATGCATATTTCAATCACTTTAAGTAGTCAGCTCTCACTACTAAGTACAAAGTGGTTATGCTGATTGGTATGTGGAATTTTTATATTTAATTGTGATTTTATTTATATTAATTGTTTGTAATTTAAGTGTACGTATGGACATGCCTCACATCTTAAGCGTCTTTGATATGTTATAAGATAAATCGAGGCAAATAACAACAATAAATAAACAATAACGCAGAAATTTTTAAAATTCTGCAAGTGAAAATAGACCTTGATATTGGTGACAACAGAGCCATATTGAGGTTGCTTACTGCGATTTTATATCTGAATAATTACAATTGTTTCTGCAAGTGAGTTAGATTTTATTGCGTATTCCGAAAACAGTCTAATATAGCTTTCACATGTGATTTTGAAGTATATATGGCTTAAAATTCCATAGTTGTAGAATCTACAATTTGAGTATCTTTTATCATATAGGAATACTATTTACAGCCATTAAGGGCATTCAAGCATCTTAAAATTTTCCTAATTTTTAAAAATATTTTGCGCTTTTGTAACATGATCGAAACAGTAATTTAATAAAAATGTCAAATCAATGGAACAATAAATGTTAACGCGTTTCTCAAGCATTATCATTAAGATTTTTAATCAAAATTTTGTGTCAAAAATATTAAAAATATTATTTGAACACAAATGACGCGTCATTAAAAACATTAGATTGTTTTTTAAATATAATCTTTTTCTTTTATTGAATTGGTTGACACGTGACTGTTATCAGCTAGTGTTTTGTAGGCTTTAGAACGTACATTGTTTTCTTAAATCCACTTTCAGTGAGTGAAGAGATTTGGGCTACTCTTTAACATCGAGATCTTGAGAGCCGACGAGGGTGAAGCGAGGTGAGTATGGAATAGCGCCGGAACGTAAGGGCGGGGGAAACGAGAGATCCCCGACAAAAACCCGCCAACCAGCGGCATCGTCCAGCACAATTCCCACATGCGATAAATCCCGAGTGACCCGGCCGGGGATTGAACCCGGTTCGCCTTGGTGGAAGGCGAGCAGGCCAACCGCTCAGCAACAGCGGCCCTCTACTTTCAGGTCGGTCATATTTACTGGCATCTCAGACAGGCCCGGTTGTGACGTCTACATCGTCGCCCTGGGCATGACATGGGCAAGCGACCCTTCCCCTACGCACAGATTTCATGTCTACCAGCCTTCCCTCTCTCCGATACAGTCCTTTCACGGCTGCTTCCAACTTTCCCGAAGCCCTGCTGAAGTTCTACTTCCAGGATATTCCTCCGCCTCATGCAAACAAAGCTTGACCGTGTCCAGAAATGTACGCCAAAGGGACACCACATCGCATTCGTCATTCGTACGCACTCACTTTAATAGCAGTTTGCGCGAGAACTACTTCCCTAATACTAGGCATTACCAACACATCAATTTTCTCACCATTTTTAGCCATGTAAATTATAAATGAAATATAAAAATTTATGTATAATATATGGATAAAAGTTCAAATTAACCAAAAATAAGATACTTGAATGTTAATACAAGTATAAAACGCATGTGATTAATGGTTTATTTAGTAAACAGTTGAAGACGTCATACATGGGGTAATTTTTCAAAGGTTCGATTCAAAAAGTTTGAAGAAGCTGCGAATAGACCATGAATATTACGTGCAAATACAAATTAGAAGCGTATCTTGCAGCCTTACTTAATTGCAATATTTTTTCAGGGTTCTTTATTAAACTATTATCGTTTTTGTAATTTTTCCTTGCTTAGACTTTGCACTCGAAACCTCTTACACCGTTTCTCCTCTCCCATTAATAAAGAACATGGTACCCACCTATCTTTCTCCTGTAGCATTTTCTCATGACGCATGTAACAATTTTTAATTCTTTCCTGTCGAAAGGGTTTTTACGGTGCCTGTGCCGGTTTTTCCCTTTCTCTTCTAGATGTAGTTAGTTAACTATAAGTACATTAGGGAGGTTTCTCATGGCCAAACTCCGGCCATGGGAAACCCAATCCCTCTTTGCCGCGATGCACGTCTCCTTGCATGATCTTCCCTCCCCTTGTAAGCGTAAGGGGTTAGCCCTGAGACGCAATAATCCCGTTCCTACCGCGGACCAACATATAACACTTAGTTTTAGAGTAGGAAAAAAAACCCCTTTTACACCCCTGGACACGTGCGCAGTGCACGCGTTCATTAAAATCGGACTTGTTTTCAGGCCAGTTAAATCGTTCAGCTACCGCAACCACGATCGTGGACACGTTGCACACGAATGGTAATTATGACCGCTACGGTACATAGTAAGGCATCAGTGCCTAGTATTCCTTGTGGATAATCTGATTTGTCGAGTATTGGATGGTTAATATCAACGTCATGGAGCTTGCAGCGCGTTATTCAATAGCTGCAAAAAAAAAAAATNTGTCGAGTATTGGATGGTTAATATCAACGTCATGGAGCTTGCAGCGCGTTATTCAATAGCTGCAAAAAAAAAAAATAGCCGAACACAAGTATAGCGTACACCAAAGTATTACGTCATTGTAACATTTGAACCCAGAAATNAAAAAAAAAAAATAGCCGAACACAAGTATAGCGTACACCAAAGTATTACGTCATTGTAACATTTGAACCCAGAAATTAATGTCCATCCGAAAGGATTAAAAGTGCGTCGTCTATAATGGCCACTCCAATACCTGCTTTCGATATTAACGTCACCATTTCACTTTGAACTTCAAATAGTGTTACAAATCTCTCAAAGTTAGGCCTAGGTTAGGCTTAGCTAGGTTATTTAAGGTATGGAGGTCTTAACTAAATAAAAGAGTTACTTAGAATTTCCTAATTTATTTTCAATAACTACAAACGAAATACTCTCGGCGCAGTATCACACAATTAATTGCTATCACTTGCTATTTACAATTATGAACTCAATCGATACAATAAAGAAATTGACGTAATTAAATAACTAAAATCAGTCCCGATAAACAGTGTATAAAAACCTACTGAATTATTTTATAAATTNAAATTGACGTAATTAAATAACTAAAATCAGTCCCGATAAACAGTGTATAAAAACCTACTGAATTATTTTATAAATTATGTGTCTATATTTGACAGTTCAGATATTTACAATAAAGTCCATATCACATGTTCATACAGTCCCACCTTAGTTCAGTCCAGATTCCACCAGTACGAAATGTTCTAGAGATATACNAAATTGACGTAATTAAATAACTAAAATCAGTCCCGATAAACAGTGTATAAAAACCTACTGAATTATTTTATAAATAATGTGTCTATATTTGACAGTTCAGATATTTACAATAAATTCCATATCACATGTTCATACAGTCCCACCTTAGTTCAGTCCAGATTCCACCAGTACGAAATGTTCTAGAGATATACNTCCATATCACATGTTCATACAGTCCCACCTTAGTTCAGTCCAGATTCCACCAGTACGAAATGTTCTAGAGATATACGAGCGCCCGTTTGCACAGTTGGCTTTCTGCTCGTCGGGTATCACGCCCTCTTGTCCATTCAAACCACAAACATTTCGTCTGCCGTCGTCTCAAACCCTCCGCCGCCGCCCGCCCTTTTCGCCGATGTCCCTCGCTGCACCCGACTTTCCCCGATAAACTCCTTCAGCCAGATGTCTTCTACAAAGAACTGCCGACTTTACATCTGCGGTGGTAATTATAGTGTCGTCGGCCATAGTCGAGGAATTTACTCAAAATGCCGCTTTGCGCCGAGGGACATAGTTACCAGAATGTTTTTGCTCATCCTCTTAAGTCGTCGGCTCCTCCGGCANCGCTGAGATCCGATGTCAGGTTATTTTTGTTAAGGGGATTCAATACCCGCCAAAATGGATTTATGTTTTTTTTTTGTCACAACCTGCATTACAGAATTTGCATCATGTTTTACTGATAGACAGGAGCATAGAGAATTGGTTTATACATGTAATAAATTTTGGTTTTAATTGTGTACTGTTAATTGTATCATCTCTAGTCGCCGAAAAGAAATCACATCTTAATTATTCCTGGCAGTCACTAATAAAATATGAAGAAAAGATAACGAATATGTAACAATTTAATAAGGCTTCAGAAGCTGTCATTTATGCTCTGACATGCGGGAAATTTAGTTAAACATTTTGAAATGGAACTTGAGGAAAGAAAATTGACAAATCCAAGATGGCGGGTAGTGATTCCCCTCAATTAAAAAGTTATTATTGTCGACATACGCCACTGCCCATGTTCTCATGTCAGCACTGTCAGTTTGTCATTGTCAAAATATCACCAAAACTTAAGTAAGGAGGGGCCGCGGTGATGTAGTGGTTAGACTACTCACCTCCCACCAAGGTGAACCGGGTCCAATTCCCGGCGGGGTCGCCCCCGGATTTTTGTATTTGGGTATCGTGCCAGACAATTCCACTGGGTCGGCGAGTTTTCTCGGGGATCTCCCGTTTACCACACCCTTTCATTCCGACGCTGCTCCATGCTCACCTCGCATCACCCTTGTCGACTCTCAAGACCTCGATGTTAATAGCTGCCCACATTTTTCACTCACTCACTTCACTCACGTTAGGAAACACGTATTTTGAAATAATGTGTCTNTGTTAATAGCTGCCCACATTTTTCACTCACTCACTTCACTCACGTTAGGAAACACGTATTTTGAAATAATGTGTCTAGTAAAATGATTGAGCAGCAATAGGTCTGATGGTTTTTTTTTTTACACTTTCGGAACGAATGTTTGATAGCAAATACTTAATACATTTTTTTCTACAAATTATATTTTGAATTTGGTTTTGGTTATATAGGCGAGAGTACTTTATANTTTTTTTTTTACACTTTCGGAACGAATGTTTGATAGCAAATACTTAATACATTTTTTTCTACAAATTATATTTTGAATTTGGTTTTGGTTATATAGGCGAGAGTACTTTATATGTTAAAACTTGTTAGCAAAATATCGAAGCCATGATCTAAAACACGAGTGTTAAAAAATTAAAGCACGTATTATAAATACTTGGGCCCCAGATTGTTATTTTCGTATTCGAGGCAGAGCTATAGGGATGACAATACGACGCGCGCCAAGCGGCCCATCGCTCTTACGAGCGATGCGCTGGGCCGGTGTGCAATGCCTCCGTCGTCACGCTTTCCTGTGCTAATCAGATCTGCAACAGTGGCACTTTGTTTCACGCGATGACAGCCCACAGACGTCACTGCTACTCAACGGTTTGACTTTTCTCTTTACTTCTGAAGTAAACTGCGCTGGCAACCTCTAAACACGCAATTCTTTTTCAATTTAACCATTTTTTCCCCCTCTTTGAATACAATTAATTTGATAAAACAAAACCGCACGGGCTTACATGATTGGTTTTTATATTTTCTGGCAAATTGTCGTATTCCAAAGATATTTATTTGCAGAGATGCGCGTGAAGGCGCAACCAACGAATGTACGGGAAACATTCCAGGACTACCAACTCATGTAAGTTTTCTCTCCAAAGTATGAGTATAAACACTACCTCAAGAAACTGGCCCCCCATTTCGTTTGGTTTATTTGTCAGAGTGTAACAGCTTCTGAACTGACTTTCAGAGACTAGCAATTCACAATATTGATATCTCTTGCTCGAATTAGGAGCGTAGCTTCTATTACCGAACTAGAAATTATTAATATGCTGTTATTGTTTGCTTATAATAGCTTGTTTACATAAAATCACTAGTGTTATGATGGTCTAAATAAACCTAAATGCAAAATGGATTGGGGAAAACAATTAAAACAGTTTTGTGATCTGTAGGATGTAGTCCACAATCCTTCTCGTAGGAATGTAAACTCTACTCCATTCATGGTTACATCAAGTTTTTCTGAACCACTTCTAAAGTTCTATTTTCAGTCTGCTCCTCCGCCCCGCTCAAACAAGGCTAGTGCGGAAAATAACGCCAAAGGAACAGTGCACCGCATTCGTGTGCGCTCAGTGCGATGATATTTTGCATGAGAACTATTTTTTACTAGGTGTTACCAACGCATACATTTCCTCTCTGTTTTTAATTGCATTAATTTTAAATGAACTATTATAATTTATAGAAAAAATAAGCAAATGTTCAATTTACAAAAAAAAAAAAAAAAGAGACACTTATGTTAACAGAAGTATAAAACGCTTTTGACACACTAAAACAAAAGAATTGTTAGTTGCTACAAAAACTGTTTTGTTAATGCTTTCCAAGGAGAAATTTTGTTGCTGTTAAAAATAAATTGTGGTGCCCAACAACACGTATTGACAGGTACCAACGCTAGTTAGAGCTCACTTACACATTTGTTTATTAAAAATATATTAAATGGCTGCAACCAAAACATTTAGTTCGCAGCAGTAGCATAATGTCATCCACAGTAATAAAATTTGACTGCGACAGCAAAACTACATCCATTATATCCTGCGCCTGCGCTCTGGCTGGCATTATTGACGCGGCCATCTTACGTCTGGCCTCAACGCCATATTTGCCCGTGTCAGTTTCTTTGCTTCAGGTTACGAACTAATTCAAGAGGAACATCGTTTATATCATTCATTTCTTCTAAATACGTAAATGTTACAAGTACATGATTCCAGAAATGTAACTTTCCATAGGATGAAGTGTGCAGGCCTGGTCGTGTGTGCCACACATTAGACTTATGTTATCTACATGTTCTAGAAAGTACATGAACGTTGAGCAAGATGGCGCAATGGTAACACAAATACCTGACATGTGAGCGGTACAGGGTTCGAGTCCCGCTAGTAGAGATCTGAATTTTAGTTTTTAATTGTTGGTGACCACAAACGTCACTAAATACTTGAATGACAAAAAATTTTGTTGGTGTTACAAAATATTTTGTGATGTCCATATAGACAAAATAAATTTGAGGCCACCAATAAATAAAATTATGTTGGTCACCACCAAACAGTTTTTTTTATTGCACATTACATATTTGGAAACAAAAACCCACGTCATACAAGGGTGATTGATCAAAGGTTTGGTTCAACAAGCGTGAAAATACGGCGAATTGACTCTATCTACTACTGTAGTGCTGTCAGGGCCGCGATTTTATAGGCAACACCTTGCTTCCTATTGGCTTTTAATATCTTTAGTCGGGGGAGACAGGGCTGTGCGAAGAGATTCGGGCGACTCTTAACAACGAAGTCTTGTGAGCCGACGAGGGTGATTGAGGCGAGTACGGAGCAGCGCCGGAATGAAAGGACGGGAGAAACGGGAGGTAACCGAGAAAACCCATAGACCAGTGGCATCGTCTGGCACGATTCCCACATGCGTAAATCCGGGAGTGACCCGGCCGGGGATCGAACCTGGTTCGACTTGATGGGAGGCGAGCATGCTAACCGCACAGCTACCGCGGCCCCCGTAGAAAGGAGTGAAGAGATTTGGGCGGCTCTTAACATCGAGGGAAAGTTTAGAAGGCTGTATTTTCATCCGCCCATCCATTAAAAGTTAAAGCTGGCCAAGGTTTTGATGGACGGACGGATTGAATTGATGGACTCCTCTTATTGGCCGAAGTTGCAAGACCGGAGAAACTTCAACTTCATGTATCTTGGGTAAGGATTCGTTTTTTATATTCGGACGGCGTTCCAAAACTGTACTCGGCGAGTAAACTTTCCTCTTTAGCTGTCCCGAAACACTTTGAATAAATGTTTTACTCGCTCATGGCAATGTCTCAAAACTGCAGAGTAATTACTCTGAGCATCTTACTAGAGCAAAACTTTAAACTGAAAGTGACGGGAAGTTAAATTAAATGTGGACATTGTGGACACAGGCACACACGGGTAAATTACAAATAGCGAGTTATAAAATTAATATTTTTATTTAAAACTCAACCTGTATGAAGTTAGCATTTTTAAATGTGATGTTTACCATTAACTTATGGCAAGTAAAGCTGTTTATGTATGTTACTAATTTATTGGAAAAGAAAGAATTTAGGGGAAAATGATAAATATGTTTGGAATTTACATCGGTTGCTTAACCAGTACATGTTTGTAAACACAGTTTGCTATTTAATTCATGCTCGATCCAAATCCACGTTTACTCTTGCGTTCCTCAGCTGTTACTCTCTGTTCAATGCTGTTCTCGGTAAAGTGAGCACTTTTGAGGTCCTAGTTACTTTTTCCTATCAGCTATTTTTTATCTTTTAACAGCCCTTTTAAAATAAATATTGCCATGTAAGTAATAAACACAGTGTGCATATCCTACCGCACTCGGAAGTTAACACCTAAGGCTAAAATAAAGTATATTGATTGATTATTATTCCATATGAGAGGGCTTTCAAAAGTGCTCACTTTAAAGTCAATAGCGCATACCTTACTCTAAACTCTGAGTAACTCTTTTGGAACGCCTCCTAGATCTGCTGGGGCCTGACTGAGGAACTGCGAGGAATTTCCGGAAGGTCAGCTTGGTTTCCACGCTGTCTCGCGCTTGGAAAGCGAGCGTCTTTAGCTTTCCTTCGTGTCGCGCCTTTTCACGCACTCTTGTGGTGCTGTAGGGAACCGACCTGGTCAGGGGCAGTGTGTGGTTTGACAACTCGCGCAACCTCCCTCGACCACCGGAATATCTGCTGGCAAGGCTTGGTATTTATTTTTATGAAGTATTTTTAAATGTAATTATTTTTAATTAAAATATGTTTTTATATAGAGCGGGGTTTTCTTTTAAATAAATAAAACCCAACATATTATTTTTGCACAAAATTTATTTCGTAATGTACAAAATGAGAAAACATATATACAGAGGTTTAATAATTGCAATCTTCTGTGTTCACCGCTCGATGTCCGTATCGTCGACCCAGGAATTGTATCGGTCTGGGAAACTCCACCACGTGACAAACGACCGTTCATTATGACTTTTAAGCACCTTCTCAACCAAATACACATCTGGAAACTTTGTAGGCTGGATCTCCTCTGCGTATGAACCACCATGGATGGGAACGTTATTCAGATCCTCGAGAAAGTAGGTTCNATATACAGAGGTTTAATAATTGCAATCTTCTGTGTTCACCGCTCGATGTCCGTATCGTCGACCCAGGAATTGTATCAGTCTGGGAAACTCCACCACGTGACAAACGACCGTTCATTATGACTTTTAAGCACCTTCTCAACCAAATACACATCTGGAAACTTTGTAGGCTGGATCTCCTCTGCGTATGAACCACCATGGATGGGAACGTTATTCAGATCCTCGAGAAAGTAGGTTCTCGGAACATTGTTGCGTATACGTCGCATACGAAAGAGTTCGGGGCTCCAATTCGCTGTGAATATTTCTCGAAGATGTGTTTCTGCTTGGAGATGCGCACCAAGTGACCAACCTTCGCTTTAGGCTTGCGTGGGCCCTCCTCTTCGGAATAGCATACACGGCTTGAAGCATGGAGCAGTCTTTCACAGATGACTCCATGCTCTATGCGAACGGTAGAGTGGATGGTGGAGTTGTACTAGCAAACGAGTTTTGGGAGTATATCCAACCACTTGTAGATGCCATTCGCAGCGAAATGCCTCCCACATCTTGCCTTCAGATTCCTGTTGAACCTTTTGACGATATAAACTTTCAGATGGCTGTATGTGGAATAATGATTTATGTAATTTTTCTTCATCAGGGCCTTGAATTTGGCATTGCAGAATTACTTGCCCTGGTCGGTTTCCAGTCTAATCGGAATGCGTCCTTCGCGCATTACATTGGCCATGTCCTCGGTTACATCACCTGCATTCTTCGTCTTGACCAGCCGGGTCCAGGCGAATTTGCTATATGCATCTATGACTGTCAACGTGTATTTGTAGCCCTCATTGNCGTCTTGACCAGCCGGGTCCAGGCGAATTTGCTATATGCATCTATGACTGTCAACGTGTATTTGTAGCCCTCATTGACCCAAGCGTACGGTATCATCTCGACGAGATCGGCTTGAAAAAGGTCGTTCATCCCGCAAATCATGACCTTGCAGCGGCGGTAGCTGCGTCTGGCAGATGCGTGCAGTTCGTTGGCGATTCCCAATCGACTCATTCTGTTTAGCCGCCCTCCTTCAGTTCTCCAACGATTGATTTTATATCGTTATTGTGGGAGTAATTTGCCATCCTTTGCGTAGCGAGCAGTAGTTGCAGCCTATTGACCAGCTCGTTCGAGGCGTCCCAAAATACGTAGTCGGTGTTCTTGTCGNCGTCTTGACCAGCCGGGTCCAGGCGAATTTGCTATATGCATCTATGACTGTCAACGTGTATTTGTAGCCCTCATTCACCCAAGCGTACGGTATCATCTCGACGAGATCGGCTTGAAAAAGGTCGTTCATCCCGCAAATCATGACCTTGCAGCGGCGGTAGCTGCGTCTGGCAGATGCGTGCAGTTCGTTGGCGATTCCCAATCGACTCATTCTGTTTAGCCGCCCTCCTTCAGTTCTTCAACGATTGATTTTATATCGTTAGTGTGGGAGTAATTTGCCACCCTTTACGTAGCGAGCAGTAGTTGCAGCCTATTGACCAGCTCGTTCGAGGCGTCCCAAAATACGTAGTCGGTGTTCTTGTCGNCGTAGCGAGCAGTAGTTGCAGCCTATTGACCAGCTCGTTCGAGGCGTCCCAAAATACGTAGTCGGTGTTCTTGTCGTCGTCTATCTTCTGCAAACATTCGCCGCTTTTCAGTGCTAGGCCACTGAAAAGGTCTGCGAGAATGTTGAATTTTTTGTGATTCTCGTTCTTATAAACACCTCTCTCGGGATTGCTATCTTGGTAAAGTTCATGTGTGAGTTCGAGCAAAGTCTTGTATTCCAACAGGTTGGATTCTGTAAACTCCTTGCGCTCCTTGCGAAATAGAAGTTCGCAAAGTCTGGGGAACCATGAGTCTTGTGTTCGCCTACTTGTATTATCCCACCTGGTAGAAACACTTTTTCATCAGCACCAAGGAACCATTTATCATAATGCTTGTATACACCATACATCGTATCATTATTGTAAGATGTGTACGATCGTAATTACCATCGGGCCAGAGCATTGGGTTTGAAGACTCCCTTCCATACTTTTTTCTTGTGGGGCAAATCCACATCCGATCCAACGTTCCGACCTGTCTGAANGGTTTGAAGACTCCCTTCCATACTTTTTTCTTGTGGGGCAAATCCACATCCGATCCAACGTTCCGACCTGTCTGAACATCATCATTTCTTCGGTTCTTCATAGGCTCAGCAGTATCGTCAATTTCGGTCTTCGCAGCTATCGGTGTTCCATCGCTCTCTCTGAGTACATCGAGATGACGAGTAATGGTCTTAAAAATGTCTTCATTTATAATGTCGCTTGAAATTTTGGTCCTCGNGTTTGAAGACTCCCTTCCATACTTTTTTCTTGTGGGGCAAATCCACATCCGATCCAACGTTCCGACCTGTCTGAAATCATCATTTCTTCGGTTCTTCATAGGCTCAGCAGTATCGTCAATTTCGGTCTTCGCAGCTATCGGTGCTCCATCGCTCTCCCTGAGTACATCGAGATGACGAGTAATGGTCTTAAAAATGTCTTCATTTATAATGTCGCTTGAAATTTTGGTCCTCGTGGCGAGTAAATACTTCAAGCGAATATACGGTTTCGTCCGATGCAGGTCGCTGGCAATGTCTGTCATCTCACTGAATAATAATTGTTTCAGTTGCTCTCTTTTATAGGTTTAGTTTTGGGTCTCTGCCAAAATACTTTCGATCTTGCCCAGGCGTTCGCTGCAGACATCAAATATATCCCTGCTGTGGTTCTGAATATTAGTTTTCGTAGCGAGACATGAAATCGATGTAGAAAATGTATAATCTATGGAGTTTTTCAGCCCTTTAAACACATTCAATCTGTCGGCAATTTGCCTTTGAACTCTCGTCACGTGCTCGTCCATGGCCATCATATCGCGGACCATCTCGGTCTTCACATGTTCTATCTTCACCCTGGGTTTGGACAGATAATTGCGGAAGAATGTGTTTTGTTCGGTCATCATACTGTGCAATTTTGAGATGATGGCATTACCAGTTTTGAGAACGAAATTTTTACTAGCAGCATCCTCGGATCGTTCGGGTTCGCCAACATTTCGAATTATTCTTTTACCAGCATCGCAGGTTCCATAGTTTCTTGGTACGAGACAACCTTCATCTCCGTCTTTGTCAAGACGCAGTTTGAGGCTACTTTGCCAGAATTTCGATATGCTGTAACNTGAGATGATGGCATTACCAGTTTTGAGAACGAAATTTTTACTAGCAGCATCCTCGGATCGTTCGGGTTCGCCAACATTTCGAATTATTCTTTTACCAGCATCGCAGGTTCCATAGTTTCTTGGTACGAGACAACCTTCATCTCCATCTTTGTCAAGACGCAGTTTGAGGCTACTTTGCCAGAATTTCGATATGCTGTAACTCATTCTCGATGGTCAACGATNTCTTTGTCAAGACGCAGTTTGAGGCTACTTTGCCAGAATTTCGATATGCTGTAACTCATTCTCGATGGTCAACGATGAAATGATCGAAGCCCTGTAGGCACCTCCCTATATATTGAGGCCAGTCCTTAACAATCGTCACAAATCCGCATTTGTCTTTCCAGCACAAGGCACACAGATGCTTAAGATACAATAATGTCATGTCCTTATTAACACGATGTTCGTAAACATGCTGCAAATTCATATCGTCCATGCGAAACAACACCAATATGTTCGCATTATCACGGATCAGCTGTTCGGGAAAGCCTGCATAAGTCTGGCTTAGGTACACGTAGTCCACCTTCACATGCCGTCCCATGCTAAAGTACTCTTGATTACATGTTTGTTTTTCGCATGCAATGTCATCGAAGACAAATATTGAGTTTGGAAGAGCTTCACTCGGTGGCACGCCTGAATCATTATCGTTGCAAGGGAAATAACCTACACCATCCACAGCTTGCAGTACTTGTGCCATTCGCTGATATTTCGGTTGCTGGAGCGATTTTAAATATAGGCAAACGTTCTCAAACCGTAGCCCATTTTCTTGTTCCAGCAGGCTCAGTAGGACGCATACTTTCCCGCAATTTTATGGTCCCGCGTTGATGGAGGGCACTGTATTCGTAAATAGGCTTCCTTGTCGAGATTCNATACTTTCCCGCAATTTTATGGTCCCGCGTTGATGGAGGGCACTGTATTCGTAAATAGGCTTCCTTGTCGAGATTTGTGGGATATAGCATCATCTTCAGCAGTAATGCATATGGGTAGATTAACATATTGCTTGGTAATAAGTATGTTACCACTACTATCTTGACTATCTTGTGATGCGTGTGTGNATACTTTCCCGCAATTTTATGGTCCCGCGTTGATGGAGGGCACTGTATTCGTAAATAGGCTTCCTTGTCGAGATTCGTGGGATATAGCATCATCTTCAGCAGTAATGCGTATGGGTAGATTAACATATTGCTTGGTAATAAGTATGTTACCACTACTATCTTGACTATCTTGTGATGCGTGTGTGCTGATTGANAATGCGTATGGGTAGATTAACATATTGCTTGGTAATAAGTATGTTACCACTACTATCTTGACTATCTTGTGATGCGTGTGTGCTGATTGAGGGGGTTGACTGTGGTGATTGTGGTGCTGATTGTGGTGTGCATTGTGCTTGGTTGTGGTGCTGATTGTGGTGTGTGTGGTACTGATTTTGGTGTACGTGGTTCTGTTTCCGGTGTGTGTGGTGCTGATTGTGGTGCTGATGATGGTGCATGTGGTGCTCATTGTGGTGATTGTGGTGCTGATGATGATGCACATGGTGCTGATTGTGGTGCTTGTGATGCTGATTGTGGTGTGTGTGGTGCTGATTGTTAAGGTGTGTGGTACTGATTGTTGTAAGTGTGGTGCCGATTGTGGTACATGCGATGCTTATTGTGATGCATTAGATGCTGATTGTGGTGTGTGTGGTGATGACTGGTGTGTGGTGCTGATTGTGGTGCATGTGGTGCAGATTTTGGTTGCATAGGATCAGTGCCGAAAATTTTATAATGTATCTTTAAAGCATCCCTCCGGGTAAACTGATGTTGACAAAGTTTTCATTGAAATGCTATACTTGAAGTTTTCATACTGCAGGTCGTTATTGCATGTGAACTCATGCTACGCGAAGTTGTAAATGCTTTACCGCAGAAGCGACAAAGGAGAACCACCAATAGCACTTTACATCCGTACTGTTCCGAGTCTTGAATGAAACTGAATCAAAAAGTATAAGAGGAGTGTATTTATACTTTTCGCATGCAGTTCACCGCGATGCCTCGAAGGGGTAAGATCAAGTTTCGGAAAAAGTGTCGTCGATACGCTGATAAACAATCTACTGTTCGAGCTGCACATTCCCGGATACAAGTTATGAGGGCCGGGAACGAAGATAGCTGAAATGCTGCCATGTGGTGAAACAGCCATTCAAAATTTTGTGTGAAAAATCTGCAACAGAGGGTTTGACTTCGTAGCAGGGGTTGTCTCCGACAGAACAAGAGGCATCCTGTGTGCGGTAGAAGGAGCCACCACAAAACATCTGGAACTGAATTACCTCAGAAACAATGGCTGATGAGTTAACTATACATTCTGTCCGCCCGAGAGCTCTTGTATTGGAATGCTGCCTAGCGAAATCAACATGGTGACGTCAAGGGTACACTTGCGTGTGTGTGTGCAGTCCAGTTTGCACTGGGAATAAATATTGCCCGTTCATCTCTTGCGTTGCATTTTCGCCGTTAATTAGCCGCATATTGTAAAAAAAATGTCTCTCTCAGTTAACTTCACTTATTATAACGGACATTCTGACAGTATCTTATTAAAGAGAACAGGATGTATGAAAATTAATTCCGTAATTTAACACTTTACTGAAAATATGACGCTTGACTTTGTGGATAAAGAATTTACTTGATTAATATTCATGTGGCGTCGCCAAGCTGCAGGCCTCTGCAGAGTGTACATAATATTGACGTGGTGTCTCGGTGAGGTGAATTCTTGATAAACCAAGACTCAGCAGTTTCCAGCAAAGAGTATATTGACACTTTCTAGGCACAAACAGACAGAGGGTCCACGTGTCAATTCTACAGCAACCACACNTCCTGTGTGCGGTAGAAGGAGCCACCACAAAACATCTGGAACTGAATTACCTCAGAAACAATGGCTGATGAGTTAACTATACATTCTGTCCGCCCGAGAGCTCTTGTATTGGAATGCTGCCTAGCGAAATCAACATGGTGACGTCAAGGGTACACTTGCGTGTGTGTGTGCAGTCCAGTTTGCACTGGGAATAAATATTGCCCGTTCATCTCTTGCGTTGCATTTTCGCAGTTAATTAGCCGCATATTGTAAAAAAATGTCTCTCTCAGTTAACTTCACTTATTATAACGGACATTCTGACAGTATCTTATTAAAGAGAACAGGATGCATGAAAATTAATTCCGTAATTTAACACTTTACTGAAAATATGACGCTTGAATTTGTGGATAAAGAATTTACTTGATTAATATTCATGTGGCGTCGCCAAGCGGCAGGCCTCTGCAGAGTGTACATAATATTGACGTGGTGTCTCGGTGAGGTGAATTCTTGATAAACCAAGACTCAGCAGTTCCCAGCAAAGAGTATATTGACACTTTCTAGGCACAAACAGACAGAGGGTCCACGTGTCAATTCTACAGCAACCACACCACGTCTCCTCCTCGATTGCGTCCGATAGCCATATACTAAGTGTAAAATATGGCAGATTGTAACACTAGGTTTGAGAAACAAGTGATATCATAAGCTGGGCTTTGAACATTGCTCAGTTAACAATGAACTGCCTACAGTCACTGGCACCGACCATTCACTGGCCACTACTTTAGAAACGTCCACCAATCACATCATTCTCATAAAGGTAACTGACATAATTGGAAACTGATCCTCGCTGGGTGCACATAAGGTCATATAGGTCCTAGACGTGCAGTACTTCAACAATGGGCTTAAGTGAGCTCAAGTTTCGAATATAATTTTCTAGTATTTAAGTTCATTTTTATACATTTTAAGCACATATTTTAGCTGATTTTTTTTGTTGACACACAATACAATAGTTTGAAAAAGAAATACAATGAAGGAAAATAGTTTTTAGTACATATTTTTTTATTATATTTAATATTTATTTTACTTATAATAAAAAAATAATAAATTGAATTTTTTATTTATATTTTTATAAGAACAAATCTCACATCTGAAAATAATTATTATGTTAGCTTACAACTCAAAACAACTTTCANATTTATATTTTTATAAGAACAAATCTCACATCTGAAAATAATTATTATGTTAGCTTACAACTCAAAACAACTTTCAGTGTCATCAGAATGACAAACTTTTTAGTTTTTCGTTCCCTTTTCCTTTTTTAACCCTTCCATGCGCACTGCAGTCAATTGTCTACATGTTGCAAACGGAGGTTATATTCGAGCAGTGCTGTACAATAGAAAACTCAGTGCCCGACGATCTCTTCTGGAGGTAACTGATTTGTGAACCGTGCTACTGCCCTACGTTATGACTGGTTCATGTCACTGATCACCGAACACAAAGCCTACAGCTTATTGGTTGTAATAACGAAACAAGTTCTTTGTAAGCTTAAGTACAGCGCACATGAAAATTTTAATTATTTGCAACACCAGCAACACCAGAAACAAACTTACGTAGGAATGAAAAAGTTAACTTTTGGGAGACATTTTAAATTCAGAACTTGCACCTTCACCGTGGGTGAAGGATTGTTGTTCACCGTGGTGAATCATTGTGGATTTGTGAAGTTTCTTTGTCTTCGAGTGAGTGCATTAAGAGATTTGGGCTGCTCCTAACATCGAGGTCTTGAGAACAGTTCAGGGTGAAGTGAGGGCGAGTATGAAGCAGCGGCGGAATGCAAGGATGGGGGAAACGGGAGATCCCGAGAAAACCCTGGAATCGTCTGGCACGATTCCCACACACGGAAGTCTCGTAGCGATCCCGTCGGGAATCGAATGCGGTTCGACTTTGGTGAAAGGTCAATAGTGTAACCCCTACACCACCGCGGCCCGTTTTGACTTCGAGCAACATTATAGCTGTAACCAAACTTTGTGTTTAAAGCAATTTTTGCAACTTCTACGAATAATTGTTTTAACGAAAAATTTTCATATTTATGCTAAAAACTTGACGGAATTTTTTTNTTTTTGCAACTTCTACGAATAATTGTTTTAACGAAAAATTTTCATATTTATGCTAAAAACTTGACGGAATTTTTTTTAAAAATTATTTGGTAATTTTATTAAGTTGTTATTGTTATTATGTAATAATACAATACCAAAATAAAGTATAACCAACATCCAGAAGATTTGGCTCGTCTATGGTGTGATGATACTGTTGCGCAATCTACTTTTAGGGCTTATATTAAAGAAATGATGAGTACTTGTCAAACTTTAAGTGTAAACTTGATATAAGTTCCGAGAGTAAGTATTAATTTCTTTGTATGAACATTAGGAAATGAGGGTTTCATATGTCTTAGAATCAGCCATAGAACATGTTTGAGAACAGATCAGTGTGTATTTACATCCATAAAACTTTATGTGTGGAAGCAAATGATAGACGGAAGTTCTATCCACCAGACTTCTACGTCCCATAGCACAATACACGAAGGTTGTCGACGTGTACAGGAACCTGAATGACCTTCAAACGTNCAATTGTAATGGAATACCCGGGGAAAGTTGTGGGTAGGCTTCATAAGTAATAGCGTAAAATATTTTCTCTCTAGTCTATGGTTAAGAGGTGCCCCAAGAATTTGGAAATTTCAGATTTTTTGTTAAAATCAGCAGGTGCTATAATATTTGTAAAATCTAATACAGCAATTTAATTTTAATAGAATAGCTTGAATAACTAAGGAAAATAGCCCTAATGTCNAATTTACTTGATTAATATTCATGTGGCGTCGCCAAGCTGCAGGCCTCTGCAGAGTGTACATAATATTGACGTGGTGTCTCGGTGAGGTGAATTCTTGATAAACCAAGACTCAGCAGTTTCCAGCAAAGAGTATATTGACACTTTCTAGGCACAAACAGACAGAGGGTCCACGTGTCAATTCTACAGCAACCACACCACGTCTCCTCCTCGATTGCGTCCGATAGCCATATACTAAGTGTAAAATATGGCAGATTGTAACACTAGGTTTGAGAAACAAGTGATATCATAAGCTGGGCTTTGAACATTGCTCAGTTAACAATGAACTGCCTACAGTCACTGGCACCGACCATTCACTGGCCACTACTTTAGAAACGTCCACCAATCACATCATTCTCATAAAGGTAACTGACATAATTGGAAACTGATCCTCGCTGGGTGCACATAAGGTCATATAGGTCCTAGACGTGCAGTACTTCAACAATGGGCTTAAGTGAGCTCAAGTTTCGAATATAATTTTCTAGTATTTAAGTTCATTTTTATACATTTGAAGCACATATTTTAGCTGATTTTTTTTGTTGACACACAATACAATAGTTTGAAAAAGAAATACAATGAAGGAAAATAGTTTTTAGTACATATTTTTTTATTATATTTAATATTTATTTTACTTATAATAAAAAAATAATAAATTGAATTTTTTATTTATATTTTTATAAGAACAAATCTCACATCTGAAAATAATTATTATGTTAGCTTACAACTCAAAACAACTTTCAGTGTCATCAGAATGACAAACTTTTTAGTTTTTCGTTCCCTTTTCCTTTTTTAACCCTTCCATGCGCACTGCAGTCAATTGTCTACATGTTGCAAACGGAGGTAATATTCGAGCAGTGCTGTACAATAGAAAACTCAGTGCCCGACGATCTCTTCTGGAGGTAACTGATTTGTGAACCGTGCTACTGCCCTACGTTATGACTGGTTCATGTCACTGATCACCGAACACAAAGCCTACAGCTTATTGGTTGTAATAACGAAACAAGTTCTTTGTAAGCTTAAGTACAGCGCACATGAAAATTTTAATTATTTGCAACACCAGCAACACCAGAAACAAACTTACGTAGGAATGAAAAAGTTAACTTTTGGGAGACATTTTAAATTCAGAACTTGCACCTTCACCGTGGGTGAAGGATTGTTGTTCACCGTGGTGAATCATTGTGGATTTGTGAAGTTTCTTTGTCTTCGAGTGAGTGCATTAAGAGATTTGGGCTGCTCCTAACATCGAGGTCTTGAGAACAGTTCAGGGTGAAGTGAGGGCGAGTATGAAGCAGCGGCGGAATGCAAGGATGGGGGAAACGGGAGATCCCGAGAAAACCCTGGAATCGTCTGGCACGATTCCCACACACGGAAGTCTCGTAGCGATCCCGTCGGGAATCGAATGCGGTTCGACTTTGGTGAAAGGTCAATAGTGTAACCCCTACACCACCGCGGCCCGTTTTGACTTCGAGCAACATTATAGCTGTAACCAAACTTTGTGTTTAAAGCAATTTTTGCAACTTCTACGAATAATTGTTTTAACGAAAAATTTTCATATTTATGCTAAAAACTTGACGGAATTTTTTAAAAAAATTATTTGGTAATTTTATTAAGTTGTTATTGTTATTATGTAATAATACAATTCCAAAATAAAGTATAACCAACATCCAGAAAATTTGGCTCGTCTATGGTGTGATGATACTGTTGCGCAATCTACTTTTAGGGCTTATATTAAAGAAATGATGAGTGCTTGTCAAACTTTAAGTGTAAACTTGATATAAGTTCCGAGAGNGCTTGTCAAACTTTAAGTGTAAACTTGATATAAGTTCCGAGAGTAATTGCTGCGTAAGTATTAATTTCTTTGTATGAACATTTGGAAATGAGGGTTTCATATCTCTTAGAATCAGCCATAGAACATGTTTGATAACAGATCAGTGTGTATTTACATCCATAAAACTTTATGTGTGGAAGCAAATGATAGACGGAAGTTCTATCCACCAGACTTCTACGTCCCATAGCACAATACACGAAGGTTGTCGACGTGTACAGGAACCTGAATGACCTTCAAACGTCTGGAAATATAGCCTCACGAAATTTTTTTTTTACATTGATGGTCTGACGAAACGTCTATACACCTTAAATAATGGAATATAAAGTAGATTATTTCAAGGAATTATTACTTTTGTTAGTTCTTATAATTTGTAGAGAACCATGAACTGAGGTAGTTAGTTACAAGTTGAGATAAATATTAAAAACTACAAATTTTTTTTGTTATGTTTGTAACTAGGCCACATGTCTTTCAAACACGCCTTGCATGGCACCAAATTAAAAACAACTGTCTAGCAATGNACTTTTCGCAACTATTCCATTTCGATTAGAGTATTTTTTTTTTCGCCTAGTAAGTTCACTCCACCCTAGTGTACAGGAACCTGAATGACCTTCAAACGTCTGGAAATATAGCCTCACGAAATTTTTTTTTTTACATTGATGGTCTGACGAAACGTCTATACACCTTAAATAATGGAATATAAAGTAGATTATTTCAAGGAATTATTACTTTTGTTAGTTCTTATAATTTTTAGAGAACCATGAACTGAGGTAGTTAGTTACAAGTTGAGATAAATATTAAAAACTACAAATTTTTTTTGCTATGTTTGTAACTAGGCCACATGTCTTTCAAACACGCCTTGCATGGCACCAAATTAAAAACAACTGTCTAGCAATGAAACGAGTAGAACAAATAAAAATGAGCTCACCAGATAAAAATATACACTTATCATTATTTAATTTTGGACTTAAGATATAATGCATAAATTAATGGTTTTGGTGTCATAATTTCAGTTTCAGAATATTTGTTGAAAATTTATGAGAATCGAAAATTTACAGTTTACGAATTGTTAAATATTTGTGTGCTTAATTTTTACTACGTGGTATTTGGTAATCGTAAAAAATTAGGAACGTAATGATATTTTAAAGTGTATATTATCATTTTTCGTGACAATATTTTAATTTGTTAATTCATATTTCGTGTCTGTAGTGCAGAATTAGGCAAATAGCTAATCTTCTATAGTTACATTTTTTCATGTATTACTTAACAAAAACTTAATTAAGCTATTAATATAACAATACTATATAGTGAGTGACACCGAGCCTGAAGGCAGTTGCTATAGTGAACAAATGACAATAACTGCAGTATAGAAAAATTTACTTTGGCCTCCGTTCTTACAAGATGAACATGCAGTAAACCTTGGGTCTGTTTCTCGATGCAACTTAATGCACTTCGAATATTTATCGAAAGAACATCTATTTTCAGCGTTTGTTTATGTGGCCTGAAATCATCCGCTGTTGCTTTCCAGTCCTAGGCACGAGCAAGCAAGCAATGTTGGGTGAGACTCTGGCACATATTTGAATTTTTTAAGTTCAGGTGTATCAGTGGCACAGAGTAGATATGTTAACAGAGACAAAATCATGTGGCAGTTCCTTTGATGTTACGGTACCCATTCTTGAATTGGGATCACGAGGATCTGGGAACTGGCATTGTGTCTGATTGGCTACAGCTTGCTACGAAAGATTCCCTATTGGCTGGGCTGCCTCCTGGTAAGTAGGATACCAGACGCTGATTGGTGAACGGCGTTCAGACATGTTAATGTCTAGCACCGTTTTGGTGGCGTGTTCGACTGGAGTTCACAGTATAAGCAGATGTTTCGTCTCTGCATTTTTTAGTACTCTGTGTCAGTGGCTAGGGACAGGAAAATTTCGCGAGTTTGGTAACATTTACGCGCGGGCCCACCCTCGCGGTGGGTCTTGCCGCGGTGGCGGAGGTGAGTCAACACTACCTGCCTGCTCTTACGTCACAAGGCGGGTGGGATGTTTGACAGCCACCTGATCTTAGGTCAACGTCCCCCCATCCTCATTCTGGATAAATCGCCCGACAGTGTGCTATTGAATGAAACTTCTGGTATTATCCTACACGTAAAGACGTTACTGGGCTCTCGGATAGAAGAGAGATTTTGTGGGAGCCATGTGGCTGAAGTTGGTAAATCCGGTAAAGTCTGGTGTATCGAGGGACATCCGTTAAGGGGATGAACGACGGAGGAGGGTGCGAGACGACAGTGGACGAGTGTGTGTGATGTGGAGAAACAAGTGAACGTGGTACCTGACGAGTAGAGGTCTGCTGTGCATGGGGGATTTCGGAGCGCTCTTTAATACTTCGGAATTAGAAATTTGGACAGAATTAAGGTGGGGGTGTAAAAACATGTTATCCGGACGTAATTGTAAATATTGGAACTGTCAAATATGGACATGATTGATAAAAAATTAGTTGGTGTTCATTTACTGTATATTGGGAAGAATCCTCTCAACGCAGGAATTTAAAAAACAGCTCTTTCAAACAAGAAGTTTTTACATGACATATTTTGAGGCATAAGTTTCTGTGAGGTTATGGACGATTATGTAAATAATAGTTTTAAATATCACGTGATAGCCATTTATTGTGAGGTATTAAGTCGGGAGTAAATTATTTGTAGTATTTGTAAATAAATTAGAACATTATTATTAATACTTTTATATAATTAAGACTTCCATCTGTTAATGAACCTGGCTAAGCCCACTCACTTTGAGAAGGGGATACAATATGTTTACTGAAGCATTAATTGCTTGTTCATTGACTACTACGTCAATGAGTTGATAGTTTTACCCCAGACCATGGCCCGTTGATATAACTTTTATTAAAATGAAGGTTTTGAACTTAAGGGAAATCGTGAACTGTTTATCATCTTGTCGCCGCAAATAATTTTTCAAAGTGAAAGTCTCAATTTTTGGCACGTTAAGAGCTCTGCCGTCTCCCAGCCACTGAGTTAAAATGTGGAGTGATTGATAAAATTTTTCTTTTCAGTTCATTATTTTTAAAGATGCCTGATTTAAACAAAAAAATATTCATTCACAAATTTCTTAGATATTACTGCCACTTTAATAGCTGAGTTGAGTCAAGTTAAGAGAATTGAGCGGCTTTGAAAATTGAGGTCTTGAAAGCCGACGATGGTGAAATGAGGTGAGAAGGGAGCAGTGCCGGAATACAAGGGCAGGGTGAACGGGAGATCCCTGAGAAAACCCTCCGACCAGCATCATTATTTGGCACGATTCTTCCCACCTTGCGAGAATCTGGGAGTGACCCGGCAAGGGATTGAACCCGGTTCGACTTGGGCCACTTTAAGAAATTTATACATACAATAACAATTTTTGCAAAATGTAAGCTTTAACATTACATTTCAGAAAACAATATTAAACATAAAAATTTGCAGAAATTGTTTACGTGGCAGTATTCCTCGATAAATGTCACGTAAAATACTTTTTGTTTGGAACAGTTATGTTTAAAATTGATGTATTGAGAAGGAATTGTCTTATCAATGATTCCGCTTTTAAACTCTGTTGCTACCGGCTAGGCGAGCAGAGCCTTTAACGGCTCTGCCCACCAAGTCGCCAGCCGCGAAATTCAATTGGGGAGTCAATGTTAAACGAAATACCTTCGCATTGCATCCATTTTAAAGACAACCATTTCGAACAAAATCATTTTGATGCGACGTTCTCAAAAAATATTGCTATAGAAAATAATTTTGGATAAAAGTTATTTATTCAAATGTTTATGTTAGATGTAAATTTCAATATTACATATTAGAAAAAATGTATTAAACAAACCATTCGGCAATATGTACAAACATAGCCGAAATATTTAAGAAATTTCACGTAGAATACTTTTTGTTTGAAAAAGTTATCATTAAAATTTACACATTGAGAAGGAGTTTTGTTTACATTGATTCTCCATGTTAAGTTTGCAGCTGCTGACTTGGTAAGTAGGGCCGTTAAGGTCTAAACAAATGTCTCCTACACGTTGTTACATTGTTAGATTTTCACTGCTTAAATTATTCGCTGACTACTGACCGGAAGATAATATGTAAGATATTCTCAATCATCTGCCAGTAGAAAGAACATAATAAAGGCAGTGAATATCCAAAAATGCAAAGCGGTGTAGGAGATGATTAAGTAATTTCCATACACGCAATGAAAATCTTGTTGCGAGAGGCTGGAAAATATAAGACATTGATACACCATTCCTAGAAAATACGTACCTTAGGAAGCTTTAATAATCCGAGACTGGAAACTATTTTGCATTCCAGAAAAGTGTATGTTTTATAGCGACTGGAAAGAAATACAGAAGTATTATGCTCTACTTTAAATATATTTTTAAATAAGAAGTTTATGCGTCAAGCGTTTTCTTACTCTTAAAAAACAATAATTGCAAGAGTACACACGAAATTTAAAAAAAAACTCAATAAACTGAACATACATTAGTATAAATGTTACCATTGGCGCAATAATTATTTTTGGGGCAATGCGGGTCAGTGAGATGACTCACTTCGGCTCGACACGGGAGTACTCAGCAATCTTCGCTGTTCTGGCACCCTGGTANCTCAGCAATCTTCGCTGTTCAGGCACCCTGGTCATATATGTAGGCTAAACAGACGCACACCTGGACCACAAATAATGTGCTAAACACACAGGGCTGAGATACAAGGAAACCGAGTTCGCAAACCTTCCCTTCTCCCTCGCACACGTGAGTAGAGATGAGCTTAACCAATATTTTCAAGTAGCTGTGATAACTGTGACTGTCGCAAATAAATAAATATCTCCGATTTTTAACTGCGACATTGTCACTGCGATTTAAAAAAAAACGCAAACACATCGCATGTCTCTAAAAGGACATCGGCAGTATTGATTTGAAAACATCAGTATTAAAATGTGTATTTGCAACAAATGTGCCTTCAACAATAAAATGTTCTGTTTATTTTACGTTCCCGTCATTACATTTTTAGTGTTTTACGTGGTATGGTTTCTTCAGTGACTGAGAAATGGGACACACAATATTAAGCTCAGCCGGTATTATAAACAAATTAGGTTTCCATGGTCGATTTTCCTTAGACACGTAAAAAAAAAAATTGTACTGCATATTCTTTTGCTATAGTTTACATACTAATTGTATAATAAAACAGTAGGGTAGGGAGTACACAATAAAAGTGAATTTAAAGCAATTCACGCAAAGGCTTTATTTATCGTTTTGAACACAATATTTGGTTACGGAATGAATAATTTGCTCAAAAGCACGCAATCGCCATCTGTTAGTATAAATGCGAACTATAGTTGAAGGCTTGACTGGTTGCGATGCGGTGACGTGTCACAGTAAACATAAATGAATCGTGACAGGCGAAGCAGGTATCATGAACCTGTGAACGTGTGCCTAGTATGCGACTTGTCAGAGTAACAGATACGACAGTTACTGTCACAGATGTATCCTGTGACAAGGAAGTATCTGCGACAAAGCAGCAGACTGCGATTTAACGGCATTCTCTACATTTGAGTGAAGTAACAGAGGCAGGAAGGCAAAAAGCTTCCTTAAATCTTAATACTGGTATCTAAAACTGGCATTAACAGACAGTAATGTGACAAGCAAACATGAAAGGGATTATAGTTCGACTAGTTTTTGACGTGGCCGTGCAAATGTCGCACAGGAGAGATGGGCATGGCAGAAAGTACAACGCCCTCGCTGCCAGGAACTGAGGTGGGCTTCGCCTTACACAAGTTGCATGTCGGTCAGCCATGCTCGCTTATTGCCAACCTGCCCCTGTAACTTCACTCCGTTGTTTTGCGATGACAGACGGGAGGAAAGAGACTGGGTGGCTCTTATGGCCCCCGTCTACCTGGAACTTTTTCCCCACGTTTAGGCCGAGAAGCGCGGGAGTGATAAGGGCGACACTGCGACGCGCATCAAGTACGCCATCGCCGCTAAGCACAAGGCTCTGAACTGGCGTGCAGTGTTCTCGTCGTGCTGCGTGTACCTATGGGACTTTCAGCGGTGACCATATTATTTTATTAGTGGGAAGTCTTAAGGAAGGTTCAGTGCAGGCCCCTATAGTAGTTTTGTATGTATCTGATGCGTGCATTTTGAGCTACAGCGCCTTGGAAAGGCCGTTTTTAGCGGTTTTGGAGTACTCTGAATTGATGTTTCAAACGTACGCGGCATTTTGAAAGTACTTAACAGCTCTCGTCTGAAGTGTGTGTTCTTTTCGTATATCAGCAGGTTGGACGCACGCTTAATAGTTTAGTTTAAAAACGCGTATTTGGAACACTCTGCAACGCAGTTCAAGCGCCAGGTAGACGGGCGCCTTAACATCGAGGCATTGAGAGCCGATGAGGGTGAAGCGAGTTGAATCTGAAGCGCAGCACCGGGTTACAAAGGCAGTGAAACGGCAGATCCCAGAAAAAAACAAGCCGACCAGCGGCATCACCCGGCACGATTCCCACATGCGAAAATCCGGGGGCGACCCCGCAGGGAATCGAACACGGTTCGCATTGGTGGGAGGTGAGTAGTCTAACTACTACACCACCGCGGCCCCTTGGGAGAGAAGATCTCTTTGTTTAGCACCCCCACCCCCCTTCTTAGTCCGGCGAGTTTGACACATGCATTTTGGTTCACCGTGTACATACAAAATGGCACGAAATTCGATCGACAAAATACGCGAGGTGATTCCTTATGCAGATTCAAATGGGCAATATATATAAAAAATTTTTTTAACCTAAACTCAATATTAAGGGAGATAAGAACCTAAAAGACAGAGTTTTCAAACTGTCCTTTTNAAAAAATTTTTTTAACCTAAACTCAATATTAAGGGAGATAAGAACCTAAAAGACAGAGTTTTCAAACTGTCCTTTTGCGAAATATTGGAAACGAAGTGAAATTAAAATACCATTCTCCGAACATTATTTTGTGTTATTGATATCTTCAACCTAAGAGCAAACTCCCAATAATGACTCCCATCGCAATAAAAGTTACAGGAATGTCAACCATCTTATTGCAAATTTTGTTTTTGCCGTCAGGAATTATGGAAGATTGATACTGGTTAAACGAGCAGTATGACGTAATTAACAAAAGTTCCTCTCTTGTAACAACTGGCCAGGACCCATCGTTAACAGTATACTGTTAACCTTACAGCGGCAGTGGCACACCGCGTAACACGTAGGCAGACTTACCTACATGCGTCTATAGTGCGTTTCTGTGCTCACTACACAGACCATGGTGGATATTGTTAACACTTAACTCTCAACACGTACTTAACATTAATAAACTAATAGTACTGGGGATGCCTGTGTTTTTTTTCTGGTGAGTCAGGATGTATTTCGCTGCAGGCAGTACTGGTTTGCCCTACGTGCCTGGAACTTTTTCGCTACCGCCAAAAGTTTCGAGTGCGTTTTACGCGAAAACGGTGTTCCTGGGAAGTTGCAATAAGAGAAACATTTTCGTTAATTAGGACGTGCCGTTTAAAAAACCGGCACCGGACTTTCACAAATCCCGACGGTAAAAACGTTGTCTGCAATAAGAGGGCGACAACCCCTGTTATTTTCATTACAGTGGGATGTATTAATGGGGGTCTGCCCTTAGAGCGAATATCCCGAAAACATAAAACAACGGTTGGAGATATGTATTTTAGTATTACTTCGTTTGCGATATTTCGCAAAAAAATACAGTTGAAAAACTCGATTTTCAAGGGCTAATATATCGTATAATTTTCAGTTTAGATAAAGGCGTTTCATATATTTCCCACTTGATTTTGCATAAGGAATCATCTCATAATGTTTGTGGGTTGAATTTCGCGTTAACCTTTATATAGTAAGATATGGGTTTCCCAAGTCTTTGCCCTAGCGACTGTCTTGCTTTCATTTCTGTTGAGTCTGTTACCGTCTAGAGGAAGCCGTTAGGTCTAAAGGTCCTGCTCACTGTGAGAAGCAGAATTCACTTTAAAATTTATTTAACTTGAATGGTGCAACACTATTCCTGAGTCAGTCCCTGAAAGAGTTTTTTTTTACATTGCCTCTTCATAGTCCCCTGTTGCAGTGCCAAACTAACGACTACTCTTACACTGTCCTTTCCTCCGCGTTTTTATGTGTATTCACTTGCTTTTAGTCATGTTTATAAACACTTCAGCACTCGAAGAATCTATCCGATTTTGTGCAAGTTAAAGGAAAATTAAATCTTATGATTTCGAGTCTCGAACTCAGATCTCTACGCCATGCTTCGCATTTAATGATTGCTCGAAACTTCATTACAATGAGCACGCACATAGTCAATGCAAAACATCGCCATAAAGGTTTAGAAACAGGGGTCGGTATTTGTAGTGCGGTCCTCAGATGTCACTCTAACCTCAATCAGCAACTTGTCTGTATTTTACGTCTCAGAAAACTTGCTTAATGAGAAAGTAATTTCTGCACTTCCCTTGAGGTGTCCCTTCGGCGACCCCTCCATGGAAAAGAGTAGTATAAAAAAAGAGTTCTGGCGTAGTATATAAGAAAGTGGAGAATGAAGTAAATCTGTCAGCCGTTCATGCTCTCTCATTCCAATTCGATGGAGGCCATGTTGTATGTTCTTATCTTGACAGGTATTCTTTATCATGACCTATATAACGTTTATGTAAGCCGGCAGCCATATATTTTATAGGTATAAGAAATGGAATATCTTTATTATTCTTCCGAATTCAAAGATATTTTCCTTTCGGCATTGTTCTTAGGTGAAAATGATATAAAACACATTGTGCTAATGATGCATATTACATTTATTACATCGATACATTTAATTTTAAAAATTCACTGCCACTGGAATTTAAAAATTCTCTTTGCATTCAGCAGTGTAACTACATGTAAAATATATATGATAGAAATATAAATTATTAGTTGATTGTGTTTGACGAATTAAATAAATAATTTTTTTTTAGTACAAAAACTTAGTATCATTGGAATTAATTTTTTTCTTTTAATAGAGAAACCACAGGCATAGTATTGACGAGTTATACAAAACATTATCTTTTTTATTACTGTAATCGTAACAATCGAGACTTAAATCAATATACTTTATATAAGAAATAAAAGAAAGGCGAGTTGAAAAATTCTTATTTACAAATATATATAATGAAATTGTACAGAGAATAATGCGGAACCTTTCAAAATACTCGCCTTCTCTTCTAATATATCAATATTAATGTATTATTAAATTGGTAATTTTTTTAAAAACAGATCTGAAAAATAAAAATTCTTTTATTTCTTATATTCTGATCAAAATACTGCATGTAGCATGACTGTGCAAATATTCTATCTGTGAAATACCTATGGCAATAAAGTGTTATCAACCTAATGGATAGACACCATCCTGCCTCAAGTCATGTTATAAGCACTATATAACCCCTGGACACCACTAGCATAAATGTACAGCCAGACGCCTTTCATTGATCACTGAGGTTAAACCCTTGAAAAGTGGAATGCACTAGGACAGCAAAAGCTCGCATAAACCAATATATGCCATGTTAGATCCTAATCCCTGTGACAAGCCTAGTTTACTGCCCTTTTAGTCCTTTTGGAGGTATTCAAATTTTGATTGTAGGTAATGCTACCGACTCCGATCAAGACGATCTGGCACAGTAGGTCCGAAACCATTTTACAGGCATATAAAATAGCTGATGAGATTTTAAATATTCCTCCAAAATTCCTCAAACTTCCTTAAACAATTCTCAGTCCATTCGTTTCTCAAACATTCCTCAGCCCATTCATTCCCGTCCATTCATCAGTCTATTCATTCAGCAAACATGTCTTATGAAGACATAATCCTTCAGAATGAATCATAGTCCTCTTTGTGCATTTGTTCACAAACATTTTAATTAAAATAAACACTTCGAACCTATTGCTTACAAAACTGCATTAAGAAATCTCTCAGAAAGAAAGTAGGAATTGGCCCAAGAAAGAAAACAGTCCTGTAAATATAAATTTATTTTTCATGCATTCCATGCACTCGAACTTTGCATATCTCATAAGCTCGCAGTTAGTAGAGAATACCCAATGGCCTTATTCGATGTAACCCTTCACCTTTAATTGATTATCGAATGTATCTAATTAAATTCGGAGTGATCCCTTTGCCTTTGCAATGCGAACAAAAGCCTGAGTCCATAAACAGTTTCAATATAATAATTCGAGAATATGTAGTCATTATTCTTATTCGCTTCTACATTTTTCAGAACATATGTCGCAGCAAATTCATTGGAAATACGCATAAGATCATCAGGAAAATCCCCACCATTTTCATCAACACTATCTTCATTTCCACTTGTATCACCTTCCTCATCTTCAGTAGACATCATAGAGTTATATTTTATTCGCTGCTAGAGTATTGTTGTAGAGATTAGTTTTCACAGGTACTGGTGTTGCAATATTACTGTATTCGTCCATCTCAAATGCCAGTTTAGCAGTTGTATATTTTGTATGAAACAACTGTATGGCATCTGTATGCAGCATGCATCCTCTGCAGTCCCCTCTTCTTCTTTGAACATAGTATTCAGCGTAGTATCCGGAGGTAGCAATGTCAACACTTACTATTTTATGGTAGGGAAGGACCAAAAAATTTGCAGGTCTTGATGTGTCTATTCAATATATTACATCATGTAAACTTCCTAAAACTGTTATCACAGATAAATGTATCTCGAGATAGTTTCATAACATATTCGCTCTATCCATGTCGTCATGGAATGTAGTTGAAGGCATAAACCTCGTCGCAGTATTGACTCTGAAAACAACTTCGCATCGAAGGTGTATGTCTAAACCACATATTTGTCACAGGTCATTCATATTCATTTCAGTGAATAACAGCTCTTACAAATTGACTTGATTTCTCAGCAACTAAAAAACAACTAATGTATTGTTGCAAACCATAGATATATGCAAACATGCATCTGGCCACATATATGGAGTACCAAATTTGTGGCATAAATATATATTCTGCATAGCCATGAAGCATAATATTTACACCAGATATTCTGCTTGTCACCTGGGCAACACAAATAAATCACTATATTTACAACCTCTGTTTAAAGGGCATAATAATGCATCTTAATGTGTTCATGGTCACACATATTGCTTGAAGATATTCTAATGCAGCTACATTATAGGCAAATTCCATTTTGGCTTGGAAGACTCCTGTCATTTAGTGAAATTGTTGCACTATTACTGGATAAATATGACATAGAGGCTTACAATGTGACTATGGACTTTACAAGGCACTCGTTCTGGATCTTACACACCACCTTGTTCATGGTGGGTGAGAAGTACTTTTGAACCACAAAGTATCCGTTGGTTTTAAACTCGGCAAAGGACCGGCCATCCACGAGTATGTTGTCATAGAGGTCCTAGGGTTGAGTCTCGAAGTTGAACGAGTCTGTGTCCATCACAGCAGGTCGTCATCACAGCCGGTCGTCATCACAGCAGGCCTTCATGATGTTTTAGCTGCATCTGTATATCAACATCTTCGACAGTTCGACCTCTGCAAACCCTACATATATCAGACGGCTGAAAACTATATGTTCTTAGATGAGAGACAGATGTTCATTGTAGATTTTTCGGTTCGGGAACATCACTTTAGCTAACTTTTCTTGCTCCACACCAGCTCTAGTTTTTGATGGTTTCCTTTCTTTTCTGTGAGTTTGTTGCAAGTGCATGGATGTTCTTTGCTTCTGCAAGGCTGTTGACACACCGTGCCATGTTCGTAGATGAATATGCACATGTGTATCTATAACTCTAGTTCGAGACCCATTCTCTTCAATATGATATAGAAGGCAACCTCCGAAGCACTGACAGTGTGTGTGTATTCCAGTCTGTTTGTAGTCATGTGTATGTCCCTTACTTTTTGTACATGTCGCCTAGGATCCAGATGTCAGTTTTAAGGTACAGGTCAGAGTATTCACCCAGCTGGTAGCGGGAAGATTCCCATATGCCCATGTGTGAGCATAATCTTCAGTACCAATCCCAGAGTCCATCAGTCGGCTGTGCAATGTGTCTAACATGAGCAACTGCTGTCCGTCCAGTTTGTGTTAGCCTTCGATGTAGACACAGTGAAACATGTATTTGCATGTCACAATATAAAATTGGTTACACCCGAAATTTTCCACATTTTTGGATGGACGAAAAATTTGGTCAGGAATACCAGACTGTTAGAAATGAAACAGAACGTTTCCATGTCTGTAACTAAAATATGGCCCAAATGTCAACCACATATTAATAATTTAACGTTAATATTTACAAAAATTAAAAAATATTAATTTGAAAATTATTTTTTTTACCTTCTTGATGTTTTTCTTGAATTTTCGTGTTCAGGGTCATGGACTTATTAAAAACACCCAAGATTTGTGTCACTGTATACACTGTGGGCGATGCTCAACTGGCGTGAGAGAACAGGAACAACTGGTCGAAACCATAATTGTATTCTAAATTCGAATCAGTGAAAATGGTTTCACTTAGAATCAGTGGAAAATCACTGGCTGTTTCAGTCAAATAATTTCACTTATTGAATATGTGACAGCCAACTGCGTACGGTGAAATAAATATTTGTTTACTGAATTTAGCCATACAATTACGAGAAATAAATATTTCTCCGATTTGTATTGTGCAATTTAACTTATTAAAAAAATTAATTAAGCAATCGCGTTCTCAATTATTTCAACTAACAGCATCCAGCTTACAGACCACTACTTTAGCATAGAAGCTACCAATCCATAAGCGACTGTAAGGGAGGAAATATATGTATTATATTTATTTATCGAAAATATGTACCTTTAAATCGCATGTCCTTATTTTGTTTTTAGTTTAACTGGAAATATTATTATTTTTAAAATATATAGTATGTATGAATACAGTCACTTCAACACATTTAATGCAGTTTAAACCTTCAAATCGAGCATTATCATGATTAAGTGAAAACTAAATGAATGCCTTAAAAACGAAATAAAAGAATAATTGTTCATATTGTCTCGTATAATGGTGTTTTAAAAAAAGAAACTCTCATATTTTATATATATATATATATATATACATATATATATATATATATATTAGGGGTTTATTAGTTTATGTGTTGTTATTTCATTTGATAAACCTCGTTTAACTAATCGATCGGTCAAAAGCAAATCACTGGAAAAAGAGTTAATAAGTGATAAATCAGTGAAAGAGTCACTAAATCAGTGTGAGTGAAGGAAAACTGGCATTTTTGAACTAAATCATTAGTTAAATTGACTGAAGTGACTGTAGAGTAAGTTAGATGCTGTTAACTGATTTAAATTGTTCAATTCTCACTAATTCCTATTTACAGTATAATCCTCACCAAAGAGTGGATAAGTACACAGAGTGGAAATGGCGTTGCGGTTCCTTTGATGTTTGCTTACCCGTTCTCTGATTGGCTGCGCGAGGATCTGGGCATGGGCCATGAATCTGATTGGCTACCACGCCCTGTGAGATTTTTCCCTACTGGTTGAAGTGCTGGTTGACGAGTAGGTTACCAGGCGCTGATTGGCGCACATCATTATGACATGTTGCTGACTATTGACGCCATTTTGGTAGCGTGTGATGCACGCATTCCGGAAATAAGCGACTATCTCACATCTGTATTCTTAATTACTCTGTGTCCTCGCCCTAGTGTCCTGAGCTCGAGCACTCCAAATTACGCTATGGTTTTTCATTGAAGAACCGTCTACGAGACTCCTTAAGGAAAATGCAAGAATACGGTCATAGTACACTGTTTTTGGAACGTATAATAATGACCAAACATAAATTGCGGATGATGCACATAAAGACTACAGTAAAATCCGTGGTCCACAGTTCGATTACAAACACGAGTATCGGAAACCTCTTACAGATATTTCTCCGTGAATTTTTGTGTATGTACTCCTGCATCCAATGGTGAGGCTTGGTGTTAGGACATGAGTTCGAAGCTTGAAACCATTAATATTTAATTTTTCCTTTGACTTAACAAAAATCGGGATATTTGTATTAGTAATGGGAGAATGCTTGGAAATATTAAAAACACACAAATACGAATAAATATACATAATGTAAAATTGAATTAAAGAAGACTTGAGTATTTGGTGTGGCAGCAAGAAAAGAGAAACAAGAAACAAAGCAACATAAAAAATATCTGAAACGGAATTTTGGAATATGGTGTTGCCCCAAGAAAAAATAATAATTTGAGAAGAAATTCATCCTCGCTGAGAGGTTAGCAACTTTAGAACTAATGACTTTCCTTAACCGATAATATTATCAGCCAAATTGGAATCGTGACTGTCACTGACGAAAACATTTGGGCTGATCACAATTCCATCTGAGGGATAGCCGAAGATTGCCGAGCTCTGCCGTATCAACTCGAGGCAAGCGTCTCTCCGATCCTGACTGCCCCACCAACAATACTTTGGTTTAGAACTCGATTTTTATATTATATATGTTTTTTTACATAGTATGTGTTTTATGTTGTCTGACACAGGCATATATGGAATCATAATTTTCCAAAAAAAGTAATGTTGGCTTTTGCTGGAGCGACGAAATATTTTAATTGGCTATTGTGTGTGGTTGACTATGAGAAACTTGTCACAAATTGTTTTGTTTTAGATAGAAGAAGAAATTGTTTCTTTTTAGACTGCTCTATTGGTAAGGTGTACAGGCTTTAAATGAAAAGTTAATGCCACAGGAATATAATTAAAGATACAAAAGTAACTCTGAATAGGACTCATTACAGTGCATACTTTTTGTAATTTTTCAAATATTTTTTTTTGGAAAAATTTGCCATACACAAATGTAATATTACAATTTAAGGCTTGATTCAATTTACATTATCGAGAAGTGGAAAAAAAGGTTATTTTTATAACTGTTTCGTCGTCTGCATTCTGTATTGTGTGCATTGTAGACACATTTTCATATTTCTTCTTCTCATCCACTCTTGTGGATGCCCGCTGCTATATTGAATAAACAGACAAATGGACAACAAGTAGATAGTTATGCTCTATATGGCGTCAGCGTAATTTGCTTCGTTGTGCACGACCGGTTTAACATCGCTGTAATGAACTACCCCATCATTCATATCCAGTCTACTCCCGTCGTCATCTCATGCCCAGATATTTTGGTCCTCCAGGCCACATCGAAAACATTTCGTGTTTCGGTGCATTTGTCTGCTTGCCGTTATTTTCGTATATCGTTCACACGCGGTGCGCAGTCGCACCGTGGCTCGGTGAACAGTGACTTATCTCGGCCTACGAACTTTCATGCCGATGTCATGATATTGGAAGTGTTGAATGTTGTGGTGAATCGTGTGCACACATACACTTAATAGCAAAAAAAAAAAAAAAAAAAAACTAGTATAGGCGTGCGTATGCAAATAACAGAGGTATGGAACCAATCAGAGTAACGCGATGCGGTCGGCAGCTAGGTCGGTTACTGCTGCTACGATGGCAGGTTATCAAGAATTAAGTGAGTTTGAACGTGGTGTTATAGTTGGGGAACGAGAGACGGGCCATAGCATCTCCGAAGTAGCGATAACATTTGGATGTTCGCGTACGACCATTTCACGAGTGTACCGTGAATATCGGGAATCCGGCAAAACATCACATCTTCGAAATCGCTGCGGCCAAAAAAAAAAGATCGTGAAAGAACGGGACAAACAATGACTGACGAGAATCATTAAACGTGACATACATGTAACCCTTCCTCAAATTGGCGCAGATTGGATTGTGGACTGCCCTGCAGGATTCATGGCGTGAATTGCCTCCTGCATATCTTCAGACATTAGTCGAGTCCATGCCACGTCGTCTTGCTGCACTTCTGCGTGCTCGGGGGAGGCTACACGATATTAGGCAAGTGTACCAGTTTTTTTTTTTTGGCTCTTCAGTGTATTTGAACCGCACCATGTGATGCGAGGTTACATTTCGTCATCGTTAGAAACTATCGTGTTCTTTACCCTCAAAGTTTTGTGAAGTTCCGAAACTCCGCACGAACAACGACAGCAATAACTACAGCACACTTGCGGCAGCATCGAGCTGGGAACCGCGCTAGATCCTCCCTGTTGGCAGATGAAGTCCTCAACGCCCCATCAAAACAACGGCTGTTCGAAGTCGCATGTCGCGATCCGCCAACGATCCAAACAGGTTTCAAGGATGATCATCTCTTAATCCAAACACATGCAGACAAGGATACGCAGTTCAACAAGGTGGAACACAGCAAGCGGCTTGAAAACCTTGATGATGGGTATTATAAGGTTATGTGTGTTGCCGAGTCGCTAAAACAGTTATCAGTAGCACCAGAACAACTTACAACCATCCAGGCGACTGCTCGGTTGTCCTTCCAGTCATCAAGCTCCCAACATTTTCTGGAGATGTGAAAGGTTGGTTAAATAATTACAATTTGTTTACCACCATAATTTGAAGAAAACTATGGCCTCAGTAATGTGGGGCGTTTCACTTACTTAAAATCTTCACTTTCTGGAGAACCATTATCTCTAATTCAGTCGCTCCAGTTGACCCCTGATAATTTTGATTTTGCTTTTAATCTGTTGATTAAACAGTACAATAACAAACAAGCCACCATGACAAATCATATAAATGGATTTTTGCAAGCTCCTGTGGCACTAAAGATTCAGCCCAATCCATGCGAGGCTTGTTATCTGCTATCATCGTGAATGTATGTGCATTGAAGTCATTGAATTTGTCAATATATCAATGGGATATGTTGCTGCTGCATTTGTTGGAAAAAGAACTCATGGACCAGGTATTAAGGAAACAATGGGAACTAATCGATCATGGAGGCTGCGGAGGTGTAGTGGTTAGACTGCTCGCCTTCCACCAAGGCGAACCAGGTTCGTTTCCTGGTGGAGTCGCCCCCTGATTTTCGCATGTCGAAATTATGCTGAACGATGCCGCTGGTTGGCGGGTATTCTCGGGGATCTCCTGTTTCGGCCACCCCAACATTCAGGCGCTGCTCCATACCTCGATTCACCATCATCGGCTCTCAAGACCTCAACAAATTTACTTGGAAAACACTGTACATCTAGCAAAATTCTTTCCAGTACATCTCAAAATTATAGCCAGCCTTAATCACATAATAATTGCAATGTGTCAGGAAGTTCCTTCGTATATTCCACCCAATGCATGGAAATGCCAGACCACACTACCACCAAACTACAGTACATGTGATGTTTAATGCTTCGTCAAAAACGATTTTAGTGTGTCTCTTAATGATGTCCTTTTTTACTGGTCCAAAGTTGCAGACAATCATTATTGAAGTTTTGCTTGATTTTAGAATTCTAAACATTGTTTACACTGCAGAACTGAACCAAATGTATCGAAAGATCGCAGTATAGCCCGAGCATCGTGATTATCAACAAATATTTTCGAGAGAGTCAGAGAAGCAACTGGTTGAGATTTATTCTTAACACTGTCAATTACAGAGTCTGCTCAGCGCCATACCTAACAGCTAGGACACGGAGACATTACCGAAGATTACTGTATTAAGGTGTTAGGCTTATGCTAAAGCCAATGCTGACATATTCTCACATTACTTGCAACCCAATCCTCCAGTGTACACAAAGCGAGGTATTTTATTTCATCAGATATTTGCAAGAATAGTTGATGCACTGAGAAGACTTCCACCACTGGTTGGCAGGTTTTCTCACTCACCATTGACATTATTTTCAAAACATCTTATTCAGTTACTCTGACTTTCTCAAGTATATTGGGATTCCCCCGAACTGCTTGCCATTATTGCCAATTGACCACATTTCGAACATAGTAGCCTCGCTGTTCAGCCACCTATAGTTAATGCATCGCCCCCAACATCTCAGGTTCCACCTCCAAATTGCATGGATTTGCTGGCAACTGAAGAAAGTCTATGCTGCTGTTGTGCTGCTGCAACTAACCCTGGTATGATCATCACTCATTTACTATTGGTTAAATCTAAGGTAGCTCTATTGAAGTGAGTTACTCTCCCCAGGTTTAAGTTGTTTGCTACTGCACTGCTTTTTAGATGTTTAAATTTGCTGTATACATCAGTCTTGCATTACAGAGCAATTATGCATGGTAGGGTTCATCTATGGCACTCTCCTGGATAAAGATGTTCCCTTATGCTTGGAAGATATTTGTCGCGAATCGGGTGACACACATACAAGAATGCACCTCGGTGGACAGGTGGCATCATGTGGCCAGTGAAGACAAACCAGCCGATTCTGTACCCCGAGGCCTCATAACTGGACAATCAGCAGATCATCCACTTTGTTTTTCTGGACCATTGTGGTTGCATCAACTGAAAAGTGAATGACGCAAGAGTAATATGTCATTAATAGGCACACTGTTAATGAGGAATGCATAACTCTTGTCCTGTCAGCAACCATGAATGTCATGCCTCTTTGAATTTAAAAGGGTTGTTGCTATTTGAATTAGAGTTACAAAAATTTACATCCAAGGCTAAATTAAATTTAAGACCCTGTCTCGCCTGATGAAATGCAGTGTAACAGGTAATTTGTGGAATGGACACAGGAATTGTAATATTATACAAGTGGGAACATAATTGTATCTAGAGTTCTAATAGTTACAGGAATGTGATTCGAATTTGTATGCAGTCCGCATAATGGTATAAGATGATAATAATTATATTAAGTGGTCATATGTAAATAAATTTTGATGCGGCAAATTTCAAGTAGGGATAATTCAAAGGGATGAACCATGGCTAATAGAATGTCTTCATGCCAAATTAAGGGGAGAGAAAGGCAAACCCTTTCTCATAGTACCAGCCAAGGGCAAGCCTCTCTGCTTAAATGTCAAGGAATAAGCTAGCTATACCACCAGTGTGCTCGAAGGGGAGGCCCCCTTCTGATACATTAGTACATTAACTTCGCTTATTTTAATGTCAGGAGTATGTAATTTCACATAAGACAATTATACATCAAAGTAAAACTATGTAAGTCTCATTAAAGTAGAATAAATTTTTTGTGCGGAATCGCGAGAGACAGTTTTGCTTAGATACGTCACATGCTATTGGATGTTTCGGCTTCCCTTGTGTTGTTGGCTTGTGCAAGCTGAAGGGAGACCGACACTGCAACTTGCAGGGACGCGATAGGTGAGGACGAACACCAGATTGATCCCGGGGCCATTACTCGTGAATTGGACGATCCGGGAGAGTGTTGGCTACTTAATTTAGCATTTGGAAAGACACATAATTGCAATCATTGTGTAAACTTGAGAATCTGAATCATTCAACTTTGAGAACTATGTGAGATGGGGTAGAATTAATTGACGGGTCTAGATACAAGACACCGAGCAAAACTCTCTACTGATTCTGTAGCGACACGATGCTGATTTTCATTCTTTTAATTTCGATTAAAACCCGAAGGTTAAACACGATATTACGAACATTAATTACAGCTGTACGAACAACATAAGGGTGCTGGGCGAAGAACGGAGTTCATTATACACTGAGGCGACAAAAGTCATGGGATACCTCCTAATATTGTATCGGACCTCCTCTTGCCCGGCGAAGTGCAGCAACTCAACGTGGCATGGACTCAACAAGTCGTTGGAAGTCCCCGGCAGAAATATTGAGCCATGCTGCCTCTATAGACGTCCATAATTGCGAAAGTGTTGCCGGTGCTGGAGTTTGTGCACAAACTGACTTCTCGATTATGTCCCACAAATGTTTTATGGGATTCATGTTGGGCGATCTTGGTGGCCAAATCATTCGCTGGAATTGTCCAGAATGTTCTTCAAACCAATGGCGAACAGTTGTGGCATGGTGACATGGCGCATTGTTATCTATAAAAATCCATCGTTGTTTGGGTATATGAAGTCCATTAATGGCTGCAAGTGGTCTTCAAGTAGCATAACATAACTTTTTCGAGTCAATGATCGGTTCAGTTGGACCAGAGGACCCAGTCCATTCCATGTAAAAACAGCCCACACCATTATGGAGCCACCACCAGCTTGCACAGTTCCTTGTTGACAACTTGGGTCCATGGATTCGTGGGGTCTGCGCCACACTCGAACCCTACCATCAGCTCTTACCAACTGAAATCGAGACTCATCTGACCAAGCCACGGTTTTCCAGTCGTCTAGGGTCCAACCGATATGGTCACGAGCCCAGGAGAGGCGCTGCAGGCGATGTCGTGCTGTTAGTAAAGGCACTNGGCGCTGCAGGCGATGTCGTGCTGTTAGAAAAGGCACTCGAGCCGGTCTTCTGCTGGCATAGCCCATTGCAGCCAAAGTTCGCCGCACTGTCCTAACAGAAACGTCCGTCGTACGTCCCACATTGATTCCTGCAGTTATTTCACGCAGTGTTGCTTGTCTGTTAACACTGACCATTTTGCACACACGTCGCCGTTCTCGGTTATTAAGTGCAGGCTGTCGGCCAGTGTGTTGTCCATGGTGGGAAGTTACGCCGGAAATTAGGTATTCTCGGCACACTCTTGACACTGGGGATCTCGGAATGTTGAATTCCCTAACCATTTCCGAAATGGAATGTCCCATGCGTCTAGCTTCAACTACCATTCCGCGTTCAAAGTCTGTTAATTCCTGTCGTGCGGCCATAATCACGTCAGAAACCTTTTCACATGAATCACTTGACTACAAATGAAAGCCCAACCACTGCACTGCCCATTTATACATTTTGTACACGATACTACTGCCATATTTATATTTGCATATTGCTTTCCCATGACTTTTGTCACCTCTGTGTATATACTAGATATCATAGCCCAGCTGCTTAATAATACAATTTGAGTCGTACATCAAGTTGTGAAAGAGGATTGGCAGTCTCTTTGGGTAGCGGCGGAGCTTGTTACAATTATTACACGCCGCCCTAATAAAGTTGCCGGTAAAATGATCATGGTCGTGGATCTTGTGATTATCTCGGGTGTAGGGACTGGAACAGTTGCAGCAGATGTTGGCCAAGGCATAGCCAGTCCGTTCGCCAGAAGTCAGTGCTCTCATAGTCTCGGACTGGCTATAAAAATCCTTCACGAAATTGCCCATACTCACAACTTCCTCCATGAATTTCTTGGACACATTTTCCCTGGTGTATAGATGCACATCCCTGGCCAGGTTTGAGGTTTTGGAGGCCGATATTATGGTGTCATTCACCTTGAAGTAAATACCATAACTGTAGGGCTCATATTTCTGGTACCTCTAAGTGTAGGAGGCATCCTAGTTTGGCTGACATGACTGTACCGGTGTGCCAGTTGTGTTGGCACTTGTTTCAAGTCGTTGTAATTCCATTATTTTTCTTTCTTATTTGATTGGTACTTCGCCAAATAATTTATTTATTGGAATATGCTCTAATTATGATTGATTATTTTGTTTATTTACTTTGGAGTTGTAAAACAAATGTTATCACTGGAAAATTGTGTGGTGTTTAAATGTTTATATTTGTAATATATTTTATGCCATTGTTAAAAACAATTTTTTAATGTTTTTTAATTATTAACATACATAACAGATTGTAAATTATTATTTCAGTAAGTAAAATAAAAAATATAGTTTGTGTATTAATGTATGTCTTTCTTGACTTTCGATTAATGTATCTATTAGTCGCGTGAGACCATGAAGTCTGGAGCATACCTCGGTATATAGAGCTTTCTGCTAAGGTGTTATTAAATTTATTGTCTTTGATTTAAAGAATTCTTTGATAAATTTGAAGAAAAATGTATTAAAATGAAGGGTTTAAGGTAATGTAAAATTTCAAATTATGTGATCGCGGGATCCTTTTTCTTCGCATTCTAGCCATAAAGCATACAGTCAGCTCAAAATATATTCTGGTGAAATGTGTTTTTATCTTTGAGATGAACTGTTTTTATCCGCCGTTTTCGGTAAGTTTTTTTGCGGATATTTGTTTTTCAGACGTGATCGTATTTTTGTTTACGATCCTTATGATAGTTTTTGGTTATTTTCTAGTGGTTCACCACTGCGCCTGATGGCTTAACCTCGTGGACAATTTTAATCCTTCTCATGATGTGAGCCGCACACTTATTCGTGGTGTGGTCGTCTTGGACCATTATTTTACTTCTTTGGCCAGTACCACAATAACATCTGAAATGTCGTTTTCGTCTTAAAAGTAATACTTAAATTAGTTTTGCCTGTTTCATGTGCTCGGGTGTGCTCCGAACCTTTAGTCTTCTGAGGCTACATTTCTTGTTCAATAATTAATTGAGTTTTTTTTGTACAGTAAATTACGAAATTATTATTTTAAT
This sequence comes from Clitarchus hookeri, assembly GCA_002778355.1. NCBI lineage: Eukaryota > Metazoa > Arthropoda > Insecta > Phasmatodea > Phasmatidae > Clitarchus > Clitarchus hookeri. The sequence continues at coordinate 1,262,780 of NQII01000012.1, forward strand.
TTTCTCTTAATTTGAAGAAAAATGTATTAAAATGAAGTGCTTAAGGTAATGTAAAATTTCAAATGATGTGATCGCAGGTACCCGACGAAATAGTCATGGCCATAAAATATAATGATTGTTCACTCATAATCTGTTCAATACTCTTACTTTATATAAAAAAATTTTGATATTAAGCTCTAGGAGAGAAATATAGTTTTATTAATTTTATTTATACGCGTGATTATAAATATGTTGTAGTGGCAAAGCAAACAAAAAAACAAAGGATCAATATAACTGTTGTTTTAAAAATATAAAGTGCCATGATTTACTTTATTTCCGTGGATAACTATAAAGTTATGTTGATAAAACAAAACAAATTTATCATTTGAACTACACCTTAATTGTACCGAATATCTTTTTCATATATATTTTGTTGATCAAACTTGCAACTACACCATAAGTGTTAATCGTATTTACATTTACCCCTTTTTGTAATAAGTAAAACCGGAGAACACTTATTATTTATGTTTTCAGTATTCAAAAACCCCACTCTACACAGGAATCTAGATCCTACCTTCCATTTATGTGCAATATTTGTGTTGTAACAAGAATACCTATTGGGTGCTCAAGTTCACGACACGAAGGTGCTACATAACACATGGCAGCAAAGCGTGGTTCCTGTTGTGAATTGGAATTTTTTTTGCGCATGCTTGTTGCATGTCTCTCTTAGGAACTATGGCATGTGCAGATTGTGTTCACGAGAGATCTGTGCTTTTACATTTAAGTTAGGTTAGGTGTTTTTCTTCATGTTTTTTGTGAAATTGTGTGTGGTATTATGGTACCACGGCTTTTTGTTTTGTTCCAGAACTCCTTTCGAATAATTAATGTCACTATGAGTTCACCATCAGAGGTGTACAAGCACCTAAACACAGCAGCAGTTTTTAGAACCACATTAAGTGCTGCTTTGAACGCAAATGTCCCTCTTTCTCTGGACACGTTGTCAGAGATTGATATAGATGCACAGTATCGTACCTTCAATACTAAGATAGTTTCATTACAAGAGTTTTTTGATAATCTTAGTGAAGATGATATATCTTACTCATACCCTAGGTTAAAGAACCATTTAGTATAACTTAAAAGGCGTGCTCAGAATCTTTTCACCAAGTTTGGTGAGCATTTGTCAGATGTTCAATTAAAGTCACTTCAGAGCATTATGGCTCAGACCCAATCTATCTTTAAGGCTGATTCCAATATGGAGTCACTCTCCATCAATGTTATTGATCACAGTAATGTTGATGTTCCCATCACCTCCATCACCACAGTCACTCAACAGTTTGCTAGTGTTAATGTTATTCTACCACCACACCATGTTCCAGCCACGACCAAACCCATTGCAGTTAACCTAGTTGGCCACCCAGACTTTTTCCCAGTTCCTTAAACTACAATTCCATTCACTGTCCCCACACCACAACACCTGTTTCGAGCACCTCTATGCACATGTCATCTCCGCCCTCAAAGATGTATTCATCTGTTTTTGGCCAAATCACTCACCCACTTGAAAACATCCTGCGTAAATTCCCGGCCACTGATGGTCTCAATGTTCCCAATTGTTTGGCATTTTTGAAAGTCATTGTCAAACTGCAACAGAGTAAGATAGTGCCACAGGTACAATTGCTTGAGGTCATTTTCCCTTTTATCGAAGGTCCGCTTAGTGAATATCATTTTAACCATGCAACATGTTTCATTTGATACATATCATTCTGATATTCCAAATTTCTTTATCCTCTCAATGTTGTGTGCTCAGTTGTCACTGAGAATGTTTAATCGTTTACAAGAACTTGAGGAGGCTCTTTCTGTGTATGTGAGCAGTGTTAAAGAGGCTGCCATCATATTATGTTTAAATCTCCCAGAATCTGAAGTGATCAACACAATATTAGCATGCTGTATGTGGCTACCCAAAGTATTCTTCTGCTGAAGATCTGAATTCTGGTGTTGCAGGGTGGATTCCTGACACAGATGCTCACGCGAGACGGCTGTTTATTGAACAGACATATTCCTCTCAGGGGTCTCAGAGGTAATGCTCTTTGTTTGAGTAACTTTGCACTGTTTTTTTTTGTATTTTTACAAACAATTGATTGGTAACTATTTGCCAATATATTTTTGTAACATTACAAGTAAATTAGAGAAAATTTTAAAACATGTTAATGTAGAATATGTAAAACTACTGTTGAATTGTAACAAACAAGTACTGTATTCTGTTCCAAAGAATTGTTTGTAAAACATGCAAATTTTTAATTCTACCTAAGAAAGAATTAACATATTTATGGAGATTTCCAAAATTCACATGAAGTTCTGTAAAATTCTGGATACTTTTTCTTCCAGTTCTTTTCCGCAATGTTGGGAAAGTTACTTTCCAACAGTGCAGAGTTACTAATGAGATAATAACAAGTTGTGTACTGTTCCTTTTTCAGTAGTTCCATGCCATGACGTCATTATAGTAGTATGTATTTTGAGAGAGGTGGTACAGTTTTAATGTTTTGATATTTTGCTAACACATTCAGAACCAGAGTAAACACAATTGTGTATATTATGCACATGTAGGTAACTTTTGGTCTGTTTTGTACACTGCGAAGATCAGTGATCAATGACCTTATCTGTAGGTTTATGATTCGCAAATCGTCTTACTGGCCTAGGCCATAATAGGTTAATATAACTGTAACCAAAAATATGGCCTACAATTCATTGGCTGTGACAACGAAACAGGTGTTTTGTCGACTCATGCACAGTACACACAAAAAAATTTCTTAGTTCCAACACCTGAAACCATAAATAAAAGTGTCTGAAAGTGATAAACATCATGAAATTAATTACTGTTTCATAATGTTATATAAATATAGAAAAGGTAGGAATCTGATAACATATAAAAAAACCTCGAAAATAAATATCTAAGAGTTACAAAAAACTTAAAAATCTACAATATTTACAAAAAATATTAAAAATGTATCATGACAGTAAAAAGGACTATATATATAATTACAAATATTCATCCATGAATATGACATAAAATTTAACAGTGAATATAACATAAAATTAAATAGTGACAATAAAACTATAAAAAATTAAAATTAATTATTAACAGAAAATTCATAAAAAGTATATATTTATAAAAAAAATTTAAAAAGTGTGACAAAGAAAATTTATAAATTTATTATATTTGCTTTCTTATTGAAATTATTATCATCTTAGTATAAGTAAATTATCTTATAATATGTATAGAAAATAATATTGCAATAAAAAAGAAAAAAATTCAAGAAAAAGTACATTGTGAATACGTAAAATATATTCTTAAATAATACTTTTAAAAACTTAACCAAATAATATTATGCAACGAAACAGAAAAAAAATAGAATAAGCTTTTATCAGCAGCTGAAGAAGCCTTGGTTGCATCGATAATAAATCAAAAACTTAAAATTATTTATTGAAATCATGAAATAAAAGAAAAATTTTAAATTGTAATATAACAATTATTTAATAACAACAAATTTAAATATTTCTGCAATAAATTAAGTAAAAAATGACAATAAAATGACAAGAATGCAATTTGAAACAAATTAAACAAGGCAAATATTTATTAACAAATTAACAAATCTAAACTTACCATAACTTAAATATGTTTGTGGGAGAAATAAATAAGATGGATATAATTATAAAACAATATCATTTAATTCAAACATGTTTCTAATACTTATAAAAATATAAATTATTTAAAGAAAACTAACCCAACAGAACAAGCAAGACCGAAATATATTAATAAAATAAATTACTGGAAAGTATTATAACTTAAAAAAAACATTTTTACAAATATGGATAAAATAGATTTTATAAATAAAATTTTTTTTAAATTTGAATTTGTTAGAAATTTTTTAGTCTATAAAAATATTTAAGGAAAAGTGATCAAGATATTATTTATGTAAAATATTTAACTCTTTATAGATGTAAACATTATACTAGGTGATGTGCCCAATTGAAGAATAGCTGCATATAAAAAATTTATTAGTTATAAGAAAGCAAAAAAAAATATTTTAAAAAATAATCATTTTACAAATTTTTATAATAAATTATTTTAAAAACAGAATAAACATTTATTATCCAATTTTAAAAGTATAAAAGGAAGAAAATAATTATTTATTTTAAATAGAAAGTAAAAGAAAAAAATTGCTTTTAAATCTAGACTAGAAGCCTTTATAGTTCAAAATGTTAAAGGTTACAAATATCCTTTTGAGTTTTTAGAATCTGTTATACACGATATTATAGAAAGAAATAATTATTTGTTTTAATAAAACATGATGAATATGAGAATAAGTAAAAAGTAAATCTTTCACTAAACACTATATTTGAATGTAAAATAAATGTAGGTTTTATATATTTTTATATTAGAACTATAAATAAAATAATTTATAAATCAACATGAAACATGCATAGAATATATATAAAAAAAATTGTACCAAAAATTGTTAAATTTTATGTTGACTGAAAATACATGCTGTAAATTTAAGAGTGTTAAATGACTAGTATTACCATAAACAATTGAAAACAAACATGTTAGAAATAAAAATAAAAATATATATATTCATATACACTGAATGAAGGTGCATAGAGAATATTAAAGTAAAATAATATTGGTTTAGAATTAGATAAAAGTTTTGAAAAATGTGAGATGTTTATGAATATGTCAATATCTATATATTTGAGAAATTTGTTAACCTTTCTACAATTATGTATTCATTACAAATAACAAAAAATTACGATATATTAAGATGAAATATTTTACAGTTTAAACTGCAGGTCGTTATTTTTTTAATTAAAGATTAACCAAAATTAATTTCTTCACAACATAGTGAAAATTATGGATAAATATTTACATGTTATAAGGGCTTAAGAATATAACATTCTAAAGAATAATTAAAAGCAAATGAGGAATTTTGTTCTAAATATTAAAATGTTACAATAGAAATACCGAAATTATAATCATTAATTTATGATACATTTTTTCTAAAACATATCAAACATTCAATGTCATATTTAAAAAAATAAAAAATGAAGAATGTAATGATTTATTTTAAATAAAAAAGGAAAAAAAAGTTATAAGAAAAAAATAGCTTTTACATTTAGAATGTAAGCACTTATAGTACAAAACGAAAAGGTTGACAAATTTTCTAATGAGTTTTATAAAAAAAAAATATTTTTTAAAAATCAAACATAATAAATATGAGATCACGAATAACAATACATCTTATACTAAACACTACATTTGAATGTAAAATAAATGCAGCTACTACAGATTTTCAGTTTGGAACTAAAAATAAAATAATTATAAATTAACATGAAACTTAAATAGAACATTTCCAAAAAATGTTACCAAAAATATCTTATTTTGAAACTAAAGTATTTGACTAAAAAGCAAATGCTAAAAATCTTCCTAAATTTTTAATATTGATATAATCCTTTAAGAGGTTTAAATTACCGGAATAATGGTAAACAATTGAAAACAAATATACTTGTATCAATGTTAAAAATAATGAAGAATGTTTTACATATTCTAAAAAAAATTGTTATATATATGTTGAATGAAGGTCCGCAAAGAGTATCATAGTAATTATGGTTTAGAACTAGATACAATTTTCGAAAATTTTAAGTTATTAAAAAAATTTGTAATATTTATATTCATGAGAAATTAGTTGATTTTATAGTATTGTTTATTCTTTAAATGGAATTTTTTAAATATATATATATTACAAATACCAAAAAAGTGTATTAATCTATAATATTTTACACTTTAAACTATAGGTCATTATTGTTTCTTTAAAGATTTACCAAAAGTAATTTCATCATAACATAGTGAAACAAGTGGATAAATAATTCATTGTTTAAGTTGCTTTTAACATAATTCTAAAGAATAATTAAATGCAAATGTCGAATCTTGTTCTAAGATAAAATTTTAACAATAGAAATAGTTAAATTTGGAAAACAATTATATAAAAAAAAAAGGTGTTATCATTTATGTGTTCCTTTTTTAAAATTATTCTGAATTTTAATGTTTATTAAAAGTGTGGGTTCCTGTAAACCAAAAACAGAAAATTCATGTACAGTAGAATCCCCATAATTCGTATTGTCAAGGGACTGAATGTTAAATATGAATTATCGAGATATTCAAATTAGCGGGATTACCAATAATCGGGAGCAAAAAAAGAAAAAATACATAATAACGAGATTAATGCAAATTTCCATTAATATGTAATGAAAAACGCATGGCTACATATTATGTATACATATGTACTGTATATATAAATCAATAATAACATCAATAAAAAATACATTAAAAATATACTTTTAAAAAAATTTGTAATTTTCTTTTGGTGCAAGCCCTGCAGACGGGTATTGTCGATGGCTTTGTCAAGCATGTTCAAAGCAGAAAATACTTCATCGCCAACGTCTGATTTCGCTAAGAAATAGCGCACGTTGTTGATGTATTGTTTAGCCACTTTAGGTGTAATTGTCAGCACATCATCTCCATTCATTACCTTCACCATCAATGTCCTGAGATGGAGCCAAAATTTCGTCATCAGTTAGAATCCTCGCTACCGCTAGACCATCGTCAAAATGGACGAAATCTTCAAACATTATAGAATTTTCTTCATTTTGAGGAGGACGATTCCAATTCACAGGGAATTCTAAGTCTTGTTCAGTAACTGCTGATGAAAGTTCCACCTTCGTGAACCCACAGCACGAAAGCAGTTTTTTATTGTGCTTTATCTAACACTTTACCACGCCTTGTGAGCAATGTTCATGGCTGAAAATAAGGTGATTTTATGATCCTCCCCATCCTCGATGCTGTCAAGGAGTTGCATCACTACTTCCTTGTGGTAAAAGGTTTTGAACGTTTCAATTATGCCCTGATCTAGAGGTTGCAGCTTAGAAGTAGTGTTGGCAGGCCAAAACACAACTTTAACATGACTGAGCGGTGGGGTATTGTTGTGGGCCGTACAATTATCCATGAAAAGTAGAATTTTTCGCTGTCTTTTCTCTATATCAGCATTCACTGATAGTATCCATTCCTTGAATAATTCGCCCGTCATCCACGCTTATTTGTTTGCACGATAGGTCATCGGAAAAGTTTTTATGTTTTTAAAACATTTTGGTTTGGCTGATTTGCCTATTATGAGCGGTCTTAATTTCTCAGATCCATCCATGTTGGCGGCAAACAATATGGTTACACGTTCTTTACTATTTTTTCCGCCATGACACTTTTCTTCCTTAAAACACATTGATCGGTCGGGGAGACACTTATAAAATAACCCCGTCTCATCGGCATTAAAAATGTTGTTGGGCTCATAAGAATCGATTATTTCTCCCAATTCGTCTTTCCACTAAGAACAAACGTCGGCCGATATACTCGCACTTCCCCCACTAAGCTTCTTCAATTTTATGCTGTGCCTTTTTTTAAACCTATCAAACAAACCATCACTTGCACGAAAGTCTTTAATTGCCATTTTTTTTTCTGCGAAAACTTTTACTTTTTCTCTTAAAATGTTTTCTCCACTGGTACATTCGAATTCCGTGCTTTCGCAAACCACTTTTTTAAATTCTCTTCTAGTTGTGGATACTCACCAGTCTTAAAGCGCTTTACTTTGCTGTCCGATGTCTGGGAGGCGATCTTGTCCTTGTTCTTCAGAATTGATGTTATTGTGGAAGGAGGAACGTTATCACGTCTGGACACGTCAATTTGTTTATCACCACCGGCCACGGCGGTAATGATTTCTTTTTTTTTTTCTCTAATGGAAATACACTTATTAGCTCTTTTCAGAGGCATGGCTCAGACCGAACTGACAAACTTTTCACTCGCTCTGCTCCTTCCTACCCTCTCATAACCGTAGACCGGAGACAGCAAGGCGCCTCTTAGTTCTGAGAATCACAGACACATCGCCTCACAGCCTACTCGGCGTCATTTCCTGCCCTTCAAACCCTCCTACGTCCCTCAGTACTCTTCCGGTCTTTTTTGCTTTGCCCGAATTGCATAAATCTAGAGCTAGTGTACAGTCTACGGTTAAAAACATTACGAGTTAACGAGATTTTTAAGTTGTAAATAAGAATTATAAGACGTTTTAATTGAGTTCGAGCACCAAAATAAATACGTATTATCGAGGGGACCGGAATGCATTGTTTTTTTTACGAATTAAAGGGATTTTCTCAAGGGACCGGCAAATTTTTACGAATTAGCGGGATATACGAATAATCGGGATACGAAATATCGGGATTTCACTGTATAATGAAGTATTTAAAACATGAACCAGAAAGTTTCACTTATTATGTGTAATATCATAATGCAATTTATAAAAACTAAGTATATGTATTGGTGAATATGCACATAATATTTTTATCCGAATATAAGAAAAAGAATTTTAAAAAATTTAAATACTTATGATAAAAAAATGAAAATATAAAACAAACGAAAGAAGAGCTAGAAGATTTTAAGAATTCAAAAATATGTCATATTTGTGAAAATAAATAAAAATGCTCCTAAAAATTCAGAAATATACATACATTTCAGATTTCATGTGTTTCATCAAACATTAAAAAAAATAATATAACATTAAATTAAAAAGGTAAAAAACAAATGAATATGAAATGAAACTAACAAATGCTAGCTAATATCTCGAAGATTAGAATAAAAAAATAGTAATCATGATTTTTTAATGGGATAATATCGAGGAGCTTTTCTCTCTTATTGTAATCGAAATTACAAAATTGAATAATTTTTATTGGTTTATGAATATAATTAATTGGGATAAAATGCACATAATGTTTTTTAAAAAATATGCTTATAATAATGAAGATATTAAATAATTCAAAGTAATGAAGAAAAATATGTTTCATTTAATATAGGAAACTAAGTATGGTTTAGAATTAAGACTTTAAGATACATTTAAATTTATGAGTTCAAGTACTGATAAACAAAGTCAAAATCTTAAAAAACAACAATTAAAAGAAACATGTAAATATGTAAAAATAAAAAATTAGATATATAATTTTAAAAAATGTTTACCCATATGAATATATGAGTGCAGTTAAAAAATTAAAAAAACTAAATTACATATGAAAGATGAATTCTATTAGTGATCAAATAAACCACATGCTAACAGTTGATAAAAAATGTTTAATATAAACTTTGAAAAGAATATATAAAATTATATAATAAATCTGATGCAACAATTGGATATATTTTAAATGGTTAGATATATTTGATTATTAACGTATTAAATAGAGCATTCTTAATATTAGACAGCACTGATTTTTTCATGGGCCGAGGTGTTAAAGTGTACTAAAATATAAATATTTGTTAGTAGATTATGACATAAATTTATTTTAGAACGAGGTATTCCTTATGCAATATCACAATGTCGTAATATACATGTTAAAGCTAATAATAAATACATGACTGATTATAATATAAATATATCTTCAAATTTCTTAATGTATTTAGATGCAAATAAATTGCCTGGCTGAGAAATGTAAGATTTTTTTATCATAACTGGATTTGAATGGACTACAAAAAGGATTAGAGCAAAATTAGATGTAGGAATAAAAGAAAAAACATTGAAAATGTATCAATGTAATCTGAAGGAGGATGTAGCTACAAGTTAATTTAGAATATCCTAAGAAATTACATAAACAGCATAAATAATTTATGTTAGCCCTAGATGCAAGTAATATATTATTTATAACTTCAGAAAATAGAGATTTATCTGTTTTACAATATAAAACTTAAAAATTATGTTTAAAATTAAAATTAAATTGTAAAAAAACCTAAAATTATTATTTGAAAAGTAAAATTTGTTTCTAAAATATATATATATTAATACACACATGAGAACTAAAGATATCGATAATTTAGAAAAAAGTTTAATTTATAAAAAAATTTATAATTAATGTTTTGAAAAACAATCAAAACATTAAAAATACACAACATAATGAATGAGTAAATAATGGTAAAAAAATAAGAAAATAACCATATTTTGAGACAGCAACGACATTTACTGAAAATTCAATTGCTGTTCATATGAATTAAGAAAAAATAATATTTGATAAACCAATTTAAGTGAGAATGCCTATCTTAGAAATATCTGAATATTTAATGCATGAATTTCATTATAAAATTATAAAACCAATATATATAAAATTAAGAATTAAGTTACCAATATACAGATTATTTAGTTTATAATATAAAAACAGATAATTTGTTCTGATATGAAAGAAATAATAAATTAATTTGATAAAATTATTATTCAAATGTTAATATATATAATGTACCAGAAATTATTAAAAAGGTTAAAATAATGTAAATATTATGACAGAATTTATAGGCTTAGGATAAAAACTATGCTTATAAAGTTAATTAGAAAGAAACAAAAAAAATTAGTTATTAAATCATTAGTTTTTAATAATGAAGTAACATTTGATGATAAGAAAAATATATTTTGAAATAAATTAAAATATATAGAAAAATGAATATTAATAAGATCTTATAAACATGAAGTTTATACTCTCAAAACTAATGAAACAGTTCTAAGTTATATAGATGATAAAAGAATAATTTTAAATGATAAAATCTGGGAAAGTGTCTCACAGTTATAATTGCAAAGTTGATTAAATAAATATAATTTTTTTATTAATTAATATATTTTTTTAAAATATTTAACAAAAATAGACCACAAGTGTAATTTATACTTATAGAATCCACAACTATGTAAAAATCTGGAACTTAATATTTACTAATTTCTCCAACAGAATGTAAATTATTACTAGCATCTTCTACAAAACCAGAAATTTAATTCGATTTTAATACATTGTTATTAATTTTTTACTGAAATTTAATTCGATTATATTAAATTTTTTTTCAGCACCTGCTTTGACTTTTATAATAGTGTAATTAATTTACATTAGTTCAATAATTATATTTATGCATTTAATAAATATAAATGTTCAAACAAAAAAATATATAAAATTAATTATGTTTCATTCCTATAATAACTTCAACCTTTGCTTTATTACAATATGTTATATAATCCATTTTATATTTTAGCTATGCAATTGTTACAGTAAATTTATTTATTACTACTGTAATTATAAATATAAGGCATAAAGTGGGTTCATATACAATGATAAATCCAAATATATTTTTTCGATCATAACTAGCTATAATATTGGTTCCTAAACATTTCCTCTGATCATGTTGTATGAAAATATAATTAGTTAAATTATAACGAATATTTGTTACTTTTAATGACTTTATTTAGGAAGTTTAGTTCCATATTTGTTTTTAAATATTTAATCTTATTTGCATCTATATATATATCTGATAATCTATAATCTAACTTCACATTAAAGTTAATTTTAAATTTAATTTTATTATTATATCATATGTTTGGAAATTATATTATCATTTTTACAAGGTTCATACAAATTTATGGTAATTTGTAAGGAATCTATATCACATCGACCTTTGGAATAATAATTTGTTTTGCTTGATACACCAGAATAATGTCATTTATATATATTCTTGGGGGAAAATAAGTTGTAATTCTAATTAAAGCGATATAATGTTCATTGTGTTGAATATCACAATATAGCTTCATTAAATATAGAAATATGAAAATAAAAACAATGGGTTATAACAAAGGATTATATTATTAAATTAAAAATGTTGAGAGCTGCAATTATTAATTGGGGAATAAGTATTTCAATAAATGATGAAATTAAAAAAAAGGAACTTTTGCCAGATAATATTATATCAATTATTATAGGTCCAAGTTACTGTGCAAAAACTAATTTGGATATAATTATATATATAAGAATTGGTTAAAATTTTTACCAAATATTTTTTTGTTCAAAAATTTTAATATAATTAAAATATGTCGCTGAATAAAACACTTTTTAATTTTATATAAAAGATTTAATGTGATTTTTTAAATAAGTTTGAAGTAAAGATTTTATTAGAGGAATCTAAAAATAATAACATTGTTATTTTTGATGTTTTTATATATAAACAATAAATAATTTCAGATTATTTTACTTGTTGTAGACGTAAAATTATCGATGATTTTTATTTAGCACATAGTTCTAAAGTAACAATACAATTAGTATGGGATAATACTATTTTTTATGTATATTTCAACAAAATATACTAATTTAAAACTTATTTATAGTGATTTTGTTGGTAGAGAAAAATATTACTAAAATTTAAAAGATATTTGTTCGAAAAATTGGGATAAATATTTTGGTTTTATTACTATTGACAAGAATAAAAAAAATAGTTATGAAAAATACAGAAATAAAACTAATGATTTAAAATGGTATAAATTAACATTTGTATAAAGTTATAAATAATCACTCATATAACATATAAATAAGCTTTTGATGTGTTTAACTGTTGAATTGATAATTAAGTAAATGTAATAACAAAATGAAATCATTTTTATAACAGTTTTTTTTATTCCTAGAATTATGCATTTAACATTTTGTAAAAAAATTTTTAACTAAATATTTATCAACATATTCGGTTTTCGTAATTTCATATTTATTAAAAATTTCCTTTCATTTATTTAATATATATATATATATATATTATAATATTTTTTCTTACTTTTTTATTTTTAATAATTCTAACTGATGTCATTAACTTTATTGTTTATAGATACGTTTTATACTCTACATTTATTAAATATTACATTATATTTACTAACATTTATAGTTTTCATTTTTATTGTACCACATTTTGTATAATATATTCTTTTTTTCATTGACATAAAATTTCAAGCCATTTGTTTCCATTTAAAACATTTTTTTTAAATTTTTTTAAAAGTATAAATAATAAATATATTACATTTTCTATTAGTTCTTTCAATTTATTATTATTTACTTTTTTCCATAATATATTTGTTAATTATTTAGTATTCTTGCTTTGAAAATTTATTCATAATCTTTTATAATATTTTTACCATATTTATATTTGACTGGAATGGCAAAACCTTATTTAGAAAAAATATCGATAATATTTCTTGATTGATTTATGAAACATGTTTTAAATTTCCAGAATTATTTCCAACCAAATCATCTTGCCACAAGTATACATATAAAATTAAATTACTTTCCTTGTAGGAATTTTTTTTCCTAATTGTTTGTACAATTAATTGATTATACCTTCGCGAATGGTCAACTTTCTTTCGTCTTTTAGAAATGTTAATTTCTTAGAGCCACATATATTATAAATATTTTTCTATTAGATAAATTTTTAATTATATGTTTTTATTTTATGTTTATTACATTTAAACAATTAGTGTATTTCTATATTTCTTTTAACAAAATAAGTTTACTGTATTTCTTTAAAAGCTATAAACATACATACATGCATTAATACACACACATATATNACTTATTAAAAATAGTATAATCAAACATATGTATATTAATTGTTTTAAAAATAATAACAAAATCCAGTATGTAATTAAAAATATTGATTACTGTTTCCAGTAGTTAATTTTGCAGTTAACTTAGTTATTTGTATTCTATTCAACTGAAAATAATATAATTTTAAGTATCATTATAAGCAATAAAATTATGAACATATTTTGAAATTTAATTTTTAATGATGTTTATATATTTTTATAATAATCTAAAAACATATTTTAATATTTTAGATTATAAAAGGTATTTACATGGTTATTAAAATCTTACTAGTAAATCTCGATTACCATAAATATCCAGATAATCTATTAAAATATAATATATTTCGAATTGTTAAACAAATAATTAATTTAACACTCTTACTCATCTACACTATTAGTTAGATCAATTATGTTATGTATTGTGTAAATACCAAAACTTTTAAATCTTTATATATTTCTCCCTTATAAGCATATATTCACATGATTTAGTTAATTATTATATCAAGATCAAATTAAATTATATCATTTTTAGCATTAAATTTACATGTTTAACATTTTCATTTAATTCAGTTTATGAAACAGCATCTTTCATATCATTATGAAAATTTAAGATTTTAGTGTTATTGTTTAACTCATATTTAAAAGCTACTTAATTTTTTTAATGATCGAATTTATAATTCTCATATAATAGATTGATTTAAAAAAAATACCTTTCTTTAGTGTATCAACTTTTAAATTTACATACATTTCCTATTCATCACTAATATCATTGTTCGAGTTAATTAAATTTGATTTAGTAGCTAATTTTTTAGTTTTGTGACATTTTTTATTATCAACATATAAACTTAACTAAAATTTTTGAGGAAAATTATTATTTTGTATTTCCAATAAATTAAAATATTGAAATTTTTTTTTACAATACTTAATCATTTTATTGTATATGTCCTAGCTCTTTCTTAAAATTTAAAAAAAATTTCATTCATAGTAAAATTATTGAATTATTATTTGATTGCAACATAGTTTATGAGATAATTAAAATTTTCATTTTTAATATATTTATTTAATTCTCTTTTAAAATCAATTTTTTAAATAAAATTTGTCATATTATATATATATTTAATTCTGTTTTTAAAACATATTTATTCAAAGTAGATTTTATTACTTTATTTAATCAGAATCTTATTACGAACAAGATCATGAAAAATGATATCTTTATACTTTCAGCAAAATCATCATACTTTTCAATAAATTTTTGAAACCACTTCTACTTTAAAATAATCATAATTTAATTTTTAACATATTTATTTACACTAGATTCACGATCAAAGAGTTTTACTATGCTAGAATGAAATTGACTTATTATAGTTTTAAGAAGCATCAGAAATAATGAAATCATTAAATTTTTGTTGACATAATTTTGACAATGCTTAAGACTATCTTGGAATTTTTCCTACATAACTATTTCAATCAGTGTTTAACGCCAAAATCTTTTCAATATATTCATTAAAACTCGATATTTTGTTGTAAATTACTGGAACAAACACCAGAATATTTATCACAATATTTGACTTATGCTTTTCCAGATATATTAATTAAAAATAACATAATTATTTTGAAATATTCATAATTTTTTTGAAAGCAAATCTAAAATTATTTAACATAAATGTCAACATATATCTAAATCATATTATTGTTTTCTTCCACCATTAAAATAAATGTTATAATTATTGAAATAATTATATATATAAAT
>NQII01000012.1:1278084-1298262 GCA_002778355.1 Clitarchus hookeri
ATATATATATATATATATATATATATATATGAATATTTCTCTCTAATAAACCAAAATAAAAAATTATCTTTATTTTTTTTATATTAACAAACCCAAAGAGAACAGAGATTTAATGAAATATCTAAATTTACAAAATGTACAATTGTAAATTCATTTTTATTAATTTTATTAGGTAATTCCCAAATCATATAAACATCTCTAAATGCATTCTTTTATTTTTAACTTAATTTTTTAAATCAACATTTGTTGATGGATAAAATTTAATTTTCTTTAGTATGTTTTTAATTCCATGACCAGTGACATCATTTATTTCCAATGAATTTTTTGTTCTTTTAATAAATCCTGATTTTTTTATTGTTTTCAAATAAATAATTTATAGCTTTTCCACTGCAAATTAAAGCACTATGAAAGCTCTAAATGGTGCTGTAAAAGATAAAAATCCATAGTGTTTTAACCCATTTCCAGTTTTAGTAAAACTTATATCGTTATGGTATTAATTATAATACAAATTTTAATAATTTTCCTTTTTGTTATATTAAGTTTTATTTTTAATTTGTTAATAATGAATTTACATCAGTTTATTTTAATTGACTGTATAGTATTTCACAGGTTATTAATTTTATTTCCATTTATACATAAAAATATAAATATTTTAAAATTAATAACACATTTAACTATATAAAATTATTTATAATAATTTTTAATTCATTCATTTTTTATTTCCTTCTCTTATATTTTTAGTGAACATAGTTTCTGCTACAGCTGCAGAAGTTATTTTCCTTAATTTATGTTTCTGTATTAAAAATTATTTCTTTAGCATAACTTTTTTTTTTAACTTTATCAGCTTCATGTATTAATTATAAATCTTCATTATCTCCATAAACAATGTAATTATATTTACAAGCTTCATCTAATTTATTAATTACTTCATCCCCACAAGCTTAGGTTTCATCTACCTTTGTAAATGGACCACAAAAATTATATCGAGGTTTTTATATTTGTGTTAATTTTAAATTATTTAAATCCCAATCAACTATTCCTTTTCTGTAATATTGAATATTCCAAAATGGACGAGAAAAGCATTTAAAACGCGAATTAAATAAAAAAATTGCTTTAGAATTATGAACAACAAAATCTGAAAATTTATTATATAACATATTAATTGTACCTACTTTTTTCATTATGATAATATGTATTTCCAGAATTTGTTTTCACAATGAATAACTAATAATATATGAATAAACTTTGATAAGTTAAACATCCAAATATATTCTGTAGGAATAACATTAAACATTTTTATCACTTTACCAACGACAAACTGAAGTTCTTTCGGAAATATTTGAAAGTTATCAAGGTTCTTTAGATTGATGCATAATCTGATATTATAAATTTATAATTATCACAAATGGATGATTTAGGATTTTTATGTTCTTAATATCTGGATATAAGCTTTGTCAAACAGCATTAGAATTTAGTAATATTTCTTCATAATTATTAGATCTTTATCATTATTAAAATCATAATTTTGATTATGATATTCTTTTTTTATTTCTTTTCATGTAAATAATTTTATTAGTTCATGAGTTCCTTTATATAATTTTTAATTTTATTATAGTATGGTCATCATCAAAATCTACAATTGAATCACCAATTATATTTTTATGTACTTCACCACGAGCGATGAAAATATTATACCTTTCTATTATCAAAAATACATTATAAATTTTCACCAACTTTATGTAATTTTGTAATGGTTTTAGTTTTATTCCAGTGATGGATAGTTTGTCTTCATCATTATTATCTGTAAATAATTTTATTCCAAATGAATTTATATCTAGTGTTGGTGGATACTATCAATTTTTTTATCAGTGACAGGAACTAAATTTGCTATTTAATTTTTATTTTACTCTCTTAATTTATGAGCTTTTTTACACTATATTTTAAATTTTATGAATTTAAGTTAAATATTGGTTTCTATTTTTCAGTATTAAACATTATTTTTATTATATTTTATAAATTGTTGTATACATGATTTAATCAAATCTACATGTTTTTTTCTGGATTATTTTATTTATTAATTTAATTTTTCCTAAATAAATGAACAGTAAAAATATTTAAAGCTTTTAAAGACAAACATTTCTATAAACAGATAAAACTCCTTTAAATTTATGTAGTTATAATATTAGAATTGAAGTTTATATTCCTACTGGGGATAGTTTTTCAGTTCCAAATAATGCTTATGTAAATGAACGTTTTAGACTTATAATAAAATGATGAGACAGTTTATGCCAAATTTGAAAATATAAATGTAATTTCTAATTTTTTCAATTTTAATTTTTAAAAATAGAAATTTTAAAATAATCAGCAAAATTATTGAAGCTGTCGATAATCCTGGTATTACTTCAACTATAATGTGTATAATTTTAAAATCTCCAAGTGATTTTTTTTAGAAATGAGCTATGTTAATAAATATTTAATTAAAAATACTGCTTCTGATGCACTTAATGAAATTTTATATACCTTAAGACTTTTATTTAGTTTTGTTTGACAATATGAATAAATCTATTGGGAAGGAGGATATAAAATAGTATTTTAGAGAAATTCTTCTGATGACCATTGTTTACATGTTTATCCATCGAAAAATGGTTATGGTATTGATAAACCAGCTGCAGACGACGGAAAAAATGTTTTAGTATAATTAGAAATCATGTGGCCTATCGTTGAATATGAAGCTGGGTTTTCAGCTCTAGAAATATAATTTTTTTTTTAAAAAAAAGTCATAATTCCTGCTACATTTAAATTTTTATTTTTTTATAAAGATGTTTCTGCATGTTTAAATGTGTTTAATTTAGATATAAAAGATAAATTTAATAATCCTCAATATTTTATATATGTCAGCATTTGCTGTTATAGGATTTCAAATTAATAGAAAACATATCCTTGGCAAAATATTCATGCTTCTATTTTTTATCATTGTCATGTAAGAGATATTATTTTTTAAATGGGAGGATAAAATTTTTTGTAAAGAATATTGGAATTTAGATTTTCGTCATGAATTTATTAATAAAATGTATTTAGCCTGAAATAATTTTAGAAGTTCCGAACAAAAATATTAAAGGAATTAATGAACTTTATTTTATACCACTATTTAATATTGGGAATGAGAATTCTTTACTTTCCATATGACGTTGTGTGCTATTGATTGTTCATATAGAAAACTGCAATTGCAAAAAATAAAACTCTTATAAAAAATGTGGTGATTGTAATTATTTATTTACTGTTCATACATTATATAAAGCTATTTTAAAAAGTCAGAAAAATCTAAATTATAATTTTATATAACAAAGAATAACTGATAATTTTTATAAAAATATTGTCAGTTATAAACGGAAAAAAAGCAAATCTCTGAAATATATCGATAGTTTAATTCTAATATAAAGTTTTATTCATAAATTATTGATTTGAAATAAAAAAACATAATTATTATTTTTAATACATTTTCAGCGACAGCTGAAGCTATCTTCATACTGTGTCGAATCAAAGAAAATATTATTATTGTCCAAGTAGCTTGTTCAAAGTAACTTGTTATCTTTTTTCAAAATTCTTTAAATGATTTGATTTTCTTTAAATCAAATGTTCTGAAAAATACTATTATTATTCATTCAGAACATATCAATAATTTAAAACTAGAAGGTTAATTAATATCTGGCGTATCAAAAAAAATATTATTTTATCTTTAGTTGTTTTTAGTTATTCACAAACTTAAAATTTTTTGTATTACAAGTAGAACAATCTAAAGATTAAATATTTTCTTGTCCTTTCAAATTATTTAAATATTTTTCTTTTCTTTGGTATTTTAATATATGTTTTAACTGTGTGAATATTTAAAAATATGTTAAAAAATAAAAAGTAATTTTATGTTTTTTCTAAAGTTATTGTAATAATGCCATTACAATTAGAAGGAAAATTTTTAATCACTGTTTTAAAATTAGATTTTTTTGCTTCATTTATTACAACAAATATTTTTAAAAGCAATTTTTAATTTTTTATTTTTTACTTAAATATTTTTTTATTTATTGTGAGCTCAGCCAAGGCTGCTTAAGCTGCCTCAATAATAATTTTCTATTTATATTGTTTTTAATGGACATAATTTTTAGCGACAACTTCTGCTACAAATTTAGCTGTCGCTGATTAATTTAATTTGTTTATTTTTTTTTAAATATGATTTCTGAAAATATTTTCCAATTATACGTCATTTTCTTGAGTTTTTCTTTATTATTATAATATTATCTACAAATATTTGAACAGGTTTGACATGTATTAAAAGGTTCATCTTTTGTATAATAATGTAAAAAAATAAGTTTATATATTTTTCATCACAATTTTTTTTATATTTGCTGTAAAATATTTATACTTTCATTTTTTCTATATTTTTATTTACATTTTTTAATATTTCTGTTAATTTTTTTTTAATTTTTTAATTTTTTGTGTATTTCAGCATTTTATTTATGAGGTATTTATTATTTTAACATATTATTACATTCTTGATAATTATATATAATTATCACAGATTATAATGGTTCTTGATATCTACAGGAAAATATAAATTATTAAACCTGCGTCAGCTCTCTCAAAATACATACTACTCATTATTGTCGGTTTTAATGTTCCGTTCATGATTTCAGTCAGTGAAGTGGTAGATGAAAAAAAACATATGATGAAATACTACAAAATACCGAATAAGGGGAACGCACAGGTACGCAGCACTGGCAACTTCGAAAATCCATTCACTAACATAATCAATAGAATTGAAGTATTTCAAGTAAAGCAATTTTCTTTTGTTGTAAGTAGAATCTTACTAATGGAACAATGTTCTCTCTTCAAAAAACATAAAGAACATCGAGGTACTGAGTTTAATATTTAAATGAAATGAAACAAAAATATTCCATTGAAATACCTAGTGTAATATACTTGCTCATTATTTAAATTTTTCAAAGTGACATCTATGTCACATGTGGATTTAAAAAATCACGAAAATAAGCCGCAGACAATTTATTAAATACGATAATTACAATTTGACGCATAAGAGCTTTTATGATTCGATGATCTGTATCGGAGCAGTTAAGAGCCTATTTTTAAAGCTTTTCTTTATAATTAAAGCAACATTGTCATTACATACGAATAAAAAACGGCTGCATTTCGTATAAACTAAAAAGACAATATATGATTTTGTCATTTATTTGAGTAGTTGAAAGTTTGGTATTTTCCAGTTTTTTCTTAAAATAATTGTGTAAAATAGGTTTTTCGTGTCATTACATAGGTGCTTGGCTCAAGAACATGCTGGTCTTCGAATTTAATAGATTGTTCGTCGTTGATAGAATAACGTACCAATATGTCCTTAGGTTCTTGGGCATGACCAATGTACCAGTAAAATTTTTAGTAAATCTGGTCATAGTCACTTTTAGCATAAGATCGCCCCGTCCTTTTTACTGAAAAATGGCTAAAAGAAGAAACGATACATGCATATCTCCTCATTTACTTTTGAAGGTTTGTAATTTTTTATTTATACTAACATAGTATTTTCCTTTTAGCTAAAAGGTTTTTTTTATATAAGTTTGTACACAGGGAATTATTATGTGTCAGTTACCACCTCTGAAGTTTTAAAGGTAATCAAATTATTAGCATGATTTCTTATGTCTACATTGTTGAAATCTTGAAACTGAAAAATGAGTTCAGGAAAAGAAGGTAGGGGAGAGTCGGGTATCCCCGGCCAGTGTTAGTTCCAAACAGTCCCGCGCACATAGGTAAACAAATAACACGCCACAACGACCGCAGCGCCATTTAGTCGTATAATCGAATCAACCCAGACGCGACCGCCGAGCGAACAACACGTTACAATCGTTCATTTACCTGTGCCTATATTGTGGTGTGCGCCGTTTACATTTCGAACTCAGTTATTGTTTATAAAATGTACGTACTTCACCATGATTTATTGATTATCCTTGAAGATATTGATTCTAGTGTATAAGTTAGGTTAATAATTTAGGTTATCTTTATTGACATCCGTGATATTAAATAAAAACATAGCATGTGGTGGTCGGGTACCACCGGGCACGATGTTGTCGGGTAACCCCGAACATTTTTGGATGGAGAAATGTTTAGTTATTTTAATGTAATGTTAAAGCAAGTGTGTAAAATGTTGTTGTCTTTTGCAGAATCACGTCAAAAATGCCAAAATTCAAGGGAAGAATTACAGACAGAGGAGATTGGGATGAAAATAAAATGAAACAGGCTATGCTATCTGTCCAGGACAAAAAGACATCTGTGAGAGAAGCAGCTGAGAGATATAAGGTGCTGAGAAGTACTCTTCAAGATCGGATCAAAGCCATCAGCAGTGGACAAGAAGCACATTTCAAGCCAAAACTGGGAAGATTCGAACACACATTCTCCGAAGATCAATCACAGCAATTACACAATCATGTCAAGGATCTTGACAATCGCCCGATGCCGCTGACAAGGCGAGAGTTTTTGAAATTGACTTTTGAGTTTGCAGAAGAATTAAAACTTCCCCATAGGTTCAATAGAGAGAAGAAAATGGCCGGAAAAGATTTCCTTCGCAGCTTTACGACGACATATCCAGACATTGTTCTCAGAATCAACAAGCATCGCCAGAGCTGTTGGATTTAATAAACCACAAGTCGATGAATCACTTTTGTGATATATGTAAGGCCAAAAAACAAATTGATCATCATTAAATCTACGTCCGGAGCTACCCTCCATAAATGTATCCAATNAAGGCCAAAAAACAAATTGATCATCATTAAATCTACGTCCGGAGCTACCCTCCATAAATGTATCCAATGAAAATTGAAGACTGATTTCAAGACTTGATATAAGCTAAGATAATGAGGCTATCAGAATGTTTCTTAATTACAATTTTGAGAGATATGTTCTGTTTCAATTCTAGTATAAAAAGAAAGATTTAATTCTGTTGATTTTCAAAATGTCATTCGTTTTATTTATGTGGCCGGGGCTACCCGGCTCTCCCCTATACAGGATGTTTTATTTAGTATAATGTCAATATTGTTCAAATCTTTTAACAGAAGAATGTGCCCGAGATGATTATGTAACGACAAGTAATTTCCTGTGAATGTTAAGTTTAGTAATTTATGGGTAAATGTAATGTTTATAAAAACTATGTTATAACGTTTACTGCCCAACTTTAACTTGTTATTAATAGACAGAGGTGTATTAGATAGGGTCTATGTGTTGAGGAGCACACACTTATATGTAGATATTAACAAACTGTTGGCATGTATGAATAAGAAACAGCTACGATTAGTCTTTTTTTTTAATGACCAACATTAGAAGGTAACCGACTTATAGAATATGCATGTGACAATTTTCAAACTTGTTTTTGCGAGTGTCAATAAACTGTCATCGTGTACTTTTAGAAGAACATTTTATTCAATAAAATTTGGAAANAACTTGTTTTTGCGAGTGTCAATAAACTGTCATCGTGTACTTTTAGAAGAACATTTTATTCAATAAAATTTGGAAGACTTCATGCCCATGTGTTTATTAGGTAACACCACAGTATATAATATTTTTGTAAAAGCGATCTTACAGAGTTTTAAAAATACTTATGATTTTATTGCTTACAAATGCTAATAATAATTGGTAGCGGCGTAATGTTATTGTAAAATATTACCACTAAGTCTAATTAATACCTTTCTGGGTTCTGGGACACACCGATCAGGGTGTGGAGCCTAGTACAGCATTAGCGAAATACAGGGTGATTCTAAAATCATTGGACAAATATTGAGGGGTGGTAGAGCTCACTAAAATCAACAATTATTGTAAAGGAATATATGGGCGGAAGTGACGCGTTGAGGCACAAACACAAAAACATAACACATTAACGGAAACATAAAATGTTAATTAGCAGCATACTTAACGAGTGATTCCGTACAGAAAATGTTAAAAACAGTTGCTGTAAATGCATCCACCAACAGTCACGCATGCTTGGCGACATCTACATATGGCGTGATTGGCTGACAATGGTGGCGATAGTTGAGGGCAGTCAAACGGTGCGCCAGTGACCTGCTGCATCAGCAAACAAAGCATTTGCGCCCATATATTCCTATACAATAATTGTTTGTTTTAGAGCGCTCTACCACCCCTCAATGATTGTCCCATGATTTTAGAATCACCCTGTATACATTTAAGTCATTCGAGTTCAATGCCAAACAAATTAGTCGTTGCTGACCGTGGTGACCTAGAGCATGATAATTCGGTGATAGTGATAATCATTATTAAAAATATCTAAACTTCAAATGCTTATAATAAATGGGTTTCACTTAAAAACTACCATTTAACTAATTTAATTCGTCTTATTGTAAGCAATATTGTGGCTACTATTTTCTATTAATTGATGTAATTTATTGTGTACATGTGATGGTAAAATAAATGCCTTTATCGCCATATGGGTCTCAGTCTAGTTTATTGAACTCTCAGAAGAAATTTTGGTGAAATAATGGAATTGTGCTTGTATAAATTTATACAGAAATATTGTAAAACTACGGGCACTTCGTTACTATAAATAACAATGTATCAGTAACTTCCACAAATTTTCCGCGAAATCACGGAACCTCTCCGAAAATTGTATATGTACTATGTTTTTTTGTATATTTTCAGTTGATAAAGAGAGATTAAGGGGGCAAATAATTTACGTTATGTGGGTGTTTAACATTGTATGAAAAAGAAATGTAAAATATTTTAAATAATTTTCTTTAAGCAGGATTGGAATATGAGCCAAAAATGGATGCATACCAGTGGTTTATCACATCCCAACAAAATATCAAGGGTTAGGTGAGGTTATTTTGAATGTAACAACTCAAACACTAACAAGTGCGTCAATCTTTTACAAGTCTATAGGTTTAGTACTCTATAATTAGCATACACGAGTTCATGTTTTAGGGAATTATTATTTTATTTAATAAATCATCTTTTTGAAATACAAATTGGCTCACAAGTATGTGTTTATATACACTAATATATTATTCACGCCCTCTTGTGTGGCTTTCTAGAGTGAACAAATTTTTCCTGTTTAACTCTCAAACTTATGGTATCTAAGATATTTCAAGTTGTGTGTTTCTATGCCTAACTCGCTTTTTCGGTGCGGTACAGGCACAAGGCCATGCATCTGCATTACTACTTATCTGTGAACTCCTCTTGCTGCTTTCACAGGCTTATATTGACGAGCTGATAGCTACTGTCTTGACATTTCGAGGTCACTATTTATAAGGTTGCACTCTGTTTTAACTTTGAAATTTTAAGATAAACTCAGGAAAAAAGCATTAGCAGTGCACGGAAATGTAATAATGTAGCTGTGCAACCTTGTACCTGTATCACACCGAAAAACTGAGTTAAGTGGACCGAATATCCGGGGCATGAATTGCGTTTATGACTGTTCGAAACACCCATTTTTCTACAGAATTATTAAACTTGCGTCCAATGTGCTGATCAAAGAAATAAACAAACTCTTTATACGAGACCTGTTCACTGCTTTCAAGACCTCAGACACATAAGAAACACTATTTCAGACCACTCCAACACGTCGAGAAACGGTTTTTTGTAAGAGGTGTATCTAAAAACATTCGCATCAGATACATACAAAAATACTGAACGACCCTGAATTGAACCTTGATACTGAATGAAGTCCGCTTTCTGGTTGCTTAGGCGCGTCAGTATTCTGCGCAAGAATAATTACGATCAGAAAGACAGGACGGAGCGGCTACAGCCAAATCCTACCATCTCCAAATTGTACCCTCACCTCACCGATACCAGAAAAAATAATAAAAATAATGTTTAGGCAAAGTAACAAGTCATCACTCAACAGGTTCGTTTTTCAATGAAAGAAAAATTGCTGAGTATACAAAACATCCATTTTATTAATCAGTTTAAAAAGATGTATAAAAATATACTCTACAATTACGATCTTCATAAATTGAATACAAATAATCACCATACATACTTCGAATATGAAGTTACAATTCCTTAGCGACTGTGGTAGAATACTTCTGCATTGTGCAAGCAAATAAAAACAGCCGTGAGGCAGCAATACCAAATAAAATGTCTTAAAGATTGGCCGTGAAGCGGCTTACGTTTAAGAGCGTATCTTTCCGCGAATTCATCACACTCAGCAATACAGTTGGTGGTCTAAAAATGATTATCTGCCTGATCTACTCTTACATATTTTCCTTTATAAACACATATATGACCATGAGAATGCCGTTTTCCTCCGCTGGTCATCTCCGTCCATATGGATTAAACATATGGATTAAACAGATGGATTAAAAATATCCATCTGTTTTCAACCCACTTTGAAAACTAATGGATTAAATATAACCATACGTTTTCAGCCCACTTTTGAAAACTAATGGGTTAAAAATAGCCATATCTTTTCGGCCCACTTTTGAAATCTTATGGGTTAAAAATAGTCATACATTTTCAACCAACTTTTAAAAACTAATGGATTACAAATAGCCATACATTTTCAAACAACTTTTAAAAACTAANTATATCCATCTGTTTTCAAATCACTTTAGAAAACAGATGGATTAAAAATATCCATCTGTTTTCAACCCACTTTGAAAACTAATGGATTAAAAATAGCCATACCTTTTCAGCCCACTTTTGAAATCTTATGGGTTAAAAATAGTCATACATTTTCAACCAACTTTTAAAAACTAATGGATTAAAAANGCCCACTTTTGAAATCTTATGGGTTAAAAATAGTCATACATTTTCAACCAACTTTTAAAAACTAATGGATTAAAAATAGCCATACATTTTCAAACAACTTTTAAAAACTAATGGATTAAAAATAGCCATATGTTTTCAACCCACTTTTAAAAACTAATGGATTAAAAATAGCCATATGTTTTCAACCCACTTTTAAAAACTAATGGATTAAAAATAGCCATATATATTCAACCCACTTTAAAAAGTTAATGGGTTAAAAATACCCATCCAATTTCAAACCGCTTTTAAAAGTTAATGGATTAAAAATACCCATCCGGCTTCAACCCACTTCTAAAACTAATTGCTTGAAAAGAACCATAAAATATGATAATGTCGAACTGAGCGCGGGCGCGTGCAGCGCAAAATGTTGCTTAAAATTTGCGTTTAGATAAAGATGCATAGAAAAAGACGCATAGAGAAAGGTGCTCTAAGAATTAGCAGCCATA
Organism: Clitarchus hookeri; assembly: GCA_002778355.1. Taxonomy (NCBI): domain Eukaryota; kingdom Metazoa; phylum Arthropoda; class Insecta; order Phasmatodea; family Phasmatidae; genus Clitarchus; species Clitarchus hookeri. Next base: position 1,289,337 of record NQII01000012.1, read on the forward strand.
CTTTTTTATTTAAAGTAATGAATATTTATACTACAGATGCATTCGTGAAATCAATAAATATATAATAAATGAATATGAATGTAAATGAAAGTACACTAATGTCTTATAATACGAAGACGACCATGGCAATGAAAAAGGCTAATGCAACTGGTAATGTTTAGAACGAATATAAATTTAGGCGTGATGTTTTTATGAAAAGAAATAAGAAGAAACCTCAACAATCATTTGTGAAGTGTGAAACTTGTAACCATCTCTAATAAGAAGTCATCTGAGAAGTAGTTTGCACAAAGGTCTTGCACCAGTGCAAGAACCTACAAATGCATGGGAAGTTTTTAAAATACTGCAAAGCCTTATACTAAAACAGAAGTTACCAAGAGATAAGCAAGCTCAGTGTGAAGCTTGAAACCACTATTACAAACCATCTCTAATAAGAAGTCACTTGAGGAGCAAAGTACACAAATACACACTCAGATTCAGTGTAGAAGAAATTGACAATGCATTTAAAAGTAGGATCAAGACTTATGCTGTAAATAATGTGAATGCATACAAAAACTCAAATCATTTCCTGAACGATATAAAAGGAGCTGTCACCAGCATAATTAATAAACATTTAAAATCAATGGACCTCAAAGTAAACATGAAGTTTGTCGCTGAGTACAAAAGAGGAACTGGTGAGAATATCGAATATGTAGAAAGTTCTTTTAAAACCAAGTACGAAATTATACTGAAATAAACTAATCTAGAAAAATATTNCAAATACACACTCAGATTCAGTGTAGAAGAAATTGACAATGCATTTAAAAGTAGGATCAAGACTTATGCTGTAAAGAATGTGAATGCATACAAAAACTCAAATCATTTCCTGAACGATATAAAAGGAGCTGTCACCAGCATAATTAATAAACATTTAAAATCAATGGACCTCAAAGTAAACATGAAGTTTGTCGCTGAGTACAAAAGAGGAACTGGTGACAATATCGAATATGTAGAAAGTTCTTTTAAAACCAAGTACGAAATTATACTGAAATAAACTAATCTAGAAAAATATTATACCTCTAGCATATTGAAAATCATAGCTGAGATGGTTGCATTTGAAGCAAAGGGCTCTCAGAGGGTGCTCAATAGGATATTCAATCTAGAGGTACGAATAAATAAATATGCTCCACTTAAGGGCAGCTCTTATGTTGATCTTCCAGAAAAATCAAGGCCAAGCAAGCAGTAATTAATGTTAAGAACAATGATCAAAAATGTTTTTTGTGGGTTATACTATCTGCACTACTTCCAGCACAAAAGGATCCTCAAAGAGTGAACAAGTATTTGGATCATGAACATGAGTTTGACGAAGCACTTGCGGGTTTGGAATTTCCTATGAAATTGGATAGCATACCGACTTTTGAGAAAAGAAGTAGGCTAGCAATTAATTTATATGCATATGAAGAAAAAGAAAACAAGGACAATAAGGAATACATAATATATCCATTACAAATAAAAAAATAAAACGGATAAGCATATTAACCTACTCTACATCAAATATGAAAAGAGTGACCACTACTGCTGGGTAAAATGTCTTTCGAGACTTATTGCGTCACAGGTGGTAAAGAATGGTCATAAAATATACATATGTGATAGATGCTTGCAACAATTCTACTCTGAAAGCAAGCTAAATGATCACGAAGAAGACTGCCGAGATCATGATGGTGTTAGAGTCAAACTTTCATATGAAGGAAATAACATACTAAGATTCATGAACAAAAATCATTCTTTGAGATTTCCTTTTGTGATAAATGGCGATTTTGAGTGTTTGTTAACTAAAATCGAAACTTGCCTACCAAATCCCGACGACTCATACACGAAGCCGTACCAAAAACACGAGCCCATTAGTTTCAGTTCCTATATAAAATATGAAGACGAATACTATAAGGCACCAGTAACTTATGAAGGATCTGATGCATCTAGTTTATTCGCCAAGAGGTTAATGAAGGAAGCAAAGGCAATAGGAGATGTCTACAAAAATGAAAAGCCAATGATTCCCTTGACCAAGAATNGAGGAAGCAAAGGCAATAGGAGATGTCTACAAAAATGAAAAGCCAATGATTCCCTTGACCAAGAATGGACAAATTGGTTATGATACAGCCACCCATTGCCATATATGTGAAAAGACTTTGGATGGAAACTCTCTGAGAGACCATGACCACCTTACATGTAAATTTAGAGGAGCCGCACACAAATATTGTAACTTATCCTATAGAAATCCATGTTTTGGTCTTGTATTTATACACAATCTATCTGGATATGACACACATTTATTTGTAAAGGAGCTCGGAATCAATGAAAATAAAATTGACCTAATTCCCAACAATGAGGAAAAATATATTTCTTTCACTAAACATGTAAGTGAGGGCGTAGATNAAATAAAATTGACCTAATTCCCAACAATGAGGAAAAATATATTTCTTTCACTAAACATGTAAGTGAGGGCGTAGATATAAGATGCATTGACTCATTAAAATTTATGGCCAGCAGCATCGATAAGCTTGCTAGCAATTTTTCCAGAAGTCAATTCCGGGAAACGAGTAAGCATATGTCCAATGAACTTCTAAAACTTGTTATAAGGAAAGGCGTTTACCCATATGACTACATGGATAGTGTTGAAATATTTTCTGAGACATCACTACCTAATAAGGATTCGTTTTACAACAAACTCAACAAGTGTGATATTACAGATGAAGACTACGAGTTCGCAATAAAAGTGTGGAAAACTTTCAACATCAAATCCTTAGGAGAGGACACTCAGTTGTATAAAAAAACATATGTATTTATATTGGGTGATATTCTAGAAAGTTTTATAGATCTATGTCTCAAAACATATAAGCTAGATCCTGCACGGTATTTCACAGCACCAGGGCTGGCGTGGTATGCTAAGCTCAAAAATACTAAAACAGAACTACAACTAATAACAGATTACAACATGATTTTGATGATTGAAAAAGGTATTCGTGGTGGAATATCACAATGTTGCAAGAGGTATGCCAAAGCAAATAATAAATACATGAATGATTATGATGCCAATGTTGAAGCCACTTATCTGGCATATCTGGATGCCAATAACTTATATAGATGGACTATGAGTCAGTATTTACCTTACGGCGGGTTTAAGTGGAGAAATACAAAAATATATGTGACAAAAATTCGAGATGATGCAGAAAAGGCTATATATTGGAAGCTGATTTGGAGTATCCACATGAACTATACGACCTCCACAAAGATCTACCACTGGCTCCAGAGAATAGAATACCTGAAGGCTCGAAAATGCCTAAATTATTAACTACCCTACATTGCAAAGAAAGATATGTACTGCACTACGTAAATCTCAAACAATATCTGTCCCTAGGAATGATGTCAAAGAAGATCCATAGAGTTCTGGAGTTTGACCAATCAGACTGGCTCAAGTCCTATATTGATCTAAACACAAATATGCGAACGAAGGCATCTAATTATTTTGAAAAAGACTTCTATAAACTAATGAACAACTCTGTATTCGGTAAAACAATGGAGAACATTAGAAACAGAGTGGATATACGGTTGTGCACAAGCAGCAAGCAAGTGGATAAATTAGTGGCTGAACCAAATTTTAAAAATAGAACACTATTTACTAATTCTTTGGTCGCAGTTCACATGAATAAAACAAAGCTATGTTTTAACAAGCCCATTTATGTTGGAATGAGCACACTTGACTTGTCAAAAACCTTAATGTACGATTTTCACTATAATGAGATGAAACCAAAGTATGAGGAAAATATTGAACTGTGCTATCAAGATACTGACTCATATATATATATATACGTATATATATAGTATAAAAACACCAGACTTCTACAGTGACATGAAAGAAATGATCGATCATTTTCATACGAGTGATTATCCAAAAAATAATAGATATAAAATGCCACAAATAAATAAGAAAATTATAGGCAAAATGAAAGATGAATGTAATGGGAAAATAATGGAAGAATTTATTGGTTTAAGAGCAAAAATGTATGCCTTAAATGTGGAAGGTGATGTAAAGAAAAGAGCAAAGGGTGTGCAAAATACTGTAGTCAGAAATGAGATAAGTTTTGATGACTACAAAAAGTGCTTGTTTGGGAAAGAAGTGGTGTACAAAAGTATGAATCTCATAAGAAGTAATAAACATGAACTGTTTACAATAGAGCTGAGAAAAAATCATTAAGTTCCGAGATGACAAAATATGTATTCTTAAAGATGGTATTAATACACTACCATGGGGACACTACAAAATTGAAAAGGAGTGAGACTATGAAATATATATATTTTTTATATGTATTTAAAATGATTTCCTATTTTATTATCGTCTTAATTTTAATGTCCTCTAGCAGAGGTGAAAATAAAAGACTTTCCACAACAAAATATTTAAAAGATTTTGGGTACTTGAAAGTATCCGACAATGTTATTACACACCTAAATTCATCAATAGTTTCAAATGCTCTCCGACTTTTCCAAGAGTAGCATAACATAACAATTAGGGGCGAAATAAGTAGGGAAACACTGGCACTAATCAGAGCTGCTAGATGTGGGGTACCAGATGATGTATTTGACTTTTCTACATCTATTACTAAATGGACAACGAAAATAATAAAATGGCATTATGTTTTAGCCAGTCAAGATATACAACAACTAACTCAAGAAGCGTTTCATATGTGGGCCAAACATACTGACATTACGTTTAAACACGATACCCAAAATCCACACGTAATAATATCAAACAAACGAGGTATCCATACATTTCAAAAGTCTCGACATGTATTTAACAGCAAATTTGATGGGAGAGGAGGAGAATGGCTCATACTTTTTTCCCGTCATCAGTTAACTCGCCCGTTGAAATTCACATTGATGCTGAAGAAGACTGGTATCTTAAAAAAGACAACAAATCCCAAGGCAAAAAAAAAGTCTTTTCATTGTGCTATTACATGAAATAGGGTACGCCTTAGGAATACATAATTCGAATGTTTACAAGTCTGTTATGTATCCAATTTATGCCTCAGATCGACTATCATTACAAACTGACGATATTTTGGCAATACAGAGTCTTAATGGTTAATTTAAAAAGACCTGTACATACGTTACCACCTCCTAAACCAAATATATTACCCCCTACAAAAGAGGTAGATTTGTGTGACTTGAAAAACATCAACACATTTTTGATAGTCAACCAAGTGATGTATATTTTTTACAAAAAGTATGTTTGGACTTATGACATAGTAGATAAAATAGTCAGTAAACCAGATCTTATCACTGACTGGCTGTTGTTCTTACATTCTAATTTTCAAGGCTTTACATCCAGAGGCCTTCAGGATAAATTGTAATGTTTATCGAGTCAAATGTATATATATTTGAATATCCTAGTCTGAAACTCGTGTCTGGGTATCCAAAGGTTATTAATGACTTGGGTTAGTCTCAGAATTCCAAAATAAAACCAGTTGTAAACACCTACTCTGGCCGCACTTTTGTATTTTACGATGAAATGTATTTTGAAACTGGATGAGTGCTTATTCAGGGCTAAATATTTCGGCTTAATTTCAAAGAAATTTCCAGGCTTGTGAGCGAGGTTAGACTCTGCATTTAGACACGCCAATGGATATTTATACTTCTTCAATAACACAACCTACTATGAGTTCAGCGAGTTTACGAACATGTTGAACAGGGCTGCCGCATTTGATCTTTCAATGTTCACTGTAAAGTGTCCCACATTACCATCGTCATATTCAGATATTCTTAATCAGTTAAAAAAGCCAGTGCTGCAAATTGAGCCTTCTTTGAGGTGTTTAGAAAAAAGGTGATAAAAATAAATGCTAAAATAAGAATATTTAGAAAAAAAAACTTATTATGGGATGTCAGAGAGAATATGTTGGCATACGTGGCGTATGTCAACCCGAAAGATCTTTAAAGGCTTTATCTAATTTATAAGATGAGGGACTTGCACGATCCCCACCTTTCATAATGTTTGTCAGACTGCACGGACTGATGCTGTATTCATGTATCTCATTCATATTTTGTTTACTAATTATTAAATCTTTGAAATAAATGTTTTTAATGGGATCCTTCCCATTAAAAACTGATAACCATACATGTTTGCGCACTAGTTAGCTTCATTGATTCTTTCACTTTTAAAATCATAAATAAGATTTCTTTGGCTTATTAGCACCACATTGCAAATAGTTGTAGCTTCGATTGGCTTATTAAAATCAACTGTAAGTTTCAGATTAGTTCGATCCTTTACAATAGAGGTTTTTCTGTAAGAATAATCAACAATATACAATGGTCTCCTAGAAACAAATGCATCAGGGTTATAATATAGTTCATTGTTACGGTAAGGAGTATCTAGCTTGGTCTTTGAATTTCTAAAATCATTGTAGGCAATGTACATCTTATCGANAATCAATAATATACAATGGTCTCCTAGAAACAAATGCATCAGGGTTATATTATAGTTCATTGTTACGGTAAGGAGTATCTAGCTTGGTCTTTGAATTTCTTAAATCATTGTAGGCAATGTACATCTNTATAGTTCATTGTTACGGTAAGGAGTATCTAGCTTGGTCTTTGAATTTCTTAAATCATTGTAGGCAATGTACATCTTATCGAAAATTTTATCCTCGATATCCAGGTTCCAATTCTCTCTAGGGAACANCATTGTAGGCAATGTACATCTTATCGAAAATTTTATCCTCGATATCCAGGTTCCAATTCTCTCTAGGGAACACTTAATTCCTTCCATTCTTAGTATAAATATTTTTAACATGACAATGGTCAAAAATTGAACCATGTTTGTCTTGATCAACATTTTATTTTCTGTTTAGCTGAAAGCCAACAATGACAAAGTCAGGCATATCGAATTCGATTGAATTGAACTGATCCTTTATAGCAAACTGGAATGAGTTTGCACCAGTAGGTATAGGTTTTTCAAGACGTTGTCAATAATTGAAACCGATGGGAATTTTGTGTAGTTTATATAGTTTTGCTTTAATATCGTCTCCATAATTAGGTTCGTATTCAACAATTGGCTANTGGGAATTTTGTGTAGTTTATATAGTTTTGCTTTAATATCGTCTCCATAATTAGGTTCGTATTCAACAATTGGCTACAGGATTTACATTTTCTCAATAAAAATTTTACCAGCATCTGGGATAATATTAGCAGATCCATCTGCTTGTGTTTTAGGCCTTCTGTAAAAAGAAACATCATCATGAGAATTTCGAATGAATGTGATCTTGTACCTGCCTTTCCAGAATATTTCATTGCAATCCCTCATAAACCCAAACAAATATCTTAATGGATAGACAAGTTCATTATATCCATCTGCNGGGAATTTTGTGTAGTTTATATAGTTTTGCTTTAATATCGTCTCCATAATTAGGTTCGTATTCAACAATTGGCTATAGGATTTACATTTTCTCAATAACAATTTTACCAGCATCTGGGATAATATTAGCAGATCCATCTGCTTGTGTTTTAGGCCTTCTGTAAAAAGAAACATCATCATGAGAATTTCGAATGAATGCGATCCAGAATATTTCATTGCAATCCCTCATAAACCCCAACAAATATCTTAATGGATAGACAAGTTCATTATATCCATCTGCCTAAAAATATTTGCCTTTTTCTATCCCTGCTAGTAGCAAGTACGATTATTCCGATTCTGAGCTATGCAATCATAGTCGAAGTGATGCCAGGATTGTCAATACTTTCAATTATATTGCCATGCTTAGAGATCTCTACTCTTGAGAACTGGAATGGGAAGAAATTCTCACAAAGGTCAATAGTTGAAGTTTTTTCATAACCCGCATTTGTATCTCTTTTAGTTAGCTTATACTGTTGGTACACATAAGCCTCATTCGGATGTGTAAATGCATCGCCAACAGGAATATCAAACTCAAAGCGCATATTGTATTCATTTCAATTGTTTTTTGTCTGGTCGTTTGGTGGAAACGACTGACGTTCATAGCTTTCAATTTTTGCATACTCATTTATTATATAGAAAAAAAAAGTTTTTTTAAAAAAATAACTACACTTTTCTTATCAACCCAAGAACTATAACTACTATCAAAACACAGCCATTTAACAAGGAACTTATTTCCTTTCCTTGGTAAAACTGTCTCTACTAAGTAGTCTTGATCATACTGTGTCTTAAGCAGCTCTGGTTCATAAAATATAACCTTGATCGACTCACTTTTCAAATATTTTATTCTGCATGTTATGGGGTGGGTGTACAATACGTCACATACTTTAAATACTTCAGTGGACCAGTTTGGTGTAAACCCCTTTTCAAACAGACCTTTACTTTTACTTATACGGACTTTATCTCCTATAGCAAACCGTGCCGTAGCCATTTTTCTTTCTCCACCATACATGTTGATCAGAATAGACCTTTCATTCATTGCGCTTACATTGACAGGTTTCATCCTGATAGTGCTGTGAACAATGTTATTGTATTCACTTGTACCCAATATGGACAGTGCTCTCAATATGGACACCCCTAATATCTTTAGAAGTAACAATTTTGATCGAGAGATGGCGCTACATGTCCGTGAAGAAAAGCAGTTGAAAAGATAATTTAGCCTGTAAAGTGCAAAAAAGCGCGCTGTTCGCCATTTGGAAGGAAACTTGTTGTTTCGTGGTGTGCTGATCGTAATTACAGGTATGTGTAAATTCTTATTATATATGGTAAAATTACTTTAAATAATTGAAAAGTGGAGTGTTTTAGAAAGCTGATAAAACATATTTTCGATTGCTATTGCATATATTGCTTAAAAATGTTTTCTTTGTTTATTTATTACAAGATTTAGTAAAACTACGCCCGATTCCCAATATGGACACCTTATGTCCACATTGAAAGTACAGCAAGTGAATC